>CM056815.1:35780000-36227500 GCA_029852735.1 Persea americana
ACCTATTGAAAATCCAAATGGCTCAAAATGAACACCCACTTTATATACATAGGATGTCTTCAAATTTTACCCAAACACGAGTGGGCCCCACCCTAAGATTGAATATATGATTAACAAAATGTTTAATGCATATGATTAGATTGTCAAATTCTCTATTATATACTCAATCTTCTTGTGGGATAAACTTGTATTTGGGTAGAATTTGTGGTCTGATGCACAAAGGTCTTGAATTTAAAATAGATGGGCTTGTAGAGTTCTACTCCAGTGCAAGGTAAGCGTTGGCTTGTTTGTTCAGCACGAAGGAGGAGCACACAAGTACATACATGATGTGGCATCAAGCGTATGCTTAGCCGCGTCAAACAAGACCTGGCTTGAGCTTGTCTCCCGAAACAGTTGACCACAGCTTGAATTCAAGCCCAATTGAGATAAGCTGGGTACCCTAGTGACCTAGGTCGGTTTCTTATGTACAGCGGACCTAACTATAATAAACATAAATCTTCCAGTGTAACCCACGGCAGTTAGCACTCACTCAATTTAATCATTAGTCCATCAACTAACTACCATTGTATTTGACCATTAATTGTGATGTTTTATAATCAAAGGTTAAGATTACTTGATTGGAAATTTACACGGGCAATCATTTAACTAATTGGACTTCTCATGTGGGCCCAGTGTAAATGAGCATCACAGATCTTACATGGTAGTGGGTCTCACCATTAAAATTTCTGACTGGCTACATCAACTATGGAAAAGGGTTCATTTCCCAAGTGTGAAGTGCAACACGGCTCCAACAAGGCCCAAATGGTCAATAATAATCAACAGTATTAGCTGGGGCAGTTTTTGTGCAGTGGCAAAGAGAGTCAAGTACAATTTAAGTCCATTCAAGTCCCAACATTTCATCAGTCCCACTTGAGTTGGTGAAAATTCGGCCTTAACACAGGCTCGGGTCCCAACCAACTGATCACTACTAGGTTTTAATTACAGTGATTAAACTAGTGGTTAATCCTAGATCCGGTTAATAACAAGCAATCCACACAAAGAGAAGGACACATGATTTATACGTGGAAAACCATACTCGGGAAAAAACCACGGGCCTTATCGTCTAAGCCAACAGACAACCAAACACTATGTAAAGAAAGTTACAAGTAGCTCACAATCCTTCACACTCGAAACTCAACCTAAGGATTGCGCGATCTTGCTGACTACTCGCCATGCACCTTCACCGTGCTTGAATCGAACATCTCGAAGTCGTCTTCAAGGAGTCTCTACTTCAGAGGAGTAGAATGGAGCATAACCAAAGCTTTGGGCATCAACACTGTAGATGATAGCCTTGGGGGAAGATGGATCTCTCGAGTTCTCTCTAGGGTTTTATCTTGATGGAGATGTGCAGTTGAATAGAGAGATAATGACATTATATAGGCCTAGATTCGTGCCTCAAGTGTTAGAAGTTGATTAGGATCAGCAGTACCAACTTGAGACCAATCAGGAGACAGTTCTGGGCAAGTGTTTATTTTGGCGCTCAGGTTCGCTCGAGCGACCAACGGGTTCGCTCGAGCGGACAAGCTTCTGTCTTTGAGAATATGAACTTCAGATGATCGCTCGAGTGATCAAATACGTTAGGTCGAGTGAAGAAGCTTCTGTCTTGGGTTCGCTCGAGCAAATGAAGGGTCGCTCGAGCGAACTACATTCTGCCTTTGGGGCTGAAAGATGGGTCGAGCGAACAGAAATATAGGCTTGAGCGAAGGAGCTTCTTTGTGAGTTCGCTCTAGCGGTCAGGGACATCGCTTGAGCGAACTGTATTATGTCTTCAGCTTTGGAAGGATGGCTCGAGCGAACATTTGGAAGGCTTGAGCGAAGAGTGTTATGTGAGGGATTCGCTCGAGTAAATAGAGTATCGCTTGAGCGACCATTGACAGATCCTAATCGAACTACACTTTTTCAACTAAAAACTTGGGCAGTCCAATTCTAAACAAACTTGCATTATAAAGAGTCCCGATTTTGTCCATTACCCCATGAATTAGCCAATCTAAAATCTTACAATCTTCCCTTTTGGTAATTCATAGACAAAACTTCTAAATACATAAAAATGCTACCCAATGCCCAAGCCTATAAAAGAGTGTCTGTGCCTGTAAAAACCTGCTCAGCTTGTCATAAGATCAAATGTATTTATCAATGAAGTTAAAAATCAAGTCACAAGGCATAAGCATAAGCATAAGCATCATAAGCAAGGGATTAACAATGATAAATAAGATACCAATCTCCCCCTTTTTTGTTAAAGAATTGACAAAATAGTAAGGAAATCAAAACAGAAGAGTTAAAATAGATAACCAGAAAGAAACATCTAGAACATATCAAATAAACCATAAACAAAAGTTCAGACCAAGAATCATAAACAACAAAAAAATCATTGATTTCCTAATCGGGAAAGGATGGTGGCAAGAGTAGCATCAATGGCATCGAATCTCGCATCAATATGGGCAGTCAATCCCTGCATCTAAGCAGCCAACTGACCAATCCAGTCGTGGGGTGCATGTTGCTCCCCCTGAGCTTGTGCAACCGGTGCATCCTCCTCCTTAGAAACTGCATCACCGTGAGGAGCAGGTGGAACATGAGCAATGGATTGTGCGAGAGTAAGGGCATTGATTGGATTCCGAATCTTCTGAGTTACGTCACTACTCTTTTTTGGAACCCCCTTATACGACAAGAACTCAGAGATCAGGGCGCCAAACGGGAGAATCGAGTTCTTCTTCGTAGTCAAGGTCTTGATCATAGCATTCAAGATGACTTGAGAGATGTTTACCCTTTTCCATGTTCCAATGCAGTACAACAAATAACCGTTCCTTTGGGTAACATCATAAGTATGTCCTCTCGGTTCCAGATTGTGTGACAAACAAACCGACTGAGAAATCGGTATTCAGCTGTCAGATTCCCATTAGGGATAATACCACCAGGCCAAGAAGTGACTGCTCTGCAAATTATGGTGGCCACATCATCATAGTCAATCTGAGTGTTTGCGGGGATGGGATAATCTGGATTCGCAACCACCGGATACCAATGAAGCCAGATATGTCAGCTGCAACGATCGTGAGCCAGTTTCCCCTCACATAAGTTTTGATAGATCCTAAATCCTCAATTTCCATATTATTATAAAATCCACGAAGCGAATCCACATAAATCTCCTTAAATTCAAACTTTACCAGTGAAAACTAGTTATGAGTTGCCAGACTCCTGAACACATGCTTATCATGAAGTTCTTCAGTTACTTCTCTTTCTGATTCCACACTTTTGGATTGGAACTGTTCTTGAAACTGTGTATATTTGGCCAGAGAAGGGAACCTAGTGTGGTCAAAGGTGGATTGAGATGAAGAAGACTCGGCATGTGACATCTTTTTTGAAGCCAAGTATATACAGAGATGACTGTTAAATCAATACCAAAAATTCTACGTCAGTGAGTACATGGAATTACAACAAAAACCCTGTCAAAATACTCAATATTTCTCCAATTTCTTGAAAAAAAAAAAAGGATATAACCACCCATCTCCAAACATCACAAACCCAGCTTTCTGTGTAACAGACAATATCCACATCCATATCCAAAATCCACATTTCCTTCATAGACAATTCATTCACAAAAAAATGTCCACAATATTTCCACAATATTTCCTCAAAAAAAATTTCAACAAACCACTTTGACATTGTAGTCCTTCATATTGATTTGCAAAGGTGAATGTGAATCAAACCATGTGCTAAAAGGAAACAAGCTACTGGAAAATCCGGAGAGCAATCGTTATTCCAAATTCCAGAGAAAATCTAATGGGATGACGAAAATGAATGAGATGAAACATATGGAAATGGAATAAAGAAATGCAAGAGAAAAAAAAAGACAAAATGGAATCTACAAGAAGCCCTAAATCCGACGAAAAACAAAAATAAATGACAGAATATAATTCAAAAATAAAAAATAGCAAGATGAGATTTCTACTGAAAGAAAAAAAAATACCTGATTGAGATGTAAAGGAAAAATCATTTCAGCAATGGAGGGAGATGGAGAGGAAAACCAGGCGGACGATGCAAAGAAAACGCAGAGAGGAGGAATGAAGAGGCATAGCGAAAATGGGAAGAAAAACCGTTGGCATGCAGTTATTATGCTGGTTCGCTCGAGCGAAGGTAAGGTTCGCTCGAGCAAACTCCTTGAGATTTGAACACATTAATTGCAGCACGTGAAAATCCACTAACGGCTATTAATTGGTCAAAACACTCCATGAAACACAGTAAGAAGTGAAAATCTTCGTAAAGTTAATTGGACAGTATATATGTGAGAAGTATGACAAAAAATGAGAGAAAAAAAAAAGTGTGTGCACAACTCCCCCTAATTCTCCTCGAAATGAACTTCATTATTACATAGGGAGCACACCCATAAAAAAAAAGTTAGATAATCCATCTTTTTCTTATTTATGATGCCCCTTTTTTTCCTTTTTTCTGTTTCTTATATCACCTTTTGTGATTTTCAACATCTTTGCACAATCACTATTTGTGACTTTCTCTATTTTTTTTTTATTTTGCACAAGCAGAACAAAGAGGCGAACCATCATAGGTGACTTTCACACTAATGAACATGGTAGCCTTCTCCAGATGAAAATTACCAATCAAGTGGCAGCTATCACACACATTCTTAGGTAGCCCTGATCCTCCGGTTCAAGATGACTATCATGACACTTCTTAAAGAAAAAGGGAGGAGAGTAGCATGTGAAAATCAAGATTGATCCGTGCAATGCAAAAAAAAATAAATTGGTCATGTGAAAAAGTGCAAGTACAATTAAATAAAAGAAAATTAATGGAGTCTAGGAAATGAGAGAAATCCCTAGAGATTTGCGTAGGGATTCAAAGTGCGCGTTGCATCCAATGGTTTTGTAAAAATGTCTGCTAGTTGATTTTCAGTAAAAATGTGATGCAATGAGATGCTTTTCTCTTCCACTAAATCATGAATGAAATGATGCCTAATGTCTATAAGTTTGGTTCTAGAGTGTTGTACCGGGTTTTTAAAAATATCGATTGCACTCTGATTATAACAAAACACAGACATAGTTTTTGGCTTAATTCCATAATCTTGCATCATTTGTTTCAAACAAAGAAGCTGTGTACAACAGCTTCCTGCAGCAATGTATTCCGCTTTAGCAGTCGACAAAGATGTTGAAGTCTGCTTTTTACTGTGCCATGCCACCAGATTATTTCCAACAAAGAAACATCCACCGGAGGTACTTTTCCTCTCATCTACACATCTAACCCAATCAGCATCAGAAAAACCAACAATGACAGTGTTTATATCTTTGGACATCCAGATTCCATAATCAACTGTGCCACTGACGTACTTTAGAATTCTTTTTACTGCACTAACATGTGATTCTTTTGGTTTGGACTAATATCTTGCACAAACACCCACACTGAAGGAAATATCAGGGCGACTTGTGGTGAAATAGAGAAGATTGTCTATCATACTTCTGTAGGGAGTCTTATTGAAGTCCTTTCTAGCACTAGTACTCATGGGGTTCCTAGAGTGTTTTGAAGAGATCATTCCAAATTTCTTAAGTAACTCCCGCGCATACTTTGGCTGAGACACAAAGATTCTAGACGTAGTTTTCTTAATTTGTAAGCCAAAAAAGAATGAGAGTTCACCAACCATGCTCATCTCAAATTCGCTAGCCATCATTTTAGCAAATTTATCAGACAGATATTCAGAAGTCGAATCGAAAATAATGTCATCAACGTAGACCTGTGCAATAAGGATGTTCTTCTTGTCTTATTGGATGAACAGGGTCTTGTGAACACTACCTCTTTGAAATCCATGTCCAATTAGAAAAACCGTCAACCTTTTATACCAAGCTCGAGATGCTTGTTTCAAACCATAAAGAGCTTTTTGCAATTTAAAAACATGATCCGGGAAATGAGGATCTTGAGATCCTTTTGGTTGTTCAACATAGACTTCCTCATTTAAAAACCCATTTAGAAAAGCACTTTTCACATCCATTTAAAACAATTTGATAAAGCAAAAGTCTGATTGACTCAAGTCTAGCAATAGGGGCAAACGTTTCATCAAAATCTATTCCATCAACTTGAGTATACCCCTGAGCCACTAGAAGAGCTTTGTTCCTTATCACTTATCCAAACTCATCGGTTTTATTTTTAAATATCCATTTTGTACCGATTACATTTGTGTGATGAGGTTTAGGAACAAGCTTCCAAACACGGTTCCTTTCAAACTGAGCAAGGTCATCATGCATAGCATTTATCCAACTATCATCACATAAAGCATCATTGACATCCTTAGGTTCAACCACAGAGACCTACCTCATCGCGTACTTGTGTTCTAGTTTTCAATGGAGCTGTGATCGGACCGGTAACAGTAGCTCATGAATGATCTCTCAGAACTTGTGCTTTCCGAGATCGAGGGTGGGGTACAGGTGAATAAGCGGTTTGCTGTAACTTTGAGATTGATGCTAAGCTTTTTGTAGCGCTCTTTTTCTTCAAATTGCCGAATTATTTAGGGGACTATACTTTCTGAGGGTGCTATCTGTTGATTAGCACTGTCTTCAGTCGCAAGAACTTTCTTTTCAGATTCAGATTCAGGATCTAAATGACTTCCCACAATTTTGTCCAAAAGCTACTCAGAGGAAGGAGAAAAGGCCATACCTTCTTCATCATCAGAAAAATAATCAGATATTCCTGCATCATCTACTATCACATTTATGGACTCCAATGGCTACAAAATTCTTCAGATGAGAGACCCTATAGGCTTTTCTAGTCAATGAGTAACCAAGGAAGATTTCTTCGTCACTTTTGGAGTCAAATTTGGTTCAGTGTTTGCGATCCCGCAGAATGTAACACTTGCTGCCAAAAGTTCTGAAATACTTTATGTTTGGCTTGACTCCTGTCCATATCTCAAATGGGGTGGTTTTATTGCCGAGTCTGAGATAGACACGGTTAATGACATAGACAACAGTGTTAAACGCTTCAGCCCAAAAGCATTGGGGAATATTTTTTCTGTGCAACATAACATGTCCCATTTCTTAAACCACTCTATTTTTCCGTTCAACCACTCCATTTTGTTGTGGAGTTTTTGGTGCAGATAACTCATGTTTAATGCCATGTTGAGCGCCAAAAGAAGAAAATTCTGAATTTTGAAATTATGTTCTATGATTGGAGCGAATTCGTGAAATTCCTTCAAATTCTTGTCCCTTATCTGCAATAAGTAAAGACCACAAGTGATTAAAAAACAATGAAAGTTTTTGACTTATCATGCAAAAATCTAACCCAAGTCAAGCTTAAAAAATCATCAAAAGTTAAGAAAATGTACTTTTTACCACCGATACTTTCAAACTTTGTGGGTCCTATGAGATCCATGTGTAACAGCTCTAAGGGTCTCTTAGTTGTAAGAGAATCAATTTTCTTATGAGGAGCTCTTATTTGTTTTCCAACCAGACATAGACCACAAACACTATTCGGGGCCTTTTGAAGCTTGGGCAGCCCACGAACAAGTTCAAGTTTTGACAATTTTTCCAGATCATTATGATTGATGTGGCCCAGCCTTTGGTGCCATAGATCAATATTACTTACCATTGCAGAATTGCATGACATCTCATTATCTGTGGACACCACATAGCAATTGTTAGGATTTCTTTTACCATGGAGCACTGTTTTTCCCTTTTTATCTACAATGATGCACTCATTAGCAAAAAAGTGAACCTCATGACTATTGTCACAAAGTTGACTTATGCTCAACAAATTTGTTTTAAGACCATCAACCAAGTACACATTTTTAATCTTAGTCATATCTGGAATAGAGACTGTACCTTTGCCAACCACTTTTCCCTTACCCCCAACTCCAAACCGAACACTTCCACTATTATAATCTTCAAGATGGATGAACAGTGCTTTGTTCCCTGTCATATGCCTTGAACAACCACTATCCAAGTACCACACATCCGATTCTTGAGCACTTAAAGCAGTGAAGACCACATGACAGTGTAGATCAGATTTACGGACCTCGATGGTCTTAGTCTTAACCTATTGAGGAGATACAAAATTTTTCTTCCGCTGATTTCTTTGGTAAAATCTCATTTTATTGCAATGTGGTCTTATGTGCCCTTTAATGCCACAAAAGTGACATATGGGAACAAAATTAGGTTTTGGCACATTCCTTTTGTACATTTGACTGTAATTCGACTGTGTAGCATTTGAATAGATTAGAGGCATAGCAGTCATAGTTGGTCCTTGAACAAAAATAGACTTACCTTTGTCTTTAGATGAAGAGGCCTCATGAACATAACCAATACATGTTTTTGAGGATGCAGACATTTGACTTCCCAAAATCTCAGTAAGCTTCATTGATCCGATATTCATCCGATTGATAGAAGTCTTAACTGAATCCAGTTCTGCAAGGGCCATTTTCAACTTTCTGGTAAGATTTTCTTTTTCAGATGTGCATGACATTACTTTTTTTGTAAGTTAACCAACTGAGCTTCACTCTTTTGAGATTGTTGTACCAGATGATCATTCTCTTGAACTGCAACAATCAACTTGTTAGAGAAAATAACACGTTGGTCTTCTAACTGTCGTACCTTAGACTGTGAGTCGGTCAATGCTGCTTGAAGAGTTATGTTCTTTTCTTCAATTGCCTTTGTTTTTAAGGCTTTTTTCTCACTGATTTTGGACATCCTAACAGATTCCTGTAAAAGTCTTTGATAGTCTTCATCAGCCTGTTCTTCATCAGAAATCTCATTAGTTATCCAAATCATCTTCAGACTTGGATTCCTGTACAGATGAAGCGTTAGAAAGTGCCATAAAAGCAATGAATTTCCTTTACTCACTAGAAGGTGAATCGGGTTTAGAAACTTCTTCATCGGAGTCCTCATCCCAAGCAACATTTAGAGCTTTACCTTTGCTCTTTTCCTTTCAATTGGCACACTTTGCTACTGTGTGACCAAAACCTTGGCATTCATAACATTGGATAGGCTTAGTTGTTCCCTTAGCTTTATTCCATTTCGTTTTGGGGACAAACTTTCCTTTTGAAACGGCCTTAGGATTCATGGAATCCTTCTTAGGAAAAGCCTCTTTCTTAGGAAAAGCCTTTTTCTTATTCCACATCTTTTTAAACTTTCTAGCAAAGTAAGCTTCAAATTGTGCATCATCCATATCACTGCTTGAATCACTGTTTTCAGTATCATCTACTGAGTTAGAGGACACGAGAGCTATGTCCTTCTCCTTTTTGCGTTTGATAGTGATTCGATTCAAAAGTTTGTAAATTTCCAACCAATTCTTCCACAGTTAGGGAATTAAGATCCTGATGTTCCTCAATGGCAACAACTTTTGGACGAAAACGTTCTAGGAGAGACCTCAAGATTTTATTAACGATTTTTTTGACTGAGGAATGGGTTTTCCTAGATTGAAGGATGAGTTTACAATTTTACTTAGTTTTGTATTGAACTCAACAAACGTTTCAGAATCCTTCATTCTGATCGTCTCAAAGGCAATTGTCAAATTCTGAAGCTTGGTTTGTTTCACCGTGTCCGTTCCTTCATGAACAGTTTGAAGCAACTCCCAGGCTGCCTTGGCAGTCGGACAAGCAGAAATTCTATGGAATTCTGCTGGGGTGATTCCATTGTAAATTGCATCAATAGCTTTGTTATTGCAATTGGACTTGGTCTTTTCATCAGTAGTCCATTGTGCTCTGGGTTTCTTGATAGTTTGGCCATCTACAACCACAATGGGATTAACATATCCTTCCACTATAGTATCCCAGACCTGATCGTCTATAGCCCTGAGAAAAGCAATCATTCTTACTTTAAAGTAAGCATAATTGGTTCCGTCTAAGGTAGGGGGCTTATTAGTAGATGTTCCTTCTATATTGAAGTCCATTAGAGATCCGTATTAATGATCACACAATAAATCAGTGCAACCTGCTCTGATACCAATTGAAAATTCGGCCTTAACACAGGCTCGGGTCCCAACCAACTGACCACTACTAGATTTCAATTACAGTGATTAAACTAGTGGTTAATCCTAGATCCAATTTAATAACAAGAAATCCACACAAAGAGAAGGACACATGATTTATACGTGGAAAACCCTACTTGGGAAAAAACCTCGTCTAAGCCAACAAACAACCAAACACTATGTAAAGAAAGTTACAAGTAACTCACAACCCTTCCCGGTCGAAACTCAACCTAGGGACTGCGCGATCTTGCCGACTACTCGCCATGCACCTTCACTGTACTTGAATCGATCGCCTCGAAGCCGTCTTCAAGGAGTCTCTACTTCAGAGGAGTAGAATGGAGTATAACCAAAGCTTTGATCTTCGACACTGTAGATGATAGCCTTGGGGGAAGATGGATCTCTCGAGTTCTCTCTAGGGTTTTATCTTGATGGAGATGTACAGTTGAATAGAGAGATAATGACTTTATATAGGCCTAGATTCGTGCCTCAAGTGTTAGAAGTTGATTAGGATCAGCAGTACCAACTTGAGACAAATCAGGAGACAGTTCTGGGCAAGTGTCTATTTTGGCGCTCAGGTTCGCTCGAGTGACCAGTGGGTTCACTCGAGCGGACAAGCTTCTGTATTTGAGAATATGAACTTCAGATGATCGTTTGAGCGATTAAATACGTTAGGTCGAGCGAAGAAGCTTCTGTCTTGGGTTCGCTCGAGCGAATGAAGGGTCGCTCAAGTGAACTGCATTCTGCCTTTGGGGCTGAAAGATGGGTCGAGCGAACAGAAATACAGGCTTGAGCGAAGGAGCTTCTGTGTGAGTTTGCTCGAGCGGTCAGGGACATCGTTTGAGCGAACTGTATTCTGTCTTTAGCTTTAGAACGATGGCTCGAGCAAACATTTGGAAGGCTTGAGCGAAGATTGTTCTTTGAGGGATTCGCTCGAGCGACCATTGACAATTCCTGACCGAACTACACTTCTTCAACTAAAAACTTGGGCAGTCCAATTCTAAACAAACTTACATTATTAATGAGTCCTGGTTTTGTCCATTACCCAATGAATTATCCAACCTAAAAGCTTACAGTTGGGTAAGGAGCGTCATTTCTTACCTAGCTGTCCGAGGTTCAAACTCTGGGTATGTTACATCTTCCCGCTTGTGTGGACTTCTTTCTCACTTGTGTGGGCTTTCTTCCCACTTGTGTGGGTTTCTTCCCGCTTGTGCTGGCTACCTTTCCTTGTGTATGTGGGCTCTTTCTTAGGTCCCAGCCCTCTTGATTGGCGTAAAAAAAAAAACTCCAACATTTCATTTCAAGAGATCAATAGTGTACTTTAGTCTTTTAAGAATGGAACAACCCACGATGATCATAACCGATATGGGGGCCAAGAAGTAGGGAGGCTTTTCATAGTCGCGAGATGATCAATGAGACAACTTGGCTAGATGAAGGTTTCCCTTTGATAATGTTGTCTATGAAACAAAAGATAGATAAAATCAAGACTATCCATGCTTACATATAAGCAGCAAAATAGTTGTGAATTGGCATTTGAATCACGAAAACCCAATTTGAATGAAGAATTTGTGATTAACATAAACTAGGGAATTTTCCTCAAGGGGTGAAAAAACCTAATCCGACCTGCTAAACCAACCTGAATTTGACCAACTAAACCCTACCCACAATAAATACTAGCCAGACACAGGTAACGAAAACCTGAGCCAAATTTAAATGGGTTGGGTTAGGGTCCACCCCCCATAACCTGCATGACCAACATAAAATGTCAAGGGGAGTAGGAAAAAAAAAAAAAAAACTAACCGTACTCCCTGCTATACGTACATAACATATTATATAAGTCACTCTAATCTCCTCCCCTTTCTCATATAAAATATCATAAATTCACAACAAATATAGTATATATTTATATAAACATTATTTTAATTTTACTTTCCTTTTTTCTTTTTCTGAGAAAAATGGTTGGACCATCAGATTACTTTGACTGTGGCCATGATGACTCAACCCCAAATTTTGGGCAAGTTGAGGAGTCCAAACTAATCTACAATTGGCCCTCGTACCTCAAGAAAAAGGTCCAAAACTTCTCATGTTTGGACTGGTTTTTTTTTTTTTTTTTCGTAACCCATCCAACGAGGCTGAGACCCAAGAGAGAGTCCCCGCACACATATGGGAAGACGGCTCGTATAATCAAGAAGAAAGCCCATACAAGTGAGAAAAAAGCCCGCACAAGCGGGAAGAAAGTCCACACAAGTGGAAAAAGGTGGCGTACCGAGGGTTCAAACCCCGGGCAGCCTGGTGAGAATTGCTGAGGTAAGTGGCCGTTCTCATTTGGACTTTGTGTTTTGAAGAGGTTACTTATAAAGATGCATGTTGCTGGAAACATTGTTCTCCAGTTCTCTCCTTTGAAGAATTGGCGAATCAATCCTTCGCCCCACAATTAAAAAGAACTCAGAATGACTGATAGAAATGATGCCATAAAATTGTTTAGAAAATAAATGGAGAATTTAAAGTTTATTCTTCAAAATATAACCGAAGAAATTGCATTAACTCTAGATTAATGGGCTTCAGAATATAATATTAGTTATATTTCAGTAACCGCACATTACATAGATCCACATTGGATAATGAACAAAAGAATCATTTCCATTAGTTTATTTGAATACTCACATGCTGCCCTATGATAGGGATCGCTATTTTAGAAAAAAAAAATAGAGGATATCACATTGAAAATAAAATTATTTCTATGACCTTAGATAATGAAAGAACCAGTAGTGGTTCCATTGATCTAGTAAGAAATATGATTCCACTTAATATACATGGGAATTTTTTTTGCATTAGATGTGCATGTCGCGTCTTAAATCTTTTACTACAAGATGATTTAAGATTTATTTAGCCTATATTAGGCAATACTAAATACAAAATAGCTTTCATTTTTATGTCTCCTTTCTCAGAGACAAACTTGTAACCAAATGCGTATAAGTCTAGCAAAACCAAAAGTAAAGCATTGGTAGAATTACACCTTTAAAATATTAACAGAGACTTTAAGTTATAAAGATGTAATTAATCAATATCGTGCTTTACATTTAGAAGAGTTTATTATAAGTAGAAACGATTTGAAAATTATTGACATAATAAAAGATTTTTAAGAAATTTTTTTTATGATGCAACAGTTTTTTCTTCAAAGGTATATTATGCCACCTTAAGTCATGTTTTAAATCACTTCTATGAAATTAGTATTGCTTTTCGAAAATATAGAGATATTATTATTTTCAAGTATATGTGCGTAGTAATCGAAGCTAAATTTAGAAAATATTGGAGCCAAGCTCCATTAGTATTTTGTGTAGCTACTATATTAGATCATAGACTTAAATTAGGATCATTAGAATTATTATTGGAAGTAATAAATAATGATATGAAAACCATCAATATAAATAATATGTTTACTATCAAAAGTTATTTAGAAGAATTTTTAACAAGGTACTCCACCAAAATGGATAGAACATATAAACAACTTATACCCATGTCCGGTCAAAAGTAGGAAGCTGGAAAGCGGCATAGAATCTTCTTGCTTCCAATTGAGGCAGCAAATCTTTCACTCAAAATATAAATGAGTTGATAATTTAGTGTGAAGCTAGCACGCATATGACGTCAGTCTACGCCTGCACTTTCAACCCTTGTAGAAAGCAAATGAAAATAGATTTAGACAGATTTGGATGCGGAGACTCTGACATGCAGTCGGAGATTTACTTAGGTTCCGGCGATTGGCAAGCTCCATAGATCTCTTCGCCTCTTGTCTCTCCTATGAATGAAATAATAATCAATCCTAGGGCTCCCTTATCTTATATAGAGAAGTCCCAAAGAGTCACATTTACTAGAGACTTCTTCGTCAAGAAATCCATATCCACTAATCCTATTGGGAGTCTTATTAGTGGGACCAGATCAAGTCTTATATTAAGTGGGATCGTATTCTATGTTGGCATCAACCCTGCTTGATCTGACGTGGGACCCATGGCATGCAAGCCACACGATTTCCGATAATCTCCAACATGGCACGAACGCCACATACATCATACATATCTCAGTCCCATGAACATCACATGCCTAGCAAAAACCTCTGCCGGCAAAGCCTTGGTGAGAGCATTAGCCATCAATTCCTTTGAAGGCATATAAAAATTTTTTGTATCATTCATTTTGGACTTCTCTCTGATGAAGTGATACTTTATCTCAACATATTTTGATCGACTGTTGAACTTTTGCTCATTCACCATGGATATTGCAGATGTGCTATCTACGTTCATTGGGATAGGCATTGTTTCTCCAATTATCTCCAAATCAGTTAAAAAATATTTTAACCAAAGAGCATCCTGGACTGCTGTACTGCAGGCTATATACTCTGCCTCGGCTATTGACATAGCCATAGAGGTCTGTTTTTTGCTACCCCAAGAAACTGCACCTCCTCCGAGGGTAAGCACATAGCTAGTTGTTGACTTTCTCTGGTCTAAATCACTGGTCCAATCTGTATTTGAGTAGCTGCGCAGTTCTAGGACTTCACCTTGATAACATAGGCGAAGATCCATTATTCCTTTGATGTACAGCATAATCCTCTTAACCGCATACCAATCCTGTAATCCTTGGTTACTTTGGAATCTGCTTACAAAACCCACGGCGAATGCAAGATCCAGTCTCGTACATAGCATCGCATAGATGATGATGCCCATAATTTGAGCATAAGATTTCATTCTCATTGCTTCCTTTTCCTGCTCATTCGTGGGTCCCTGATTGCTTGACAATTTTATGCTCTTGCAGATGGGAGTGTCAATTGGTTTACACATAACCATATCAAAACGTTTCAACATAGATTTCAAATAGGATCCCTATGATAATGTTAACAATCTATTCAGACGATCAATGGTTATTTCCATGTCAAGGACATACTCTGCCTCACCCATGTCTTTCATCTCGTATCTTGACTTTGACCATTGTTTGATTTCATTTATGGCTTCCAATTTATCAACAACGATCAAAATGTAATCCACAAATAATGACAAATATAAGTTACTCCCACTACGTTTAATATAGAAACATGTGTCTGCATTATTGGGGACAAATCCTATTTCGCCTATGGCTGGTGAAATTTTCTATACCATTGTCTCGAGGCTTGTTTTAATCCATACAATGCCCTATTAAGTTTGTACACTTTGTCCTTGTGACCTTTCACCACAAACCCTTGGGGTTTTTTTTATATCAATTTACTCTTCTAATTCGCCATTCAAGAATGCGGTTTTCACATCCATTTGGTGCAATTCAAGGTCATGACATGCTACCAATGCTGCTAAGTTTGTAAGGATTGGAATTTTACGACCGGAGAAAATGTCTCCTCGTAATCTATTCCTTCCACTTTTTTGAATCCCTTAGACACTAGCCGTGTTTTATATTTATCTAAGGATCCATCTGACTTTAGTTTCTTTCTAAGAACCCATTTACATCCAATGGCTTTTTTATCTTTTGGAAGATCAACCTTGCCATACTCGATTCTTTTTAATTGATTCTATCTCTTCTCTCATAGCCTCTAACCAATACAATGCATCCTGTGCTTTGATCACTTGAGAGTAGGAATTCAGATCCAAATTTTGCACGATTTCCAATAAACTACAATAATTATCTAAATATGCCAGTTGTTTCCTTGCCCGAATCAGTCTACCAATCGACTCATCGGGTTGTTCAACCACCTCAAGTGGGCCCTGGCCAGGAACTCTTTGTTCAACGTCCTCTTCGTCGGAACCCCCACTTGCTTGAAACCCCTTGCCTTTAGAGATTTCATATAATTCCACACACTGTGGTTCCACTCTAGGACTGACCGTCAGATTCTCAAGTAATTAAAAACACATCTCGGCATTCCATGATTATCTTGTTATAGTAATAATACAGGCGATATCCTTCAGAATGTAATGCGTAGCCAATGAAAGAACAATTTTTCTTCATTTTTTCTTGCAGTTTATATCTTTCCTGTGGTAGTCACAGGACATGTACAGGGAAACCACAAACTGTCACAAGTTCTAATTTCGGTTTGGCACCAGTCCATAATTCATAGGGGGTCCTGAGCACACTTTTGAATGGTATTATGTTCAAGATATATTTAGCTGTATTTAATGCTTTTCCCCACAAATACAACGGATGTCTCACGTGGCTGATCATTGACCTTACCATATCCATTAAGGTCCTATTCATCCTCTAGCCACCCCATTTTTTTGTGGGGTATATGGAATCGAATATTCATGAATGATTCCCTCACGTGCACAATATTCTTTAAATAGTTCTGAGATATATTTAATCCCCCCTATTGGATCAAATCCGTTTTATTTTCATGCCCTTTTGATTTTGGACCTCAGTAGCATATATTTGAAATATTTTTAAGGCCTATGTTTGTATTTAATCAGGTACACATAAACATATCTACTGTAATCATCAATAAATGTGATAAAATAGTCGTCCCCTGTTATATTTTGTACATTCAATGGTCCACAAATGTTAGAATGAATTATGGTTAATACTTCTGAACTTCTAGTTCCCTTTAGAAATGGTTTCTTGACCATTTTTCCACATAGTCATAGTTCACATATAGGGTACTCCACTTTACCTAAATCTGGTCAGAGTCCATCCCTAACCATTCTACACTTATTCTGTGTTTATTAATGTGCCGTAATCTCATATGCCATAACATTGCCAAACCATCCATGCACACATTCACAAACACAGAATAATGGGAACTAGATTTTATTTCATCATTAGGAGTGTCTAGCAAATACAATTTATTAGAAAGAAACCATTGACTAAAACTAGAACACGCATGAAAATTGTAACCTCTATATCTTTAAATCTAATTTTGAATCCATTCAGAGTCAACTAGCTCACAGAGATGATGCTCCTCCTCATAGTTGGAGCAAAGAAAACATCAGAGAGATATATGGATTTTCTAGTTGGTAAGGGAATTTTGACTTTCTCTGCACCCAACACATCACAGAATGTTTTATTCCCCATGTAAATATTCTGATCTCTCGGTTTCATCTCTTTGAATTCGACAAATCCAGCCTTGATTCTTGATATGTGCCTAGTAGCTCCTTAGTTAATCCACCAATTCTTATCATGGTGTCCACCATCATGGACTCTGCGCCCATCTCAACATAATCACCAAGTTCTTTGGTCACTTTACATTGCTGGCTACTCTCACCCCTTTTCTTTCTACATTGAGAACTAAAGTGTCCAGGCTTCCCATAGTTAAAGCAAACACCATTCTTAGGCCATTTCTAATTTTGATTGCCGTTGAATTTCCTTTTATTTTTCATATTGACGGTTACCGCACCGTTATTATTCTCAGTTTTAGCAATTATGATAGAGTTTATAGGTGTTACACCGTGGGTGGCCTACCTTTATACTTCAGCAAGCAATATAGCTTCAACCTCATTGAGGGTTACACTCTTTTGAAGGGGTCTGAGACATTCTCCCACAAAGGTGGAAGACTCATTAGCAAGTATATGATTTGAAAATCTTCGTCCATTTCCTTTCCTAATGATGCAAGGTTACTATATCGGATTGCCATTTGATCACTGTGATCCCTTATTGATGATCCCTCCGCCATCTTATAGTTAATATATGCACTGAATGCCTCCATGAAGTGAGATTTGGAGGTTTCATCATATCTGTCCATAGCATAGTCATAGATTTCTTTAGCAGTGTTAAAAGTGCTCAAACTGCTTTACCAAATCGCTGTATATAAATCCGACCAGAAGATGCCTCGCTGATTTGTTAACAAAAACCCATTGTTCATACACTTTATGATCTTCCTGATGGGCATCATCAGCAGGTTTGGAGATTAGATCGGATTCAATCATATATATTAATCTGTCAAAGTGCAGCAATGCGTCCATCTGACGCATCCATATGGTTGCGTTCTTGTCGTTAGAAATATCGGCCTTAGCAACATCAAGTAACGTTGATTTGGAAGACATAATTACTGAATTGAGAAAAGAGGTTTCGATACCACTGACCATTAAAGGAGAAAAGTCACCATTTTCTTTGAACTGTTGGATAGTCTTCCTCGAGCCGCAATTGTGTGGATCTGCTTGCAAGGATTCAGGAAAACCAAACATTCCTCGATCGGAGTTCGGATGCTATATATATCGCAGTACGAAGTTTGATGGTTAAAAATCACCAGGCCTCAGTCAGTTGTACGATCTCTACGTACTTATTGACGTCACACATGCGTTCAGCCCGTGCTGCGCTTGCATCACTGCCTGTACCAATGCCTATTTGTAGATGGACTAAACTAAATATGGGTCGCGTTGGGTCGGTTCTCGGTCTAACTAAACCTGCTGCAAACTGCAATTGATGGGGCGCTTTCTGTTACACTTGAGCTGAAGTTTTCCCGTCTTATTCTTGCACTTGTCCCGAGGAGAGGAAGCAATAATGTGTGTTGCCCTTAGTAGTATGAAGGCAGAAGATGTGAATCTTCCTTTGGTTGATGAGTTTGCATGACTTCCAAGGCCTAGAATCACCTATTCCCTTGTCTTGTATAATGAGACAAAGAAAAGCAAAGAAGCCTTTGTTGTCTTGACTAACACACACGAATCCCAAGGTAGACAACGCCCTACCTCACGCATAGATAAAGAAGATTAAGTTGTCTTCTTCCTCTCATCTTGGGTTTGCAAAGAAAAACGAATGAGGCCTGGTTTCGGACGAAAGCCTTAGATCTACACTGATCTAAATCGTAACTTTGTGATCCAAACCGTCAGAATACACTGTGCCTTGCTCTGATACCAATTGATGGATCTAGATGCGAAGACTCCAACACGCGTCGGAGATATATGTGTGTTCCGGCGATTGGGAAGCTGAGTAGATCTCTTTGCCTCTTGTCTCCCTGATAGATGGAATAATAATCAACCCTAGGGTTCCCTTATCTTATATAGACAAGTTCCAAAGAGTTACACTTATTAGAGACTTTTTTGCTAAGAAACCCACATCTCCTAATCCCATTGGGAGTCTTATTAGTGGGACCAGATCAAGTCTTACATTAAGTGGGATTGTATTCTCCATTGGCATCAGCCCTGCTTGATCTGACGTGGAACCCGTGGCATGCGCGCTACGCGATTTCCTACAAATTTACCAAGCTTTACACCAGTCATGATATAATAACAATTCTTATGTCTATAGTGTCATTCGGAGCAAGCTTGCAGTGCATTTAGGCATGTCCTCAAAGACAAGACAAGATTACTAGAAGAAACAATAGAAACTTACATATGCCTACAGGATTGGTTTTTAGCGGACAAGAGGAAGCAACAAATAATTGACCAAGAAGAATTAGAATACGAGGTGGGTGCATTAGAATATCAGAGAAGTAATTTGTAAATTTCATCAAAATATCATAGTTGTAACTTGTAAATTTTAAATATCATAGATGTTCATGTAATTAGAAATATTTTTTTGAATAATATGTAATTAGAAATATCACAATTATATATTTTTCATTATTGTAAACTTATTTTCCAACTTGGAAATATTTCAAATTTTTAAGTTTGTTTTCAAGAAAACTATGAAAAATGTATGTTTTCTTTCAAACTATACATTTTATTTTTATGAATTAATGAAATTATCTTTATTTTTTTCATGAAGTTCTAAGATGTTTTTTCCAATTAAAAAAGAAGCACATGGGACGACCCAATCCAACACCGCCGGAACTAGCCCATTTAGGGACGACACAACCCAACCTAGGCACAACATGGCATGGCCCATTAATGTTCATAAGCCAACACAATAGTGTTGTAGACCCATCACAGCCTATTTTGCATCCCTAGCCCTACCTCATCCTCTTGGTCACCCCTACATGCATGCGGGAGCTAGCTACTGTAGGATATATATATATATATATATATAGAGAGAGAGAGAGAGTAAAAAGGATGAGATGCATAAAGTGATTCAACAAAGCCTTGTGAGTGTTTGATGTAGACTAACTTAGGTAGCAACTTCATGGAGGAAAGGATTTGTGTACATCTAATTGTTGAATAGGCCACTCAATTATACTGCAGAAGAAGAAGAAACTCGTGCTACCCCAATGACAAGGGTGTCTCATCTCACACAGTTGCACATGGATCAATCCTTCGACAAGTAGGCTGTCTCATAAGTTTGTACCACTCACCATCTAGCAATATATATATATGGTGCAAAACAATATGCAACTTGAATGGTTATGGCAATTAGAGAGAATAAATGTTTCAGAATACCCCACTCCACCTCTTTGTGTCATACTCCATTCTTACTAATCGGGTACCAAAAGGCCCGATTATCCCATCTAGAGGGTTGAGATAGGGTGATCCTCTCTCTGTTGTTTCTATTGTGTGCAGAAGGACTCATGTCTCTGTTGAGACGTGCAGAGCAAGAAAGAAAAATCACAGGCCTAAGTATATGTAGAGGAGCACCTTGGATCAACCATTTGTTTTTTTGTTGATGACAACCTTCTATTCTACCAGGCTATAATGGAGGAGAATATACATGTGCCACACCTTCTCAAAGTATATGAGGAAGCCTCATGGAAGAAAAATGTTGTGATCTGGGGCCTATTATAAGAGATCAATCACGTACAAGAAAGCACAGAAGTTTATGTGGTTCGGCTTTTGGCCTACGTCCACAAGGAAGACGAGAGAATTCACTATGCAACCGAAGAGGTGTACAATATAGAGACTCTGAGTCTCTATTTATAATATCAGCCCCAAAACCCTGTTACGCCCAAACATTACTTCTAATCGCAGTAGACTTACAATAATAGACCTAATTCTAATCACAGTAGAACATGGACATTGCAAGGGCGCGGTTTACCAAATTTATTACTTCTATTGAGCCATACAACCTAAAAAATCTCTACCTTGGGGAGCATTGAAGCTGATCCTCATGTACTAAACACGTCTCATCGTCTCCACCTGCCCCTTAGGGCACTCAGGTACTGAGCACACCGATCAAGTCCAAGCAATGATGAAACTTTAATTTAACACATTCCTTCATGAATGCACCAAATCACTTGTACCATTGTCCAGAAGCTTGCTTTGACTCGTACAATACACCGATCATTCATCCTCTTTGCTACTCGATTCTGCTACGAAGTTTCAGTAGTGGTGTAATGCCGAACTAAGCTAAAATCTGTGCAATAGTTCTCAAACTCTGTTGATCTATAGTCCTTGCCATTACCTGTCCTCAACTTCTTCACCTTCCTGCCAGTCTGTTTCTCAACCATTTTCTTTCATCGCTTGAATGTAATAAAGGCCTGATCCTTTTTCTTCCAAGTATAAACCTAGACTTTCCTTGAATAATCATCAATAAAAGTCAGTATAAACCGGGACCCACCCTTGGAGTAAACCTTAGAAAGCTCCCCATACATCTGAATGAACATAATCAAGGACACCTTTCGTGCGATTAATACCTATTTTGAAGTTGACTTTTCGATGCTTTCAGAAGATGCATGTCTCACAGAAATCCAACTTGCATGTCTTCGTGCCACATAGCAAATTCTGATTGCTTAGTATTATTAATCCCTTTTCACTCATGTGACCCAAGCGCAAGTGCCATAAGCCTGTTGAGATAGATTATGGTCATTTGAGGAAGACACTGTAGCTCCACCTATAACAAAATTTCCGGACAAAACATATAAGTTTCCAACTCTATTGCCTTTCATAAGAACCAGAGCACCCTTCACAACCTTCATAACTCCACCTTCAGCTAAGAATTTATAACCGTCGGAGTCCAAGGCACCAAGAGAAATAAGATTCTCTTTCAGATCAGGAACATGCCGAACTTCTACCAATATTCTGACAATCCCGTCATACATCTTGATTTTAACTACTCCAATCTCAACCATCTTACATGCAACATTGTTGCCTATCAAGACACTACCATCATTGATTTCTCTATAAGTGGAAAACCAGTCCTTATTGGGACACATGTGGTAGGAACAACCTAAATCAAGAATCCATTCATCCTGATGACGATTTCCATTTTAATCAAAGAAAGCGTATTGTCGGAAACATAATCTGATCTTCCATCTACACATTGACTAAATCAGCAGATAATGAATCTTCTATTATTTCCTTCCCTTTCCTCTGCCTTTCAGGACACTTTTTTTCTGATGTGCCCTTTCTTATGACAATAATAACATTCAATGTTTTTCCTATTGGATCTATGTTTGCTCTTACTACTGGAATCTTTTGCTCTTCCTCGCACTACCAAACCCTCTCCCGAACCATCATTATAAGCTGCAACATTTTTCTTCAACTTCTTAGAGTTCAATGCTGCCTCTGCATCCTCTTTGGATAGAGTATCTCTACCTTACATTATGGTATCAACAAAATGCTCATATGAGGGTGGTAACAAGTACAACAACATAATAGCTTCGTCCTCATTATCAATTTCAATATTGATATTTTCCAGCTCCATAATAGCTTTTGTGAAAGACTCAAGGTGAGTTGAAACAGATGTACCTTCCTGCATTTGTAACGTGAACAATTGCTTCTTCGGATACAAGCGATTCGTGAGAGACTTCGTGATGTACAAGTTCTCCAACTTTTGCCATATGCCAGCAGCAGTTTTCTCTAAAGCAACCTTTCGTAGTACACCATCGCTAAAACATAGCATAATCTGACCGTACGCCTTTTCCAGCAACTCATCCTTCTCTTCATTTGAAAGTTTTTTCAGACAACACATTTTTTCCTTTCAAAGCCTTATGAAACTCATTCTGAACTAGCAAAGAATGTATCTTCAGACGCTAAAGACCAAAGTCGCTGTTTCCATTGAGTTTCTCAATTCAAACTTCGTTGCCATTCCATGAATCTTTCACAGTACCTGTGTAGATCTGGTCACGACGAGCACACTTGAGGAAACAGATATGAAATCTAGCTATGGATGGCTAAGATATCCCAAAAATAAGTTTATGTGTTCCAATCAGTCAATCTCATTCGTTTACCATTGAACAACGAATCTTCTTCCACAACTGCGTAGATCCGCTCGTAACGAGTCCATAGGTTCAAACGGATCTCCGATTAGACTCCGGATCTCCAAGACATCGCGAAAACAAACTTCAGTCATCGATCGGTCAAAACTGGCTTTGACCGTACAGGTACTGACGTGTTATTGATGTCAAGAAACCTTTTCTTTGCTATTGGGCCTCTGTTTCACAGGTCAGGTAGACCTGGACTGGACCAGAAACTGATCTGGAACTGACGTGCTTCTTGGCTTCTAAAACGGGTCTGACTTGACCTAATCTAGACTCAACCCAGAGCTGATGCAGGCCCACCTTCTTCTTTTTCTTCTTCGTTTTGTTTCTTTGCATAACCCAGAATTCAAAGAACAGCCTTCTTCTCCTCCGGTCAAGGCACGACAGCAGTGGCGGCGACCTTCCTTCTCAAGTGATGCGCGGTGGCGGCGGAGACTCCAGCGATGTTTTTCATGGCGAGGTGGGGCTCAGCGGAAAACAACCAAAAACGCTGCTTGTCTTTTGCTGTGATTTCTCCTCTTCGATTTCTCTTTTATCAGCAATCACAAAGAAAAGACCAGAACATAGAACTCAGGTTCTTCTCCGGCGATCTTCCGGTGAGTTCTGCTTGCCTCTGATCTGCTACGAAGTTCTAGCGAGCTTCTTCTCCTGCGCAACAGAAACAGAACATGGCACGCCTCCCTTTTTGATTCAAACTCAAGCAACACGAAGACCAGTCCTTGGCCCACTTCGAGATCCATTTGTCATGCCCTCTAAGATCCGATCCGTCATATCTCCTCTGATCATGCCAAATTGCTTTGATACGAGTTTGTTGTGATCTAGGGCCTATGAGAAAAGATCAATCATGCATAAGAGAACACAAAAGTCTACGTGGTTCGGCTTTTGGCCTACGTCCACGGGGAAGACGGGAGAATTCACTATGCAATTAGAAGAGGTGTACATCATAGAGACTTTGAGTCTCTATTTATAATATCACAGTAGACCTACAATAATAGACCTACTTCTAATCACAGTAGGCCTACAATAATAGACCTACTTCTAATCACATTAGAACATGGACAATGCAGGGGCCCGATTTACCAGATTTATTACTTCTATTGAGCCATACAACCTAACAAAAAATCAACAAAGAAAAGACTTCTCTTCTTTTCAATAAGAACACTAGCCATGAGGACCAGGACAAGATCAAAGCTACTTGGGAAGTGGATGATATCAAACAACATGAGAAATATCTAAGGTTACCCTCCTTTTCTAAGCAATCAAATAAATGGAAATAAAGGAAAGAGTGTGGAAAAAGTTGCATGGATGGAAGGAGAAGTTACTTTTACCAGTTGGGAGAGAGATTCTCATTAAAGCTGTAGCACAAGCAATCCCAACTTATGCCATGAGTTGTTTCAAACTACCATCCGGTCTCTGCAAAGAGTTAGCAAGTATGATGGAAAGGTTTTGGTGGGGTTAGCGTAGTAATGAATGAAAGATTCATTGGGAGAGCTAGGATAATTTATGTGAGTACTCTAAATACAGTGGAGGCATAGGTTTTAGAGGTTTGGAAGCTTTCAATTTAGCTCTCCCAGCAAAGCAAGGTTGGAGGCTTATGCATAGCCATCAATCCTTGTTTTACAAGGAATTTAAAGAAAAATATTTTCCACATGTTTCTTTCCTCCAATCTAGTCTTGGCAGGAACTCATCTTTCGTATGGAAAGGTATCTATGAAGCTAAGAAAATCCTGATGGAGGGTCCATATGGAGAGTGGAAGATGGCAGGAAAATAAAGATCTAGTTTGACAAATGACTACCGACTCCTGTGACCTACAAAGTCACCACACCGAGAAGGGTTGTAGAAGATGACTATGGTGTGTATTCTTATTTACCAAGCTACAAAAAGCCACGAAAAGATGGGATGTGTAGAAGGTGATAAGTCCACAAAATTGTAATTTTCATTCATCATTTTATGTGCATGTGTGGACTTAATTGGGTTAATTGCATAGAATTACACTTAATTTCATTATTTTATGGATTTGAGCATCAAAGTTGGAATATAAGTCAAATTTGGTCAAAATCCATTACATTGAATGACTTTCGTGAAATTAGGGTTTTCATCTCACTCATCACCCCAAAATTAGTTCTTTTGGCTTTACGAATGCATACCTGCTAATTTTGACACCATGTGCTATTTTTGGAAAGTTGGGTATTTTTTGTGCATTAAGTAAGCATGTAGGGTCCCATGCATAGTCTATCCAAATTCCTACACTTGATTATTATTGAGACTGTTTTATTTTATTTGTGTAAGAGAAATCAAGAGTGGGATCCGCATTGATGTAATTTAAGAGAGATCAAAGGAGGGACACCCTTTATGGTGGGCCCACATATCTTAGCATCTTGGCGGAGTTGGAAAGCTTGGAAATTCTCAAAAAGGAAGGAAGAAACTCGTATTTGGAAATATAGTGTTGACTTGCTAAATTTGAAAACCAAAATCAAGAAAGAGAGAGAAGATTACATACTTTGCAAGGGGAGTTGACTAGTCAAAGTTGCAAGTAAAGAAGCATGCCAAACGTAGAAGTTCCTTTAATTGCACAATTATGCTCAGATTTTTCAAGGGCAGAAAATTAAAATAGTTATAACTTTCAACCCGAGTGTCAGATCGGTGCAATCTACCCACCGTTGGAAAGCTATTTTCAGGTAGATATCCATGAAGCCCAATATTTCTTAAATCAGAGCTATATTGAGGGAGATATGACTTCAGGAAGTTGATTGTTATAATTTTATGCGGGAATTGTAAAACGTTTTCCAAAAAGGCAACATGAGAGATCTTTGAGGAGTTCAGTTTGGAAAGACTTGGAGCCAAGAGACCACACTTAGTAGCAAATCCTCTCCAATTCAAATTGTTACTAATTAAAGAGGATTGGTTGGAAGCAAAGTCAATAAACAAGTCGTAGAAGGAAATAATTCCTTACAAATCAAGAGGTCAAAAAGTATAAAAGAAGCATCAAAGGGGCTAGAACTCCAAGCCTATTCTCCTTCAAAAAGTGGCCCAGCCATTCTCTATCTCTTTTCTTCTTTCCCCTTTTATAGTTCTAGTTCTCCATATTTTTTTACTTTGGGTAGCTTTGGGCCTTGTCCAAGCAAAAACTTGAAGAAGAAGTTGTAAAGTGTTTTAACATATGTATTTTGGGTGAATGCCCACTTGAGATGAGTTAGGGTTAGAATTAAGGTTCCCCTGTTGTGGGGTTACTTTGCCTATAAATAGGCCTCTCCACCTTGTATTACTATACAATTAATGAGATAGTGAGAAGCTCTCCCTGCTCCCTCTAATCTTCGTTCTCTCTTAATCTCTCTATTTCATAACATGTTATCAGCACGATTGTCAATTTGATGAGGTAATATTCCCGCCGTTAGGGGGAGATAAGATAGTTCTTGAAGAACATATTGTTCCTATAGAACAACCTGTTCCTGAAGAACGGCGTGAATTAACATGGAATACCTCTACTTTGTCTCATCTGGATCCATGAACGTCACAATGTGAGAATGAAGTACGGAGAATTATGCAGTTGCAAGAAATTGCAAACAGATTACCCAATGTATTTAATGATGCAGCAAAGGTGACGAAGTCACATGTGCCAGCTATGAATGCACCTGCTAGAATTAATGTCTCTGTAGGACAAAGTCAAAACATAGCAGCAAAAGAATCTGCAATACGCCAGAAGCGTGGCATACCTATAGGTTCAAAGGACTCAGCTCCGCGGAAAAGGAGAAATGAGCGATCATCATCATGTCCTCCCAAAGAGGCACGTAACCCTCTTGAAGAGGTTCCTCCCTGTCAGACCCTAGCCCAGGATTAGCGCGATTAGTACCATTTAAGTGCTTGTTTAGTTATTATGTGGGTTTAATGTTCATGGATTAGAATTTAGTTCGATTTAGTTCTGGAATTAGCTTTGGGGAATTTTTGAGAGGGCTTTGTGTTATTCAGACATGCTCAGGGGTGCCCTGAGTGTACGTGTAAGCATGTGAGGAAATTTTGGTTTCCCGATTTTAATCATGATTTCAATCTCTTTTGAATGATTTTATTTTATGGTTCAACTTCTGTGTTCAGCCTGTCTGTGTTTGAGGCCCAGAAACCCAAGTTTTGACCCAAAAGGGTAAAACAGTCATTTCACATCAAATCTGGACCCAAATTTTGAAATCTCAAAACTATGCCAAATTCATACTTTTTAGAAACTAGATTTTTCGATAATCGATTTTGTCTTCTTCGTCGTTTTCATTTAAGGCCCACAAGTCAGTGGTTTAACCATCGGAAGTTTTGAAGTCAATGGGGCCCACAAACCCATTTGACTTAAGTCCCTCCTCCACCTTCACTTATCCCACATTTCATAAATTGAACTCATTTCCTGCAACTTTTGTTCAACCCAGCTGAGAGGAACTCTCCTTCTCCCTCTTCATTTCCTCTTTGCATGCCCCACTTCTAGACCTCCAAATGGAAATCCGAAACCACCTTCTTCTTCCTCTAAACCCAAGCTTCCTATTGATGTCATTTTCTTGGAGATTCTTGTTGGAAGGGACTTCCATTTTCTTCTCTTCTCCTTGTTTAGCAAGCTTCAGATGAGCTCTCTCTTTCTCCTCTTTAGTGGAGTCTTTTGAGTTCCTTAGGATACTATTTTTCATACATGAAATACCCATTTCGAAATGGGTCTTTGTTTTCACATTTTTGGTGGATTTTGAGGTTTTTTTCATGGGGTTCTTGTAGAAATTCGTGGCTCCGCTTGGGGTAGGATTTTGAGAAGTTTTTGGTTTACCTATTGTCAAGGCAAGTGATCTCTTTAGCCCTTCTAGTGTATGAATTGTTGTGTATTCTTTTTAGCTACAAATGTGTTGTTCTTCTTGTCTTAGTTTTGAAATGAATTGTTCTCATCATGGTGAATGGTTTGAAATTTTACTTTGAGTTTGAAATGCATATGTTACTTGTTTTATCCTGAAGATTTTCCATTCAATTAAGTCATATTTGTTGTTCAAATGTTTTTGGATGGATGGAAGATTGGAAGAGCTTGAAGTGTGAATTGTTGAATGGGTTTTTGATTGATTTAATGGGATGTAGAAATGTTCAAAATTTCATGAGAAAGATTGAAAATGTTGCAAGCTTTATAAGGGAATGGAAGAGAGAAGGAGCCAGAAAGTTTCAAGAAGAATGCAGTTTCTGCATTGGACAGGTTCTGGCAGGAGCTTGTTCGCTCAAGCGGAACCAGGGGTCGCTCGAGTGAGCAAGCTTCTGTTTGTGAGGGATGCTGCCAGAAGCCTGTCCGCTCGAGCAGATAATGGGTGAGCTCGAGCGAACAAGCTTCTGGATGCTGGATGCTGTCGCTCGAGTGAATCCGGTGGAACCTCGAGCGAACAAAGTTCTGGATGCGTCCACTCGAGCGGATGGACCATCGCTTGAGCGGATGGACCATCGCTCGAGCGAATCTGATGCTGCCTCCAATTTTTGAATGTGAAAGAGAAAAGAAATTTTGGGGGAATTTCTAGAAGGGTGAAAAACCAGAATACAATTAAGAACTTCTAGTTTGAGGTTGTGCATTTGGAACCTGAATTGTCCATTAGCTTCAGGGGCACCAAAAAATAGATTAATTCCGACATTTGGGTTTCAAATACACAAAAGTCAATGTAAGGTTTTAATGTGGACTGTTTAGCTTGCTTTGAAACCTCGATTTCTGATGCGATGAATATCGTAGGACTTGTTTCGTTTGACAAGTATTGGCCTGATTTTTGAAGTGTTTCAAGAAACAATAATGGGGATTACTATTTCCTTTTTATCATGCTATAGCACATGCTATCTTTGATATGTCTTGCCTTATCCTGTTTTGATGAGTAAACCCCCCTAATTTGGTCGGCTTTATATATGTATTATTCTGTTTTTGTGCATTCATGATTTTAGGCGAATACCACTGAGCTTGGACTACCTTTCAGTCGGATCCACTGTTTGGGAGGTCCTTAAACCCTGGACTATCTGCAAATTAGTCGTATATTCATATATATATATATATATATATACACACCTCTGTCCTGCTTCCGGTTCGGCGGCCGGACCCCACCTACCTTGTGTAGCATGGGACTCTGTTTTGCCCTGTTTTGTACATCCTGTTCTGTTTTGCTTACTCTGCTCATCATGTATGGTAGAGAAAGGATGAGCTCAAGGTGGTTTTTCTCACTAATCATGATATATTTCTATTTGCTTGTCGATTTGTCTTGTATACTTTTTTTCAGCAATGTTTCACATTCATGCATGGTTTTAATTACTGAACTTTTTCATGATCTAAATGGTTTTATATTTTTGTCTAAATTGATCACCTGCCAGACCGTCGTGTCTGACCCGTTTATTTTGGTGGGCAGGTGCAGGTGACGTTGCCTTTGAGGAGGAACGTTAGGAGGAGGCTGTTGAGCCACCGCCAACCCGTGAGTGGTAACCCGACAGCGTCCTCTAGACGTCGGGTGGGGTCATGAGTTGCGTTCACATGGTTGGGTCTTGTATTTTGTTGTTTTGGGATGTATGGCCTTTGTTGGCCCTTTTGTTCTTGAGAATTGTAAACTTAATTCTAACCTACTTTTGTTATCTTGAAACTTGGAACTAAATCTTGGAAATGCCATGCTTATGTTTCCCCCTCTGAACATTTGTCTTGATGACGATTTAACTTATGCAATTTGATATTATATCACACGTATTGTATAGATGAGATTACTACATGCTTCCGCAAAACCATCGTTCATGTGTGATTGTTCCATATTTGTTTTGGGAATCCTCATTATGGAAACCTGTGGGTTAATCAAAGTTGGACACACCCAGTCGCGGATCAGGGTCGGGGACCTCGGTCAGAGGTCGCGACAGGGCTGGTATCAAAGCAGGACATGTTTCAGGCATATAAATGATACTAAAAACTCTTAGGGACGTGGCGACGATCCGTGAGCTCGTTAGATCATTAGTATGGACCTAGAAACCAAACCCAACCCTTGATATTATGTACTAACATTTTGTTTTACAGCATCATGCCTCCAAGAAAAGCTCTGAATCAGGATGCTTCCGGGAGCATTACCAATAACAATAACAATGAAACAGATATCGAGCAACCACCCATCGTGACACAGTTTTAGGCACTCATGTAGGCAATGTTAGAACAACAGAGATAGGCTAATGGGAACTAGACTAGATTGCAGAGAGAAGCCAGTTAAGTCCAAGCTAGGCTACAATGAGAGGCCAATGAGAACCAAGCTAAGTTTCAAGAACAGCTAGCTAAGAAGGATGAGGAAATGACACAAGTTCAGAGACAACTTTTGGAAGTTTTGCAAAACAGACCTTAACCCCAGCCTAGGCAACCTGGGGGCCCGAATATCATCATCAACAATAGGGAACATGACCCTAATATATTGTTTGAGAGGTTTAGAAAGAGAGGACCCAAGGAGTTCTCGGGTCAAGAAGACCCTTTGGTTGCAGACGATTGGTTGGTGAACACGGAGAAGATCTTTGATGTATTCACTTGTACAGGCATACAGAAGGTCAACCTCACAGCTTCTTTATTCTATGGACTAGCGGACACATGGTGGCAAACAGTTAAAGAACCGTATCAGACAATGGCAGATGAGACTGCATGGGAGACCTTCAAGACTCAATTCATTGATAAGTATGTCCCTTCACATATTAAGAGACAAAAAGCCATAGAATTTCAGCAACTCAAGTAGGGTAATATGACAGTCCTTAAATGTGTCACCAAGTTTGAAAGACTTGCTAGATACGCCCGAGAGCTAATTGATACTGAACAAAAGAAGATCACAAAATCCTTGGAAGGTCTAAACCCTATCATTATGAGAGATGCTACAGGAGTAGTCCCACCAGCCACCTTTGATGAAGCAGTTAAGGGGGCATATAAGTTTAAGGACATCAATAATCAGATCATCCGGGATAGGAAACAACACTACCAGCAGAATCAGAGACAACAGAGTAACAAGAAAGCAAGGCAAGAACAACTACAAGCAAGACAAGGATGTGGTCACTGTGGCAAGAACCATGAAACCGCTGTATGTCGTAAGGCCACAGGTGCTTGTTTCAGGTGTGGGGCAATGGACCATGCAGTTAGGGATTGCCCGCAATTACAAAACCAAGGCAACAAAATAATCAGCAACAGAGACAAGCAGCCCCTCAGGCACCAGCTCAGAACCAAGCTAGACAACCTCAGCAGCAGCTGCAATAGCAAGGCAAACAACAAGCACAGAACCAAAATGCCCGTCCTCCACAGTATCAGCAAAATAAAAATGCACAAGGGAGGCAACATAGGCCACAGCAGCATGGGCGGGCATATCATCTAAATCGTGTCGATGCAGATGCTGCGGGTGATGTTGTGAAAGGTAAACTCCTCATCTGTGGAATAGAAGCTTAAATTTTGTTTGATCCTGGAAGCAGTCATTCATTTTTATCTCCTATGTTTGCAAAGATGATTGCTAGGCCATTTAGAGAGCTTGATTTTATCTTGACTGTCACCACACCAGTAGGAAAATAGGTTATTTGTAGAACCTATTACCCAAACTGTTCAGTTCTAATATGAGAGGTCAACCTTTCAGTAGATCTTATTAATTTAGACATGCATGATTTTGATGTCATTTTAGGCATGGATTGGTTAGAAAAGTATCATGCAACTATGGATTGCTTTAGCAAGACTATTACTTTCAAGTTGAAAGGAGATCAGGCAGATTTGTTGATTCAGGGAAACAGGAAGAAAAACTAAGTGGGCATTACTTCAGCACTAAAGGCAGGCAGAATGGTCCAAAGTGGGTGTGAAGCTTTCATAGCGTTTGTCACGGAGGATAAACGGTCCCAAGGGGTTAAGGAAATTCCCGTTGTGTACGAATTCCCAGATGTTTTTCCTGAAGAAATCCCAGGATTGCCACCAATTCGAGAAGTTGAGTTCACAATTGAGCTCCTTCCAGGGACAGCTCCAACTTCTATTGCACCCTACAGGATGGCTCCAGCAGAATTAGGTGAACTAAAACTCCAATTGCAAGATTTGTTGAGTAAAGATTTCATCAGGCCAAGTGTTTCACCTTAGGGAGCACTAGTGTTGTTTGTGAAAAAAAAGGATGGAAGCTTAAGAATATGCATAGACTACAGAAGATTGAACTATATGACTGTCAAGAACAAGTATCCGTTGCCAAGAATAGATGAATTGTTCGATCAATTGCAAGGAGTTGCGTATTTTTCCAAGATAGACTTGAGGTCTAGGTATTATCAGTTGCGAGTTAGAGAGTCAAACGTGCCAAAAACAGCTTTTCAAACAAGGTATGGGCACTATAAGTTTTTGGTGATGCCATTCGGGTTGACTAATGCACCCGCGGTGTTTATGGCTCTCATGAACAAGGTCTTTGCAAAGTACTTGGATCACTTTACGGTGGCATTTATTGATGATATTCTCGTGTATTCTAAGAGTAAGGAGGAGAATGAAGAGCACTTGATGACATCATTATATCTTTTTAGGGGCAACCAGCTCTATGCAAAACTAAGTAAATATGAATTTTGGCTAGAGCAAGTGACTTTTCTAGGCCATGTTATTTCAAAAGAAGGCCTAGCAATGGATCTGTCCAAGATCGAAGCAGTTGTCAATTGGAAAAGGTCAACCAGTGTGACAGAAATCAGAAGCTTTTTAGGACTAACAGGATATTACAGGAGGTTTGTCCAAGGATTTTCATTCATTGCATCACCATTGACAAAGTTAACCAGGAAAAGTGTGCCTTTTGTATGGACAGACCAGCGTGAAGAAAGCTTCAAAGAGTTGAAAAGAAGATTGACTACAACCTCGATTCTCACCTTACCGTTGGGAAGCGGAGGATTTGTTGTTTATACAGATGCTTCAAATGTAGGATTGGGTTGTGTACTGATGCAGAATGACAAGGTTATTGCTTATTGCTCGAGACAGTTAAAGAATCATGAGAAGAATTATGCAACTCATGATTTGGAGTTAGCAGCGGTTGTATTTGCCTTGAAGATGTGGAGACATTATCTATATGGTGAGAAATTTGAATTCCACTCAGATCACCAGAGCCTACAGTATTTGTTTTCACAGTAGGAATTGAATATGAGGCAGAAACAGTGGATGGAGTACATTAAAGACTATGACTTCCCAATCAAGTATCATCCGTGCAAAGTGAATGTAGCGGCTGATGCATTGAGTAGAAAATCGGTGGTCATGGCTAGCTTGAGAGGAGTCAGTGTCTTACATCAGTTTGAAGAACTTGGAGTAAAAGTGCAACCGTTAAGGAAGGGTGTGATGTTGGCAAGTATGATAGTGTCTAAGCCTACCTTCATCCAGAAGATGAAAGACAGTCAATTGCAAGACCCGGACTTGGCCAAGATTGTGGAGCACATTTCCGAACATCTAGACTTCAGGATAGTGGATGGAGTGTTGTATTTTCGTGACCACTTGTGTGTGCCTAACATCAAAGACTTGAAGAATGAGATAATGACTGAAGCCCATAACACGAGATACTCTATGCATTCGGGTAGCACCAAAATGTATCAAAACCTGAAGAACTGATTCTGGTAGAATAACATGAAACGAGAGTTAGCGGCGTTTGTATCTCGGTGCCTTATTTGTCAACAGATTAAAGCAAAACACCAGAAGCCTTCAGGGTTGTTGCAGCCATTGGAAATTCCAGAGTGGAAATAGGAGCACATCACTATGGACTTTGTCTCCGATTTGCCTACTACCAAGAAGGGGAACAATTCCATTTGGGTTATTATAGATCGTTTCACGAAGTCTGCTCACTTCATTCCTATGAAGACAGGAAGCAAGATGCACATAGCACCACTTGCAGATTTATTCGTGACTGAGATTGTCAGCAGACATGGACATGGACAGCCCATCTCCATCACTTTAGATAAAGATAGTAGATTCGTTTCGAGGCTTTTGAAGACCCTATTCGAATCTATGGGCACCAAGTTACAATTCAGCAATACATACCATCCCCAGACTGATGGCTAATCAGAACGAATTATATAGACGTTGGAAGACATGCTACGTGCTTGTGTGCTATATTTCAAGGTTCAATGGGATGAGTACTTGCCACTTTGTGAGTTCGCGTACAATAATAGCTACCATTTCAGTATTGGTATGGCACCGTTCAAAGCACTCTATGGTAGAAGATGCAGAACCCCTATTTGCTGGGAAGAAGTCGGTGTTCGTAGCTTCCATGGACCGACAATAGTTGGAGAAACAAGTGACAAGGTTAAGCTGATCCAAGAACGGTTAAAGGTCGCCCGTCGCAGACAGAAAATTATGCTGATACTCGTAGAAGAGATGTGCAGTTTAAAGAGGGTGACAAGGTATTTTTGAAAGTGTCTCGGGTCAGAGGAACTCTAAGATTTGGACAGGAAGGCAAGCTTCCGAGAAGGTATATCAGACCATATGAGATTTTGAGCAAGGTTGGAGACGTTGCCTATAGACTTGCGTTACTGTAGGAACTCTCTGGGGTACACAATGTTTTTCACGTCTCTATGTTGAAGAAATACGTCCCAAATCCTTCACATGTATTGCAGCATAGACCACTGGAAATTCGAGAAGATGCGTCGTATGTGGAAAAGCCGATTAGAATTGTTGATACCAAGGAACAGGAATTAAGAAATCGGACAATTCACTAGGTCAAGGTGCAGTGGGAAAATCATGAATTGGAAGAAGCTGCATGGGAACTGAGAGATCAAGTCCAGAGAAAGTTTCCTGACTTGTTACCCGTGGTATAACTATTATTATTTGGAGGACCAAATAACCTAAGGGGTAGAGGATGTCAAACCCCAACCCAGGATTAGCGCGGTTAGTACCATTTAAGTGCGTGTTTAGTTATAATGTGGGTTTAGTGCTCATGGATTAGAATTTAGTTCGATTTAGTTTTGGAATTAGCTTTGGGGAATTTTTTAGAGCGCTTTGTGTCATTCAGATACGCTCAGGGGTACCCTGAGTGTACGTGTAAGCATGGGAGGAAATTTTACTTTTCTGATTTTAATCGTGATTTCGATATCTTTTGAATGGTTTTATTTTTTGGTTCAACTTCTGTGTTCAACCTGTCCGTGTTTGACGCCTAGAAACCCAAGTTTTGGCCCAAAAGGGTAAAACAATCATTTCACATCAAATCTGGACCCAAATTTTGAAATCTCAAAACTATGCCAAATTCATACTTTTTGGAAACTAGATTTTTTTTATGATCGATTTTGTCTTCTTCGTCGTTTTCGTTTGAGGCCCATAAGTTAGAGTTTTAACCATCGCAAGTTTTGAAGTCAATGGGGCCCGCAAACCCATTTGACTTAAGTCCCTCCTCCTCCTTCACTTATCCCACGTTTCAGAAATTGAACTCATTTCCTGCAACTTTTCTTCAACCCAGCTGAGAAGAACTCTCCTTCTCCCTCTTCATTTCCTCTTTGCATGCCCCACTTCTAGACCTTCAAATGGAAATCCGAAGCCACCTTCTTCTTCCTCTCAACCCAAGCTTCCTATTGATATCATTTTCTTGGATATTCTTGTTGGAAGGGACTTCCATTTTCTTCTCTTCTCCTTGTTTAGCAAGCTTCAGCTGAGCTCTCTGTTTCTCCTCTTTAGTGGAGTCTTTTGAGTTCCTTAGATACTATTTTTCATACATGAAACACCCATTTCGAAATGGGTCTTCGTTTTCACATTTTTGGTGGATTTTAAGGTTCTTTTCATGGGATTCTTGTAGAAATTCGTGGCTCGGCCTGGGGTAGGATTTTGAGAAGTTTTTGGTTTACCTATTGTCAAGGCAAGTGATCTCTTTAGCCCTTCTAGTGTATGAATTGTTGTGTATTCTTTTTAGCTACAAATGTGTTGTTCTTCTTGTCTTAGTTTTGAAATGAATTGTTCTCATCATGGTGAATGGTTTGAAATTTTACTTTGAGTTTGAAATGCATATGTTACTTGTTTTATCTTGAAGATTTTCCATTCAATTAAGTCATATTTGTTGTTCAAATGCTTTTGGATGGATGGAAGATTGGAAGAGCTTGAAGTGTGAATTGTTGAATGGGTTTTTGATTGATTTAATGGGATGTAGAAATGTTCAAAATTTCATGAGAAAGATTGAAAATGTTGCAAGCTTTATAAGGGAATGGAAGAGAGAAGGAGCCAGAAAGTTTCAAGAAGAATGCAGTTTCTGCATTGGACGGGTTCTAGCAGGAGCTTGTTCGCTCGAGCTGAACCAAGGGTCGCTCGAGCGAGCAAGCTTCTGTTTGTGAGGGATGCTTCCACAAGCCTGTCCGCTCGAGCGGATAATGGGTGAGCTCGAGCAAACAAGCTTCTGGATGCTGGATGCTGTCGCTCGAGCGAATCCGATGGAACCTCGAGCGAACAAAGTTCTGGATGCGTCCGCTCGAGCGGATGGACCATCGCTCGAGCGAACCTGATGCTGCCTCCAATTTTTGAATGTGAAAGAGAAAAGAAATTTTGGGGGAATTTCTAGAAGGGTGAAAAACCATAATACAATTAAGAACTTCTAGTTTGAGGTTATGCATTTGGAACCTGAATTGTCCATTAGCTTCAAGGGCACCAAAAAATAGATTAATTCCGACATTTGGGTTTCAAATACACAAAAGTCAATGTAAGGTTTTAATGTAGACTGTTTAGCTTGCTTTGAAACCCCGATTTCTGATGCGATGAATATCGTAGGACTTGTTTCGTTTGACAAGTATTGGCCTAATTTTTGAAGTGTTTCAGGAAAAAATAATGGGGATTACTATTTCCTTTTTATCATGCTATAGCACATGCTATCTCTGATATGTCTTGCCTTATCCTGTTTTGATGAGTAAATCCCCCTAATTTGGTCGGCTTTATATATGTATTATTCTGTTTTCGTGCATTCATGATTTTAGGGAAATACCACTGAGCTTGAACTACCCTTTCAGTCAGATCCACTGTTTGGGAGGTCCTTATACCTTGGACTATCTGCAGATTAGTCGCATATTCATATATATACGCCTCTGTCCTGCTTCCGGTTCCGCGGCTAGACCCCACCTACCTTGTGTAGCATGGGACTCTATTCTGCGCTGTTTTGTACATCCTGATCTGTTCTGCTTACTCTGCTCATCATGTGTGGTAGAGAAAGGATGAGCTCAAGGTGGTTTTTCTCACTAATCATGATATATTTCTATTTGCTTGTCGATTTGTCTTGTATACTTTTTTTTCAGCACTATTTCAAATTTATGCATGGTTTTAATTACTGAACTTTTTCATGATCTAAATGATTTTATATTTTTTGTCTAAATAGATCACTTGCCAGACCGTCCTGTCTAACCCGTTTATTTTGGTGACCAAGTGCAGGTGACGTTGCGTTTGAGGAGGAGCGTCAAGAGGAGGCTGTTGAGTCACCCCCAGCCCGTGAGTGGTAACCCGACGACGTCCTCTAGACATCGGCTGAAGTCATGAGTTGCGTTCACATGGTTGGGTCTAGTATTTTGTTGTTTTGGGATGTATGGCCTTTGTTGGCCCTTTTGTACTTGGGAATTGTAAACTTAATTCTAACTTACTTTTGTTATCTTGAAACTTGGAAATAAATCTTGGAAATTTCATGCTTATGTTTCCCCCTCTGAATATTTTTCTTGATGATGATTTAACTTATGCAAGTTGATATTATATCACACGTATTGTATAGATGAGATTACTACATGCTTCCGCAAAACCATCGTTCGTGTGAGATTGTTCCATATTTATTTTGGGAATTCTCACCGCAGAAACTTGTGGGTTAATCACAGTTGGACACACCCAGTCGCGGGCCTGGGTCAGGGACCTTGGTCCGGGGTCGCAACACTCCCGAAGAGGCATGTAATACTCCTGAAGCGGTTATGGTAAAATCTGTTCTCTCTACAAATAGAAATTATCAAAATTGTCATTCCTTAGGGATTTTAGGAAGAACTAAGTTGGATAACAATATCATCATTACGAAGACAGCAATAGATAGGCATTTTAAGCTAGTAAGTGGTCAAGTGGTAGAGAAATAGTCAAATGTGTGATTTTGGAGACACAAACTTATGTCTAAAGATAAAAACAAAAAGATAAATTTGAGAACGTGCGTTATACATGTAGACATGAGTTAAAGAGATATTGAAAATGAAAGAACATGAAGCTCATTTCTAAATACGGATTTTACCAAAAACTCCTCTTAGTTTGAGTGGAGACCAAAAACGACCCAAAGTATAGCTATCCACTGTCCTAGGGCCTTTTCCATTTTTTTTTTATAATTTTCTAAGCAGGGATATCTCCGCTCCCATGTTCTCCAAATCTCTTCTTTTCCATGAGCTTTCTCCTTCCTCCTCTTTTCTCCTCCGTAAGCTGTTTTCTTCCTTCTTTACTATTCTCCTCCACAAGCTTCCCTGTTTTCTTCTTCTTCCTCCTCTTTTCTCCTCCATGAGATTTCTTTTTCTTTTTCATCTCCTTTTTCCTTCTTTCATCTTCAACCTCTGCACTCTTCCATCAATGGTGAGCACCGGCCACTACAAGGTGGCCCCGAGGTACTTTTCTTCCCTCCATCTTTCTCCTTCTTCCCCATTTGCCTCTTCCGGCTATTCGCTACTTACCCCTCAGGCCAACCCCAACTAATTGTAAGGGAATTTTCCTCCTAAAACATTTAGCAAGCACCCCACCTGATATTCCCCACCCGACACATTTATCACACTCTGTTAAGCAGGGATATCCCTGCCCAACATAGTCAAAACACTTAGTTACGTGAGTGTTTTAATTCTCATAAACGGGGATATCCCTACCCACTCGTGAACAGTTGAACAAGGATATCCCCACTCATCGAAAAAGTGGAAAAAAGGATAAAAAATATTATCTCCTCTCATGTATAAACCAACGGCGACATCACCACTCAACGAAAATGTGGGAAAAAGGACAAAAAAAAGTGGCGGGAAGACCTACATGGTCTATGTTAAAACTTAATGGCCTTTTTCATCTTCAACGAGTCTAAGGCCGTTTTCTATTAAAACCCTCTTCGTAAGACTTCCTCCACAATTATTTTAAAGTCTATGAAAGTGTAGAATCTGAAAGTGACCCAAGGTCAGGGAAAACAGTAGGAGAGTGCTCTATGTCAAATGAAGTTATACTCTTCAAAGAGCATATTTATTGAAAGGAAAATATATATTGGCTTTCACAAGTATGGACTTTTGAGCTTCATTATCCTTTATAGATCATTTATAACTTGTTTTTGAAGGTCTTTTCTTTTTTGTTAATCATCTTGGAAGTTAATTAAACATCTATGATATTTTATTTTAGATATTTTACTTACATTTTATTATTTCAATCTCCACAATGGAACTCTCAAAATAAAACAAAGATTCTATTTATTTATTTGTTTAAGCTTTTATTTACTTGTTAGTTGTGTAACTATGATAAGATTAATAATTCATATAAAAAAATTAGGATAATAGACTATACATTTACAATCTAACTACGTTTGACACTATTCACTAAAGCTCATGGTAAATGAGACTGACATATGTTTACTAATAATGTTGAGTTAATGAAAAAGAATCACACAGTATGAGTTCCAATGTATATAAGATAGTAACTATACTTAACTTCATAGGGACGTGAAGATATATACTTGGAAACAAGAAAGATAGGACTTTAACGGTGATGGCGCTGATGATGATACAAAATGACCACAAAACACCTTTGCATGATAACGAGGTCTCTAAAAATTCCAATGCACGAACCATGTTTGCCAAAAATAGATGAGATTTCATTAACTTTGGATTTTGCTCACAGTGAAATTATACATTGTTAGAATTCTTCTTATAAGTAGAAACCTTGTCTCCGAAGAAAATCTTCTTGTGGGCCCATTTTGATGATTATGAAGCAACACATTTTTGTTATTTTAATAACAATTAGTTATATAATAAAAATCCATTGGCGGTAGTCTGATTTTTCTTGACACATCAATATTGTAAGCCAGAATGAAGATGAATTAATTTTTATCAACCATAAGACTAAATACAACTGAAAATAGGTGATTTCCTCCAAATAATTTTTTCTAATGACGTTATTGATAATTATAAAAGGACGGACCAATATATGCATTCATGGTTGAGTGGTGTTGGCACCTTAGTAATATACACATTCTCAGAGAATAATCCTTGGGTCTTCAAGGTTAAAGTATCACTCCTGACCAGTAACCCATCATAAACAATAAAAAATAAACTATAAAAGGACTGGCTGGGGCTCCAATCTAATCTTCAATGTACATGGGCTTTGTCGGTCTTGTATATATAACACCATAAGAAAAGGTAGTTTTTTCTCACAAATGGCAAGAAGCAACATCTTCCAATGCCGAAATTATTGAAATACCCCCAACTCTAAAATAGGCCACCAGTGCTACAATGCCATTAAGTACAAACAGATAGGTAAAGTTGTAAGTCTACAAGAGTGTGTTTCATGAGTTGTTATAAATATCCCATCCGGGGCTCGTTCATGTACAAGAGCATAAAAGCTTTATAGGAGCAATCTTCCAGAGGTAAGTGGGATAGGGCCCTTCTTTCTCACTTCTCATTTTGGGAAGAGAATTTTCCATTGTGGTATAAGTGTTTTTCCATATTTCTTTCCCTTTCATTTTTTGTGTCTAGATCTTGATAGATCTGAAGTGACTCTAACATATGATGGTGTTGTAGGCTTTGATTCCATAAGCTAATCTTGTTGTTTTTATTTTTTTTGCACGACATATGCAACTGCATGTTTTTTCTTGAGATCTTTGGGGCCATGTTCGTATATTCTTAGCACGCACCTTAGAAATAGAAACTTTCTTGAGTAATAGCTTTAGCATGGTTTTAAAAAACAGATGATCTGCTTTGGGTTACAAGAAAAAAAATACCAAATTCCATCTTTTTCTACCCTACACAACCAATATTTATTTGATCATATGAGCCGGCGGTTTGATACATGCTAGGTTGATTAAGTTTGAGTGTTGTGTCTTTTTTAGGGGTATTTGCCTGTAAAAATCCCCTTAAAATCTAGAAAAATGGAGGGACCAAATATTAAATATATATTTGACATCAAAGGGCCTCCTTGTAGTTTTTTTGACTTTTTTGCCCTTATCCCACGATATCATGTAATGTTAGGTATACCCTGGGCCAAATTGTGGGATGTTTTTCTTCATTATGTCTTCTCCCTTGGAATACAAAGAGGAGTACTCACGTGGTTTGCAAGTCAGATAGGAAAACTTTTACACGTTGTCCTCTTTGAGAGCTTGTGGTTTGTACGAAAAATGAGACAAATTAGAAAGATGTTTCCAAATAAAACTTTGAATTCGCACATTGGGCGCTTGAGCGTGGGTTAGGTCCACTCGAGTGCTTGGACTAAACATCCAGTTATTTACATTCTGTGTGTCAGGCTCGACCGTGGAAGTAAAAGGCTTGAGTGCGTGGTCCTCTGTCTGGGGTCCGCTCGAGCGGGGATGAGCATCCGCTCGAGCGCTCATTGTATTTTCAGCCTTCTTGATTTTTCTTCTTGAAACTTCAATCTAGACCAATTTATAAAATACAATATAAATTGTGAATCCCAATTTTTTCCATAACCCAATGAATTTTCCAACACTCAACTTCCTTATAATATAATCTAGAATGCCTTGACTTCTATAATCATCGCTTGTAGTTTCGAAAGACACTTTTGTCTGCTTGCCGAAAACACAGGATTTGTGTTCACCCTTGTTTGCTACAAAGAATAACCAAAGAGAGTATTTATAAGATATTAGCCCTAATTGAGTGGGCCCTAAGAAAACTAATCATCACCCTAATGGACCTTTTAAGCCAAATCCAACATTTGGGATCTATAAGATTTAAAATTTTAAGCCAACCCTAAGTTCTCATGGACGATAAAAGTTTTCGTCTTCGACCTGCAGATTACATGAGTACTCTCTCCCTCTTGGAAGTCCAAAGTGAGAAGATACAAGGAAGAAGAGCACCCCGTAATATTGTGGGATATACCCAACACTTGACTATATTGTGGGATAAGAGCCATGTTAGATTGTAAAAAATCGAGATAGTACATTGTTTCGCTATAGCGAGACTTATTCTCACTATAGAGAGAATGTCCTAGGTTGCTCCTAGAACAGGGCTCGCTATAGCGAGACACAAGCTCGCTATAGCGAGAGTGGACGGGAAAGCCCAGTTATGTCCGGACTCTATGGTAGAGTTTGAGGATGAGTGTTATTTTGAGTGGATTATGATTAGAAGACTTATGCACGAACTTGAGGCTATATATAGCGTGTTTCTCTCAACCCAAGAAGCTACCACACTACTCTCATTAATCTAAGTCACAGATATCTTTGAGAGAGATTATTCTCTAGAGCCATTGAGAGATCGTTCTGAAGGGCTTCTCTAGAAGGTGGTTGCTGCTTCTACTTTCTTGTAGAAGATTGATCATCTTGTTTGATAAGGTGCGAGGAGATCAAGTAAAGAGAACGATGCACAATGGAAGTCGTGTTAGTGGATTTTGTGCAAAAACAACTACAGTCCTTAGGTCGAGGTACAGACTGAGGTAAAGGAGCTGTGAGTATATCTTGTAAACTGTTTGTGAAATCCTGATTTCTAGATAGTGGTTTTTCTCCTTGAAAAGAGTTTCCACATTAAATTTGTGTCTGCCTTTTTGTGGTGATTGTTTGGTAGATTTATTTGCTAGTTCTATATTTTGTGATTGGCTACATCCGCTGCATTGATTGGTTAAATTAGAACTAATATACATTCTAGTAGGTCCTGTAAAATTCTTAATTTGTATCAAAGCGGGTTACACTATTTTACTGTGTTGATCCAAATATTGCTAGAATGGATATCTACTGTGAAGGCACTTCTACCTGAATCCCTAAATCTGCTATGAAGAAGAAATCTTCTAAAGGGATTAAGTGCTATAAGTGTGAAGGTTATGGACACATTGTTAGTAATTGTGGTAATAGAAAATCAAAGACAAAGGCTTTTAATTTGAAAAGATCTGAATCTGAGAAGCCCGACATTAGCAAGGGGAAATTCATCGCATTCATGGCAACTTCTAGTTCTGTTACTCCACAAGTTTCTTCTAATGATGGGACTGATCATGATGATAGTGAGTCAGAGACAGAGCATGACTGGCAAGCTGAATATCAAACATTGTTTGCAAAGACCATGAAGATGTTGAAGATGAATGAGAAAGTGGCCAATAAGTGGAAAGAATCTGAACAGCAAAATTCCTCCTTGAAAGCAGAACTTGTAGAAGCACTTACAAAAGTACAAAAATTGGAGAATGAGAATAATAGGTTCGCTGACAAATTGGCTGTAGAATCACAAAAGTGCGACATACTTGATTCTGATTCGAAGACTTTGAAAGTAGAAAATTCTGATATGAATGGAAAACTCAAGATGGTTTTATCTGAGTTAAATACCACTTAGGCTTCATTGAATAGGAAGAACACCAGATCGAAAAAATTAGATGACATCCTGTGCAGTCAAAAGGCACACACTGACAAGAATGGCATTGGCTATGCAGATGGAGCATCCACTTCGAATGCAAAAGGTAAGAATTGTTTTGTTAAAAACTCAGTTGTTGCTAATCCTGTTGTTAGTGTTGCAAAGCAAGCTCCAAAGAAACAAAATGTCTCACGTCCTGAACGAATTCCCCCGTGCCATCATTGCGGAATTAAAGGACACATTCGACCCCATTGCAATAAGCTATGAAGTTTACTGACTCAAAAGCAATGGAAAATGCAAAAGGCTGAGCTGAAAAGGAAGAATATGAAAGCTATCTGGGTCAAGAAAGAAGACCTCTCTTCTGTATTGGTACACACTTTGCTGAAATATTTAAATTTACAAGTGTGTGTGCCTACACTTCATTACCCATGATCTGCAAGATCAAGCCCCCACCCCAGTACTGATACGAAGATCATATTGAAGGGAGTCAATATTAAAGGGGAGCTACTGCATTCAGATTGACAAAAGCTGCATGATGATATTTGTTTGTCAATTTTGGACAAATACGGAAGGAGAAGAATGGAGCTAGGGGGATCTATACAAGCCAAGGCAATTCAAGATCTAAAAGTTCAAGCAAATGCAATGCAAGATCTACAGTACTGAATTTTTCTTTATTTTAAAATGCAATGTATTTTGGGTTTTTCTTTTGGGTAGATCATATTGTATTGTTCTAGGGGATTTTGTCCAAGAATTGCCAAAAGGGGGAGATTGTTAGGCTGTAAAAAATCGAGATAGTATATTGTCTCTCTATAGCGAGACTTATTCTCGCTATAGAGAGAATGTCCCAGGTTGCTCCTAGAACAGGGTCTCGCTATAGTGAGACACAAGCTCGCTATAGCGAAAGTGGATGGGAAAGCCCAGTTATGTCCAGACTCTATGGTAGAGTTTGAGGATGAGTGCTATTCTGAGTGGATTATGATTAGAAGACTTAAGCACGAACTTGAGGCTATATATAGGGTGTTTCTCTTAACCCAAGAAGCTACCACACCACTCTCATTAATCTGAGTCAGAAATATCTTTGAGAGGGATTATTCTCTAGAGCCATTGAGAGATCGTTCTGAAGGGCTACTCTAAAAGGTGTTTGTTGCTTCTACTCTCTTGTAGAAGATTGATAATCTTGTTTGATAAGGTATCACACCACTCCCATTAATCTAAGTCAGAGATATCTTTGAAAGAGATTATTCTCTAAAGCCATTGAGAGATTGTTCTAAAGGGCTGCTCTAGAAGGTGTTTGCTGCTTCTACTCTCTTGTAAAAGATTGATCATCTTGTTTGACAAGGTGCGAGGAGATCAAGAAAGGAGAATGGTGCATGGTGGAAGTTGTGTTAGTGGATTCTGTGCAATAACAACTACAGTCCTTAGGTCGAGGTACAGATTGAGGTAAAGGAGCTGTGAGTATATCTTGTAAACTGTTCGTAAAATCTTGATTTCTAGATCATAGTTTTCTCCCTGAAAAGGATTTCTACGTTAAATTTGTATATGCCTTCTTGCGGTGATTGCTGTGTAGATTTATTTACTAGTTCTATGTTTTGTGATTAGTTACATCCGCTGCATTGATTAGTTAAATTAAAACTAATATCCATTCTAGTGGGTCCTGCAAAATTCTCAAGCCAAAAGGTTAGAAAAAAAAAAAGAAAAAAAAAAGAACACGGAAAAAATTAAATAGTGAAGGGACACCTTAGGTAGCATGCACTGTGTACTTTTTCTTTCATATGTTGCTTGAAAAATAACATGAATGTGTTTTACTTGGTAGATAACTAGTTAGGGTAGTAACTAGGTTAAACCACACCCAAAGTTTTACTAGATCAACTAGTGAAATACGGGGTTGGGGTCAACATTGGAATAATATATAGTAAAAATATTTTATCCAACTTATATACGACTTTTGTGGTAGGATGCTTGTTTTGCTTCTAAAATTAGAATGTGACTAGGTTGCAGTTCACTAGCACTACCAAATAAAAAAAAACTACAAGAGAGTTTAGGGATATAACCATTTGAAAAAAGAAAAATTTAGGTCCATCAAAAATTACAAGCCATCAGATGCATGGCAATGAAATAGATTGTTCCATTTTAGCAATCTATTTCATAACATTAGATTGGTCAACTTGCAAATGGGCATGATTTGTTGTTGTAGGTGGCTATATATATTTCAAAGCGCTTTTGCATTAAGTAGGGTGGGTTCACAAGTTTTGCTGCTTGTTTTACATTAAAAAGCCAGACATAAATCATGAAGCTCTAGACAGGTGCCCTGACATGCACCAACCCAAATTGATCTAGTGGGTTTCATTTGATTTTCAAACACAACCTATTTCTTTAAATGTATTTCAGACAATAATTTCTATTGTTGGGGTTTCTGACATTGACATAGTAGCTATGCTCTTGGAATTTCAAATGTTATGTTTCATTAGCGGAATTTTTGAATTCCAAAGAACTTGAAAAAAGTCATAAATATCTTTTGGAATTCTCAGAATTCCAGCATTTCAAATGGTAGATGGGCCATGAAGATTTAAAGCATGCACCACTACAAAGTTCCTTTCCCCTCTCTTTCTTTCTCGTCTTAGAAAAATACTAAGCCTCAATGAGAGAGAGAGAGAGAGAGAGAGGGAGAGAACCTGAAAAGACTCTTGCATTGTTTGAGAAATCAATGCTTTCGCATACTTTCTTTCATTTTTCCTATCTATGCCAATGATTAAAGTTTTCTAAAAAAATGACTTAGATTTCCAATCTTTAGCTAAAATCATGGCAAACCCATATCAACTCTTTTTCCCTCTTTTGTAGTGGTAAGAAATTATAGGAATTGAATTGATGATGGTGTGTTATTAAAAAAATATTGGCATTACGAGAAGCCTATGCTTGTGATGTTTAAATTTGAAATTTGGCAAATGGAAAAGGATAACATTTTTTTCTGACTTTTCACTATCCATGATGAGGTTTAAGAAAGATCTAGATCAAAATTTATAATTTTTTTCCTAATTAGATGCATACATGATTTTAAAATATAATCAATTCTAATTCTATCATCTAACAAGTTCTTTATTCTCATACAACAGATTTTATGCAACGTATCTCTTACCTTTAATTTTTATGCAACAGCTTCCAAACTTCACTTTTGAATTCCATTACAATCTCAAACCATGTATCCCACCTTTCCACACTGTGTAAACACAGTCCCATTCCAGACCTATAACACCACCTTCCAACATTTAGAAACCAAAAATCAGTCATTGAATACCAATAATCTCATTTGGGATCCCGTAGTAGCAATGAATTGCCTATCCATACAAGAAACTGCCTCATTGAGAAATCCAAGAGAAAATGAAGGAACAAGGGAATCCAAACTCAAAACCCAACTTTTAGGTGATGTTGATGTTGCTGTTGGAGAAAAGGGATCAAAAGAGAGAGTGGCTCAGAGGGAAGAAAGGAGGAATGGAAAACAAGTTCTGACCATAGCAAAGAAAAAGCTAAAGCGAAAAGTAAAAAATAGGGAAGCAACTGCAAGGCATAGAGCAAGAACAAAGGTATGATGCAATATGTCCATATCCTGATATTATATGGTATGATGCAATATGTCCATATCCTGATATTATATGGTATACTCTCACTGTGAGATAATTAATTGTTATATTTTATAGTGCTCTTGATGCACATCACTTTTCATATAACACTCTCAATTAGATACTATGTAGTGCAAAATTCATTACGTAATATTGTATGCTGAATGCATGTAGTTGTTATTTACTTATTTACATATGTAATGTTTCAAAAATCTGACAACTAGCGGTATGTAGGCTTAAATTTGAGTTGAACGTAATCTAATCAGTAGTTCATTCCGGTCAGCAATGTCATAAAATATTCTAGAATAAAAAGTTTTAAGGAGTCTGTAAGAATTCTCATCGAAAACTATATAAAATCAAGAAGCTTCTAATGAAGAAAGAAAATAACACTTACGTGCATTTAGGGAAACTAGTCAAGAAATTGTCACATACCATGGTCTAAATCTAATTGTTATATAATAAATCCATATTAAGAAATAGACTTGCATAGATACAACAGTTAGATCTAGATCTCACAAATCTAGATTTGGATTTGAGACAAGCTACAAAGATTAAAAGAATTTCAAATTAATAATCTTCAAAATAGATTTTTTTTTATTTTTTTTTTATTTTTTGTAGAGCACAATGGCTTCTTGAAATAGGATAATGATTCTAGGTTTGTAGACTTAAAAATTTAATATTAATTAGCAATTGTACTAAAATCTTGCTGAAGATGCCCAGGTTTGTAGGCACAAGGATTTGGGTCCTAATCTAAAAACTTTAAGATCTTAATAGAATTGATTAATCTGATTATTCTCTGATTGAAAAATAGTTTCATACGTACTTAGTTTTCCTAAATTAAAGGCTTAAGATATTTGGATAAATAGATATTGTCATCTCTACATATAGCCCACAATATTTCGCACTGTATCTGTAATGTATTTGCAGCTTCACCTCTTTACCGATGCTCCCAAACCCATATAAGAGGGTTGTGTTAACTCAGTTGACAATCAATACCTTCTTCAAGAACTGAAACATAAATTCTAAGGAAACAAGATCCAATGATCATATATAGTAGAGCGTCACATGTGCATTTATAAAATGATAGTAGATGGTACAAGAGAGTGCATGGGGAGGACTAAGATTTATGAAAAACGAATGAGTCAAGAGACATTATCATGGAATTTGCATTGGCATTTGACCTTGTAATATCAAACACCTAATTCAAAAGTGGGAAAGGAGCATTCAATTACTAAAATAGTGTAATAATAAGAGTCATATAGACGTTCTATTTAAAAATATAACCGACTAGCTTGTAAAGACTATAAGGTTATTTTGGAAGAGAATGTGACTACACAACATAAGATAGAAGAAAATAAGATAGGAGTTTTAGATATCTGCACTAGAGATAAAAAGAGGGGATTAATAAATAAAAAGTGTCGTATAACAAGATGGTGGAATCTGAAAGGGGAAAGGGCAACAACATTTAAACATCAAGCAATTAGGGGGGAAATGAAATTGAAAAGAGAAACTACAGTGATGTAGAACCAAATGGCTAATTGTATTAGAAGGATTGCTAAGGAGGTATTTAGAAATTGAAAAAGAAAAGTAACTCTGATAAAGGAACTTGGTGGTGGAGTGTCAACATTTAAGAAGCTGTGTAAAAGAAAGACACCTAAAATAAGTATGTCACGACCCGGGCCCGAGTTACGATAATTAAGGGCCATGAACCATATTTACTCCCGTGAACTCTGAATCAACCTAAGTTAAAACAGAATCCACAAGGGATAACATCCATTCATATGCACTTGTCAATTGTACAATTTGCAGAAATACACATTGACAATTAATTCAAAATGTACATGTATACAAAATGAAGTTCTTTATACATGTATAGTTCCTTTGCTTTCTTTCATCAATCATTGCATATTCAAATACTATGCATAGTGCTGACTATTCAAATTCTCAAAATATTACATTTCCAAAATGAATTTCAACTATTCAAAAGAATTCACAAAATGAATCTCCCAAAACATCCATAGTCTGCTTGCGCACTCGAATACCCAAATCAATTGGTATTCCGACCATCCCACTCTATCAATCCTCCCGGAGGAATCGCAACGGTATCCTCCGCTGCTGCAGGGGCCGCTGCTGGGCCAGCATGGGCAATTGGGCCTGTAATGCCATCAATAACACCGACGGTTCAACAAAGCATAAACAAGACTTGTGAAGCACATGTTAGTACATTTACTAAATCCATTCAATATATTTAGTAAATAAATCCAATTCTAGACAAGTCTAGATAATTCCTACAATGACCATGGGTGGGCATAAGAAGTCAATAAACAATTATGTACAAGATGGCAACTACCATAGCTTTCATTTTATTTCATTCCATTTCATTTCATATCATTTCGTGTTATTTCATTTCATATACCATCTTCCCTCAAAAGAATGATTCATATTCCAAATGGAAGGCATCAATCAGTACCTGTAGATACGATCGGAATTTGTGGGACTTACCAGTGTCCGGGCTAGGGATACTAGCATCACCACGGAGCTCCGGAACTCCCCCAAATCATCTACTGCAGTAGGAATAGTCATTTGGCTCAGGGCGGAAGAGCGCACCATTCATGACCCTGGCCTCATATACATAATCATTTATTAATTCATTTAGAATTTCATACAATAGCTGGGTAGTGCCAGACTCAAGGGTCAATACATTTCATTATCAATTCATTTATGGATTCAATTTTATACAGTAATTCCATTCTTAACAATGGAAATGAAACAACAATGGCATCAATCATGTGAGATTGGAATCAAGTGATACATAACACCAAGGCATGAGAGAACCACTGACTATCTGATTCTACTCATTTCTATTCCAGTTCCTACCCACCATTTGAGTGCAACCGTTGGTTATCTAATATACATGTTATTTTCGATGGACATCACATTTGTATTTATATTTACACTGGAGTCCCCGTGATTAACACTCATAGAGGTATAGTCTATAATGAATTATCATTTAACCCATTATTAATCCAAGGGTTCAATTCTCAAAGTTTCTATTTCATTATCCACAATACCCATCAATCTCTATATTTTGCATTAATTAGCCACAAAGCTAATTTTGAGGACACATAAAAGTCCAAAAAGCGTCCATGTTTCCTAGAAATCCAAAACCAACTCAGTCCAATCGATTGGCCAAATTTTCGGGCTCAATTAATACCCTGTCCAGCATCAGGTTCGCTCGAGCAGACCCAGACAAAGAAGTGGTCGCTCGAGCAAACCCAAAGTTCGCTCGAGCGAACTCAAATAGAGAAATGGTCGCTCGAGTAGACCCTTGTCCGCTCGAGTGCCTTCATCCAGAGAGTGGTTCGCTCGAGCGAACACAAAATTCGCTCGAGCGAATGCTTCAGAACTTCACTCCGTTCATCCAGAAAGTGGTTCGCTCGAGCGAACGCTTCAGAAAACCAGTCTGGATTTCTGCAACTCTCTTTCTTCTTCACTCCTTTTCCATTTATTTCACAACAACCTGCAATAAACCTTGGACCTCCTGTCCACTCCTCATTCACCATTTAATATACACATCAATGACATTCCTAATACACTCCATCAATCCATAACAACCAATCCATTCAACATTAAATGGGAAATGCACAAACCCACTATATGAAATCTTCATTAACAACCACAATACTAACAACATTCACAAGTAGGGTTTATACTTGTCTCAATTGAAGTCTTTAGACAAAACCCCCTCCTCTTTGGCTTGGCTTGACACAACCCTTCTCCAAGAAATCCCAACTCCTCAACAATGGAGGAAGCTCAATGGAGAAGATGGAGATGATGATGCTTCCACCCAAAACCTCTTCAAATCCTCCTCAATCTCCACTCTTAGTGTAGAAAATGGAAGAGAAAGGACGAATGGTGCCTAGGGTTTGTAAAAATGGGAAATGAGCCATCTCTTAGCTTATATAAGTCGACTTTTTGCACTTAAGCCCTCTTCATTTCTCTTATTCACATTTCGGGTCAAATGAAGGCCCATTTGATCAACTTTAGATCAAATGAAACCAAGTGTATTATGAAAGTTGACGTACTCTTCGAGATACACATGTTGGTATCAAGAATTTCCGTATTCGACGAAATACGCAAAAACTCGTATTTACAAAAAGGTCCTTAGCTTACTTTGATTGAGTTTAAACTCTTTTTAATCAACTCAATCCTTTTCAAGTTCACTTCATTAAGCTTAATTTAGTCATTTGAGACTAACCCAACTCATTTAGTTCGTTAATCACAATTAGCACAATTAATCATGCTTAATTAACATTAATTGGGATTAATTAGTCTTAATTATGATTAGTCCGGGGCGGGGCCTAACAAATATTTAACAAGATAAAAGGAATCCAAAAAAATGAAATGTGTAAGAAAGCTAACAAGGAAGTTTAGAATGTAGGAAATGACGCAAAGTCCAAAGTAAATGATGACCTATTTACTAAGTTGGGAACAATAGAAAAAAGGAAAGACATATATTTCAAGCTTGCAAAAATAAGAAAAAAGAAAAGTAGGGTATATGATCTTAGATATATTAAAAGAGAGAATTAAAATATTTTAGTGAAGGAGAATGGTACAAAAGAAAGGTTGATAGGATATTTTAAGAAGCTCTTAAATGAAGACTCTACATGAGGCTTAGGATAGACTGTATACTTCATTAGCAAGACATACCTTTTACTACAAAATTAGGATAACAAAAATAAAGAAAGCATTGACAAAAATGAAGATAGAAACGGCTAAAGGGCTAGATGCTTTCCCGTATAGGCTTGAAAATGTTTAAAAGAAATTGGACGGGTTTGGTTAAGCAAGCTCTTTCATAAGATATTATGGACAAAGAAAATACTAAATGAATGGAGAAAAGATTGTTGTAATATCTATATACAAGAACAATTGAGATATAAAAAATTGCACCATTTATTGTGGTGCTGAGCTGATGAGTCACGCTGTTATTTATGGGGAAGAGTGGTGGAGAAAAAACTTAGATAAGAGACCAAGAGTTCTAAAAGTCAATTTGGTTTCATGTTAGAGCGGTCCACTATGGAAGCTATCTTCTCACTTAGGTAATTAATGAAAAATACAAAAAGGAAAAAAAAATCTTCATATCCTCTTCATCTATTTAGAGATGGCTTACAAAAGGACACTTAGAGATTTGAGTCAATGGATTTAAGATAAAAGAAGTGTCTCAAGAGGTTATTTTAAAATCACTAAATACATGTATGAGAGATCAATAATGAGTGTAAGAATTACCTATGGAGGCACATGTGAGTTTCTAGTGACCATAACTTCTCATATTGAAGAGGGAGGTATAGATGTAAAATTAAGTGAAAAGGTATAAGGGATTTATAGAAGAAGAAGGAAAGCACAAATACAGAAGATCAAGAGAGAACAAAATAGGAGAGGTCTCATTCTATAAACCCTTAGGTTAGACGACATATTTTTATTACTGTATCTAACTCTTCAATATTGTATGGAGACCCCTACAGTTTTTTGTAAAGACAAGTAAGCTATGAAGACCATTAAATAATGATATTTTCTATGCTCCCCTCAAGCTGGTGAGTAGAGATTTACAATCCCAAGCTTGGAAAAAACATTGTTCAGTTGGTTCCTTGTGACTGCTTTTGTTAGAAAATCCGCCTATTGATTTGTAGAGTATGTTGGCTTCAAAACTATTTCTTCACTTGCCACCTTTCCGTAAATGAAATAACAGTTGACTTCAATATGCTTTGTCCATTCATGACAAACAAGATTTGTGGCAATATGAAGAGTAGAATTATTGTCACAATGAAGAAGCATACGCCTTTCACAAATAAAGCCCAATTCACGCATTAGTATCCTTAACCATATCAATTCACATGTTCCATGAGCCATTGCAAGATACTCTGGTTCATAACTTGATAAAGCAACTACAGTTGTTCTTTTTACTCTTCTATGAGATCAAATTTCTACCAACTAACGCACAATGCCAAGTCATTGATCTCCAATCTGTCTTAGATCCAACCTAATTTGTATCAATTTAAATCCGAATTATCTCAATATCAATGTTTCCAAGCTTTGAATACATTATGCCTTAACTTGGAGCCGTTTTGTCATAACCCGGGCCCGAGATTAGGATTACCACGGCTAAACCCCGAGTCGCGATCTCTATACTTACTTCCGTAAACCTCGCATTAACCGAAGTCAATACGAAATTTACAAGGGATATCATACATTCATACCTCTCAAATGTACATTTTTGCAGAAATTATATATACATTGACAATATTACAAGTTCTCTCCCCAAAGGTGAAGTCTAATATACACATTTTATTTAACGTTTAAGTCAATCACTGCATATTCAAAATATAATGCATGTGACTACTATTTACATTCAAAATGAATACACAAAAGTATTTATCAAAACATATCCGCCCTCCGATTTAAGTCTACTCAATCAGTCCTCCTGGAGGAACCTGATTAGTCTCCTCCGCAGGCGGTGTGGCCTCTGGATCACCGATACGAGCAACTTAGCCTGTAATGTCACTAATAACACTGTGAACAAGATGGTTCAACAATGTATACACAAGTATATGATAGTACATGCTAATAATTTGTCTATCAATCCTATAATCAATAATCCTGGACAATTCAAATCAATATCATTTACGTTAGTATTCATTCATTTAGTTCTTCTCTAAACGAAGCATTTAGTATCAGTGAGTGCACTTTATTAAGTGACTTATCATTGTCCTCTTTGGCACAGGGCGGAAGGGTGCACCATTTCGTAACCCGGGCCTTAAGAAAAGACTCATTCAATTAGTTCATTGTTTATTAAGTGGCTTTTCAAATGTGTGGGATTTACCAGTGATCAAAGATCACCGGCATCACTACGGAGCTCCGAAATGCTCCATTCCATCTACTGCAGGAGGATTGTTCATTAATTCATTTCATTGGTTTCTTTTATTAATTCATTGCATTATTCATTTCAGCTCTACAATGAGCTTAAGAGTAACTATATAATGCCCAACTCGGAAGAGCAATTCAAATCAAATCAACAAATTCAATTAAATTTCCTAAACCAAACATTCAGGTGAAACGTTCGTTATTTAATGTATGTGTTATTCTTGATAACATCACTTTTAGTGAAATTTACATTAACATAACCTTAGCTAACACCCATGAAGGTTTAGGAGGATACTATTAATGCTAACTTTAGCCAATAGGCTTTTATTCAGAAAAATCTTAAATCAAATCTGAAATTTTCACAAGTTCGGTCACCTTGTCGGTCACCTGTCAGCTAAACGAACTCTGGATTTCAGCTAACCGAACGCTGTCGGTCAGCTTTCCATAAGCACAGTTTCCTAATACAATTTCTGACACTTTTCAAGGGAATTCGGTCACCTTGTCGGTTGACATAACCTACAGTGTCGGTTAACCAAACCCAATTCGGTTACCCCTCGGTTCACAATCCAGAGAGCTTAAATAAGCTCAGTCAGGTAGTTCGGCCGCCTATCAGTCGACCAAATTATGAATTCAGCTGAGTTCGGTCAGCTTTCCAAAAGCTGCAATTTCATGCAAAATTCAGCCCAAAAACATTGGTCGGGTGTCGGTCAGCCGACTGCTCCAAGAACTTCAGAAAAATTCTGAACTGAAAATTCCGGATTTGAGCTCTTTGAGCTCAAACAAATCTATTAGCATCCTAAATCATTAGAGATGAGTATACTTGCCTTGTTTGGAGATTAAGTAGCAAAAATCCCTTACTTTACTTGAGCTTGAGATGGAAATCCCCAAATTGAAACCCTTTTTTGAACCTAAAACCAAAACCAATCCATACAATAGAACTCCAATGGGTTCACTATGCAAGAAAAACACTCAAAACCACTGAGTCATAACTTGAAGTTCTGAAAGCAACCAAGTACTTACTTGTAGTTCTTGGTAAGGGAGATTAAGCTTTCTCTCAAGCTTTAACTTCAAGGGAATAGAAAGATAGCTAGCGAAAGAAGATGAAGAAGATGAAGCTCTCTCTCCAATCCGCTTGTAATGCTTCAATCTTGATGCTTGATAAAGAGAAAATGGAAGAAAGAAGAAGAAGAGAAAGGGCTAGGCTGCTGGGAGTTGATGAATGAACTCAAAGGAGTTCATCATCATCTTATAAGCCCATTTTTACAATTAACCCCCCTCCAATTCCATCATTTACATATTGAGTCAAATGAAAGGTCATTTGATCCAATTTTTATCGAATGAATTCAAGTCTACTACGGAAGTTAACGTACTATTCGAGATACACGCGTTGGTATCAAGGGTTTCCATATTCGACGAAATACGCAAAAGTTCGTATTTACGAAAAAGTCCTCGTTCTCTTTTGTTTGAGTCTAAAATCAATTCTAATCATTCAATGTCATTGATTACCCTTTCATTAAGCTCAAATTAATCATTTGAGACTAATCCAATTCAATTTGGTCATTAACCAATATTAATTCAATAAAACATGCTCAATTAGCATTAATTCCGATTAATTAGAGTTAATCTTGATTAACTTGGGACAGGGTGTTACACGTTTGAAGATATTTTAATATTCAATAGATTGGTTCTAGATGCTCTGTACAAGCTGCATGCATTAATTAGTCACAATACTAATAGTAAACCCAAGATCCTGTCATGTAATGGTTGGGTTATCAACTTCCCAACTAGTCTCTAATACTTTGCTTCTAGTGTGCTTTGTGATCGATGCACGCCAACAAGATTGAAGAGAAAATTTTACAAGATAACAGTTGGATCAGTTATGACCTATGGAGCAAAATGTTATGTATTTGAGAAGCAATGTACCTACAAAATAAGGGTAGTAGAGATGAGATTATTGAGATTGATGCATTGTAAAACTAGGAAAGATAAAATCAGGTTGGAGAGCATCAGGGAGCATTTAGAGCCCGTTTCTTTAAAAGAACTCCATGAGTTTTATGTTTGGAGGATCTGAGATTCTCAAAATGTTGTCCCCGTCCATGGAATTCCCAAATCCTCTTATAAAAGAGAGCATCTAAAATTGTTAAAAGAGGGTGGAACTTGAGAATTCCAAAAGTTAAAAGTGACTTTTCCAGGGGTGGTACGAATTTGAAATTCTAGGAAATATGATATTAGGGTATCATAAATATGTGATAAATTAATAGAGGCTCATTTGAGGTAGTTTCATGTCAAATGTAGGCTATCTAAGGCGTTGTTGAAGAGAGGTTTTCTTATGCAAGTTATTAACCAACCAAGGATAACGGGAAGGCTGAAGAGTACACGGATGAAGTAAGAAGGATAGATGTAAAGAAGCACAACTCATCCAAAGATTTGGCTTAGGATCGATAGACTAGAATAAAGAATTTAAATTCATATAGCCAACGACAACATAATTGGGGCAAGGCTTTGATGATGATTGTCACGCCCATAGCCAGAGCAAATACGACTCCCGAGGAGCAACACTTGTCCGCATAGGGATTCGAGTCAATGACTCATTGTACATTGATCCCTGTGAACGGGTTCCCACATGAATTCACATGTGAGGTCAAAAAAGCCATCACAAATGGGGTACCTTTCAACTTCCTGTAATACCTACGTATATAAATTGTATAATTCACCAAGTATGGTATCTAACATACATCTACCCATAGCATATTTAAATCAATAGATAAAAGCATAAGCAGTTCATAAGATAGCATTAAAGGTTCAAGTTTAAGAGTTAGAGAATGAGAAAAAAGAAAGAAGTAGCGAAAGCATAAAGTTAGTTAAGTTTTGCAACACATAAATAAAAAAATCTATATTTACCCCAAAAAAAAAAAAAAAGTCTAAAACGATGTCTATAACATGGCCATCCAAGCCATAGGTCAAGGGTAATGTGACGTCCAGTAGCTCAACATATAGATGTCTATAAGACATCGTCTGGGGTCCACTTAGCTAGCTGCCGAGGAGTCTCCTCCTCAGCCTCCTGGGGAAGGACGTCCAGTTCCTCACCTGTAACGCCAAGTATAGCATCATTAGACATAAAGTCAAGCAAGATAAACAAATATAAAGCATGACATGTAGAATAACTGAGTAACAATAACAAGAGATCACGTGAGGTTAAGAGACATAAGCTAGGCATAATCGAAGCATGAATAGGTATGAACATAAGGAATCATGAATAACATGGATACATATTTACTTAGCAAATTGGCATGTCCACATTAGCTATATTCTCCCAAGTAAAGTATTAAATATGAATTAAATGAGATCATAAGCATAACACAATATAACATGGTGGTGCCACTAGGAGGCATAGGGCTCAAAAACTCCATCGTGGACCTAAAGCACCAGTAAACTCCCATAACATAACCTAACTGCCGCTAGTTCATAACGTTTACTGAATCCACACTTAGCTGAGTCCGACTAAGATAGGATGGAAGCTTAGTGGTGCCGACTCAAGGAATAGAGTGTACGTGTCAAACGGGCATGGTATATGTATGCATAACATAGGCATAAGCATAATCATAATATGTAATATGGCAAAACAAAGGTGTACCAGCATAAAGAACATAAAGAGACATGAAATAATAGGACACATGGAGCTAAATAAGAAAAATGTAGGAGCATGTAACAAGTCATGCAATAATACTGGAAACGAGAATCAAATGCATGCATAAAGATCAAATGACGAGCCAAGGATGAATGACGAGCCAATCTTAGGGTTCGGCAATGCCCGTTGGCTTCGCCTCCAACGTCTTGGGGCTACATAACCCATGGCATTACACTCATTTAGGGACGTCAAATGCTTTAGGCAAACACATTTGGCCTGGGATATAAACGCACACGAATACCACGATACGGATTTCCATGTGGGTGTGTAATAGTTCAAACAACACTCACATAGGTTTAGGGGTCCATTAGGTATGAATTAAGGACCAAGGGTCCCATTACTAGTGGATGAAACTAGGCCCGAAACCACCTAAGAAACCTGCATTTTACGGTTAGCATTTTACAGTTACGTCACGGCTAGCTCACGGTTAATAGTGGGTGGTCTTTCGAATAGCAGAAGGTTGACCGCAATGCATTTTTGAGGAAAATATTATATTCTGGAAATCTAACCGCTAGATTTCAACTAGGACTCCACAGGCACCTTATGGTTGATTTACGGCTAGCCGTAAGCTGACCGTAGCGTAATTCTCCTAAAGAAGTCAAGCTCTAAAAAGCTAACCAATGGGGGGGGTGGGGGGGGGGGGGGGGGGGGGTGTGAAGGTTAATCGCCAACCTTAAGAGATTGCACGATTTGAGTCTTTTTCAGACTCTATTTTCAAGTGGGATCAATCTCATTCCATTAAAGCTTGTACATTCTTAGGTATGAAAATTCGAACATATGCATTCAACAAAATGAACAAGATCACGTATTTAGCTAGAAATGGGGTTCCTATACATGACTAACATAAGAAGCAAGAAATTAGAGAATGCAAGCATTGTCATTATAAAAGTTCACTTGCCTTTAATTGATGCTTGATTAGCTACCCACGAAATCCAAGCTATCCACACTCAAAGAAAGCTCAAAACAGTGGAACCCCCAAATGCTATTTCGTGACATGGGATTGAATTGACATGCATGCAACGAGTCTGGCCTCCCCTAACTGATTCCATACCTGAGGAAGATGATGATGGGTTGGGGATATAGAAGAAATGAGGGCTTGAGGAAGATGAAGTTGTTGAAGGTGATGCTCAAAAGCTCCACATGAAATTAGGGATTGATTTGGAGAGATTGGAAGAACAGTGGAGAGGTGAAGGAGAGGTTCCATCAGAGAAGGGAAAGAAAGAAGAAGGATCGATTTGAATTGGATGGGTTTTTGTTTTAGTGGGATTTTCTGGAAATTTGTAGAAAAGTCCAGCTCTAAATGTGTAATGTTAGAAAAGGCCTTTTGGGCTGGAATTGGGTCAAATTAAGCTCAAATAGGTTGGGCCCAAACATGAAGTTTGAAGTACACAAGATGTGCTACCCGATGCACCCGAAAGTGAGAGCAAGCGCGACAAACCCATAGACCCAAAATTATGAAAAAAAGTTCATATATACATGGTCAAAACCCCACTATGTACCTAACCAAACACATTAACGTCCAAAATAATCAATTGAGCATCTAATTAAGATTAATTAGATATTAACACACTTAGCATGGGTCGGGGTGTTACAATGATAATAGGTATTATATTTGTGTTGTATAGTACTGTTTCTTTATTCTTGCTTATATGGAACTCCACTAAACGAGAGAATTTATGTAGAACTATGTAAGGGAGAAATGAGCCAAGCAGAGGCATGCTAGCCTTGCCTCATCTTGAGTTGAGAATTAAACAAGCCAAATTAACTTCATTAGAGATGAGCAGAACCAACTTTATTTGGCATGAAAAATTCAAGGAAACTGAAGCTTAGCATGTGCCTGATGTATATCAAGCTTAAGTTCAAGTCAAGCATGGCTCATGCCTAAATGTCTACAACATATGTTAAATATATAAAATAAGAGGATAAGACATGGAAAGTTCGGATTTTAGAACTAGACACCATGTCAATCAAATAGCTAGCAAGGTTAGTCTAGTCTTAGCATATGATTATCTCAAGTTCGTGTGCTACCCATGAATAGTAGAATATAAACCACTATGGTTGAACTCAAATTGATGTGATAAAAATGAAACGGCGATGGTGGTGGTGATGATGTTTTTTGTCACGCCCCCGATCGTGAAACCGGGGTTTATGTGTGAGATTAGGGTCAACTAAAAATTTTCAACATTAATAATAACCCTGGGTCCCAATCATGTCCCAATATGGATCGAAGATCGCTGTGAGGTATAAACATTTCCTCGAATACATAATATGTATAACGGAAGCTTCATAGTACAAATGGTATCTTTGAGGTATAGTTAAGAGCAAAGACTAAAATATATAGTAACTAGAGTTGAAGTTTGAAACGGTTAAACAAAAGTATTATTTACAACAATGGGCCACAACCAAAACTCGGGCCTAATCAAAAGAAAGAAACCAAAAGATGAAGCTACTCAAATATAACGTGAAAGCTCTCATGTACGGGGTCGTTACGGCTAGAGAATGCCGTCCGTACTGTACTCTAGGAAGTCATCAGGCTGATCCGCTTGAACCTCCTCCGTCATCTCCTCCTCGGGGAAGAAGAGCTGGGTACTTATGCACCAAGAGTAGTATCATCAGACATGAAGGTCGGCAAGCAATATATATATATATATATAAATCATCTAGATATGTAGAACAAATCAGAATAAGTGATAGACAAGATTATCTTACATGCGTAGCATCTTGATCGTAAGAAATGCATAGCATTAGAGTCAAAATCAATCTAACATAACATCTAACAAATAGGCAACCCACATAAACAAATACACCACGGGATAGTTTCACATGACCTTCCTGGCTCAACATAAGAGCTGTGGTAGAGTGGCACGGGATGAAACCCGGCAAGCAAACAAGCAAAATGGATACCAAAAGGCCATGAGTCATCAAAATCAAGCGTTCAATATGTATCCGATAGTGTACATCCATCAAAATATAAAAAGTCGTACTGCACAGACATTCAATCCAAAGTCCTCACACATAATGGTGCTCCTTCTGTGTTGGGCTTTAACAGTTGAGTGGTGCCTGACGCAAAGAGTCCTAAACAAACGATAGTGAAGGGCTAGACTTTCTTGCGTGAACAAGATTCATCAGTCAAAGAGAAACTACCTTTCTATCATCAAATCAGAGCATCAACCATTAAATTTCTTTAAAAACCTCATGATAGGTAGTTCTCAACAAACTTCTACAATTGAAGCTACCTAGGCTCAACACATCATCCAACTTCGAAACAAACGAAACATCAAAGGGGATCCTAAGTCCATCCTCTAAGTCCTCAAAAGTGATCCCAAAACAAAGCAAATAAACGGAACTAATGAACATGAACATCTCATGTAAATAGTTCCAGACGGTACAATTCAGAATCCAAGGCAATAAACAATCCAATCCTAAGTCGATTGTTAAACCCGAAGCATCGTACAATCCTACTCAGTCAACGAAAGGGTTTAAGGTTCGCGATCCCTGAATATATAATCTTCGTGCATAGATATAGAAAAGGTATCCCATTGTCCCATACCGTCCAAGATTGAGTGAAATTGATTCCCGATACAATCGGAATAACTTGAAGAACGTTGGCTCAAAACATCCTCACATATAGTCAAATGAGTCCTAAAAAGGGTAGCCAAAGTCCCACCTAAAGTCCTTCAAAACATAGTGAAAAGAACCTCTGAAACAGGGTTCCCACAGTTGACCCGGTCGACCTAGCCCTTGGCTGGTCGACCGCCTACACGGTCCACCCTGTCAACCTGCAGGAAGCAAGTCGACCTCTCCTATTTGCCATCCTGTGTGCCCGGTCGACCGAGCCCTGGGCCAGTCGACCGGCAGTTGTAAGTGAAAAAGAGAAAACAGTGTTCTCGTCAAGTTCCAGAGAACCTGACTCAATGTTGCCGGTCGACCGGGTACACTACAATTACAGAACACGGGTTCTGTAACTGAAGTGAACCTGAGACCTTTCCTTCACCTATTTCCTGGACCTGATAAACCAACACATATGTAGATATAACAAGTCCATAAAAACCCAATACTATCATCTAATCAAGTCATTAAAGTCCCAATCCATTTCATTGAGCAATTACATTCAATTACCATGTTTTCAATCTAAAACGAATCAAATGAGCAATCGGTCATCTAAGCATCTTCAATCATCAATCAAAGGAAAAACAAACATATCAAATCATAAACATGTATATTAACTTGCCTTGATAAAGAGCTTTAAGGAAAATCAAGAAGAAAGTTGGAGAAAATCCTCTAGAGCTCAAAGGAAAAGAAAAAGGCTTCCAAACCAAAACCTCTCTATAAAATGAATGCAAAGGTTGCTATGAGTCTCCCTAGTCCATTTCTAATCAAAAGGAAGAAGAGTAGCTAGGTTTAGTAGCTTGGAGATCCTACCTTGTAATGGATTGGTGATGAAAAGCTTAGAAAAGTGGATGGAAGGAGGAGCTCTGGTGGTTGTTGTTGGCAAGGAGGCAGTGAGAAGAAGAAGAGGCTTGGAGATGACACAGAGAAATGAAAGAAGAGATGAAGATAAGAGAGGAATGAGTCTACGTTGGAGGCTTGATATTTAAAGGATGATTAAGTGGAAATTTGGGTTAAGCCCCTGGTGCTCTACATATGATTATTTGGGCCTCTTCAACGTGTCGAATCAAAACGCAATAGAAGACTAAAGTTCATGAAATGATGAGACCTACCCGATGCACCTAAACTCACAAAACTCATAATCTCATAAAAACCCCTAAAAACTTCCGAATTACAAACCAACTCCCTACTCTATTCAAACGTACTTGGACTCGCGCTAGACTTCGCACGCCCAATCCACACGACAAACCCGACTCGCTTAGACTCTAATCACACCTACTAACTAATCAAGCAATTAATTATAATTAATACGAGGTTAAGGTAGGGGGTGTTACATTTTTTCTTTACATTTCAAAATATTTCAATCAAAGTGAGTTTGAGATGATATAATTAAGTAATTAGTACTCTACTCCTGTAATAACTTTTTAAAAATCTACATTACATACATTCTATAACATATAACATTGGGTTGTACTTGAACTGAGGTGAGGAGATCCCGACTTGACTTAAGCTATTGAGAAAAGGGTCTATTGCAAACTTAAGCCTAATCGAGCCAAGCAAGCTTGGCTTTTGAAACCTTAGTCTTAGACTTCGGGGTGGCAAATGGGTTGGGTCAATTAAGATAGGTCGATTGATAATGGATATCTACAGGTTGAAATCTAACACATATGAATGCCTGTTAACCCATTCAACCCAGTTGAACTTGTAGAATCTTGGTCCAAACTCATCCTTTCAAACAAAGCTATATCTGATTTATGTTATAGGAGAACAAAAAAAAAAAAAAAGAAGGAAACAACACAAGTTTGGTTCATTCCCTATAAAATAGATTATTAATCTACATAGAAAAATAAACCACCGCTTTGTTTGGATGGGTTTAGATATGGGGATCCACACTAAATCAAGCCATTTAAATAGGTTAGGTGGGCTATGCAAGTTGAGCAAGTTAGCCTGACCTGTTTAAAAGCGGGTTGGGCTTTTTGGGAGCCGTGACTGACCTGTAAATCGAGTAATGCTGGTCGAGTGCGAGTTAGATTAGAGGGTTGGATAAGATTTTTCCACCACTATTTTTATTCCCGCAATTTCTTTTTTTTTTCCTTTTCCTTTTCTATTGAAATATTGTATTTGAAATGGGCCAAAGAAATTAAGTCGTCACTTTCTATCGTTTCAATAGAACTTCGGAAAAGAAAAATGTTGGTGCACACTGGCCGCACTATTTCTTAGGTGTGAAACAATGGCCCTTCATCTCTAGCAAGTGGTGAGATCTACTATTCCCCATCAATTTCTTTTTTTCTTTTCTTGGTAAATTATTCCCATCAAATGATCATTACAATTATGGAGAGCAGAGCATACTAGCTAGGCCAAGCATTGAGAATTTTGCAGGACCCACTAGAATGGAATACTGGTTCTAATTTAACCAATCAACATGCAGCTGAAATAACCAATCAAACAAAATAGAACTAGTTATCTACCAATCACACACCATAAGAAGGCAGGCACAAATTTAACATGGAAACCCTTTCCAGGGAGAAAAACCACAATCTAGAAATCAAAATTTTCACGAACAGTTTACAAGATATACCCACGGCTCCTTTACCTCGGTCTGTACCTCGACCTAAGGACTGTAGTTGTTCTTGCACAGAATCCAGTAACACGACTTCCACCGTGCACCATTCTTCTTACTTGATCTCCTCGCACCTTGTCAACCAAGATGACCAATCCTCTACAAAAGAGTAGAAGCAACAAAACCTTCTAGAGCAGCCCTTCATAACGATCTCTCAATGGCTCTAGAAAATAATCTCTCTTAAATATCTTTGACTCAGATTAATGAGAGGTATGGTGTCTACTAGGGTTGAGAGAAACACCCAATAAATAGCCTCAAGTTCGTGCACAAGGCTCCTAATCATAATCCACTAAGATTTGCAATTCATCTCAAATTGTGCCATAGAGTCTGGATCAAACTTGGCCGTCAGCGCCATTCTCGCTATAGCAAGAATGAGTCTCGCTATAGCAAGACACTATTCTGTCTTCGCCTGACAGAATGTTATGTCATGTGAACTGTGGCCTAACAATCTCCCTTTTTGGTAATTCTTGGACAAAATCCCCTAGAAAAAATACAATTTGATCTACCCAAAAGTAAAACCCAAAATACATTAAATTTTTTAAAATAAAGAAAGTCAGCACTGTAGATCTTGCATTACCTTTGCTTAAACTTTTAGATCTTGAATTGCCTTGGCTTGTAAAGCTCCCCCTACCTCCATTCTTCTCCCCCTGTATTTGTCTAAAATTGACAAACAAATATCATCATGCAGCTTCAGTCAATCCGGATGAAGTAGCTCCCCCTCAATATTGACTCCCCCTCAATATAATCTTCGTATCAGCACTGGGGTGGGGGCTTGATCTTGCAGATCAAGGGTGATGAAGTTTAGACACGCACACTTATAAATTTAAATATTTCAGCAAAGTGTGTACCAATGCAGAAGAGATGTCTTCTTTCTTGACCCAGACAGCTTTCGTATTCTTCTTTTTCAGCTCAGCCTTCTGCGTTTTCCATTGCTTTTGATTCCGTAAACTTTGCAGCTTATTGCAATGACGTCAAATGTGTCCTTTAATTCCACAATATGGCACGTGAGAATTCGTTCAGGACATGACACATTCTGCTTATTTGGAGCTTTCTTTGCAACATTAACAACAGGATTAGTAACAATTGAATTTTTAACGAAATAATTTTTACCTTTGGCATTCGAAGTGGATGCTCCATCAGCGTAGCCAATGCCATGCTTGTCAATGTGTGCCTTTTGACTACACAGGATGTCATCTAATTTTTTCGATCTAGAGTTCATCCTATTCAATGAAGTTTTAGTAGTATTTAACTCAAATAGAATCATCTTGAGTCTTCCATTTAGATCAGAATTTTCTGCTTTCAAAGTCTTCATATCAGAATCAAGTATGTCACACTTTTGTGATTCTGCAGTCAATTTGTCAGCCAACCTATTACTTTCATTTTCTAATTTTTGTAGTTTTGCAAGTGCTTCTGCAAGTTCAGCCTTCAAGGAGGAATTCTTGTCTTCATACACTTTCCAATTGATAGCAACTTTTTCATTCACTTTAACTATCTTCATGGTTTTCTTGAAAAGTGTTTCATATTCAACTTTCCAATCTGGTTCTTCATCTGACTCAATATCTTGATCAGTCTCAGCTTCGAAAGAAACATGGGAAGCAACAGAACCAGAAGTTGCCATAAAAGCAATAAACTTTCCCTTGCCAATTTCAGGCTTGCCAAGTAGTATTCAAAGCCTTCTTTTTAGATTTGTTGTTTTCGCAGTCATTAGCAATGTGTCCATAGCCTTGACATTCATAACATTGAATCCCTTTAAAACATTTCTTCTTTCCAGGATTTTTAGGGATTGTCACATTGGTTTTCTTCCCCTTCATAAAAAGCTTGAATTGCTTCATGAACTGTACAGCAACTTGGGGATCAATTTCCTCAGAATCTGAATCTAAATCACTTGCAGCTTTCTTGTATGATTCCTTGGATGCTTTCAAAGCAATACCTTTAGATTGTATCTTCCTATTAGATCTAAGGTTTGCTTCAAAAGTTTGTAGGTTGCCAACCAACTCATCAACTTTGAGAGTATTCAGATTTTTATTTTCTTCTATAGCCACAACCTTTGCATCAAACATTTCTGGAAGAGACCGCAGAATCTTTTTCACAATTCTATTCTCAGGAACTGGTTCTCCCAAAGTAAATGTGCCATTCACAATTGTATTCAGCTTCGAATTGAACTCATCAAAGGTTTCATCATCTTCCATCTTTATGGTTTCGAAGGCCGTATACAATTTCTCTAGTTTCGACTGTTTAGCAGTGTCAGTCCCTTCATGCACAGTCTGTAGAATATCTCAAGCCTCTTTTGCAGTAGTAAATGTAGAAATTCTACGAAACTCAGACATGCTAACTCCATTATATATAGCATTCAAAGCCATGGAGTTATAAGTAGTAGCTAACTCTTCTTCCTTAGTCCACTTATCTTCACGTCTTGGACCAATTATCCCATCAGTGGTAATAGTGGGCAAGGAATAGCCATTTACAGCAGATTTCCAAACTTTCAGATCTATGGCTTTTAAGAAGGCAACCATCCTGATTTTCCAATAAGCATAATTGTTACCATCCAATAGAGGAGGCTTATTGGTTGAAGTGCCTTCATGGTAGATATCCATTCTCAGCAAAAATAGGATCAACACAATAAAATAGTGTAACCTGCTCTGATACCAATTGAGAACTTTGCAGGACCCACTAGAATGGAATACTAGCTCTAATTTAACCAATCAACATGCAGCAGAAATAACCAATCAAACAAAATAGAACTAATTATTTGCCAATCACATACCACAAGAAGGCAGGCACAAATTTAACATGGAAACCCTTTGCAGGGAGAAAAACCACGATCTAAAAATCAAGATTTCACGAACAGTTTACAAAATATACTCACAGTTCCTTTACCTCAGTCTGTACCTTAACCTAAGGATTGTAGTTGTTCTTGCACAAAATCCAGTAACACGACTTCCACCATGCACCATTCTCCTAACTTGATCTCCTCGCACCTTGTCAACCAAGATGACCAATCTTCTACAAGAGAGTAGAAGCAACAAAACCTTCTAGAGCAGCCATTCAGAACGATCTCTCAATGGCTCTAGAGAATAATCTCTCTCTTAAATATCTCTGACTCAGATTAATGAGAGGTATGGTGTCTACTAAGGTTGAGAGAAACACCTAATAAATAGCCTCAAGTTCGTGCACAAGGCTCCTAATCATAATCCACTAAGATTTGCAATTCATCTCAAATTGTGCCATAGAGTCTGGATCAAACTTGGCCGTCAGAATCATTCTCGCTATAGCGAGACACTATTCTATCTCCGCTTGACAGAATGTTCTATCATGTGAACTGTGGCCTAACAAGCATCTAATTATGTAAATGAGTATCGAATATAAAATACTTATTCACATCTTCTATGTTGCAGGCTTACATTACTCAACTTGAAATTGAGGTTCAAGATCTGGAAATGAAAACTTATAGGCTCAAGAAAGGTACTTTTTATTGTCTGTCAGTATTTCCTCTTTTTAATTATAATTCATAAATAAGTTTAAGTAGACTCGTCAAGAAATTTCAATATTTTACTAAAATCAGCTATTTTATAGGGATTTTAGTTCTGTTGAAATTACATTTGAGGTTTATTTGGATGTACCCATTATTGAAATATAATGTAATCTTGTGACATCTAATGAGATTTTATTTAAAAAAAAAAAAAAAAAAAAAAACAAATCCTTTGGGCCAGTCCTTAAAGAGGTATTTGAAGCCAGTGCTATAGATTATTGAAATTTTAAATACAAAATTTGCAAGTGATTCACTCCCCCGTTTTTTTTTTTTTTTTTTTTTTTTTTAATTGTTTCTGTTTTCTTGAAGAGATTGAACACAAGAGCATGCTGAGAGAGGCCATGGTTAATCCCAACTGCTAATATGGGGCTGCTTTGGATGACTACAGTAGCAACTCTTTTCATTTAGACTTTACAGATGCTTAAAACTCTATTTGAACTTGTTTTGATCCCTAGATTGATGTTTTGATTTGTCATGGTCTAATTTTGATAGATGAACATGTGTTTTGTAATTTGGAAAGTCAACTGATTCCATCAGACGTTTGCATGTGTTAACTTATTCCCATTTACGCTCGGGAGGATAAAACTTTGATTGAACGTATGAAATGTATTTTCATCTTACAAGTATTTGGTTACAGGTATTCATATATTACCACACTTGGGCTACAGGAGATTTTTTGGACTTCCCCTCGGTCCGTAGGGATTAGTTCGGTCCAGAGGGCTGAGACGCCCTCCGTTATAAAAAAGAAAAAAAGAAAAAAGGTATTCATATATTACAGGTCTTTTGTTATAACTATTTGGTTTGCCTAATAAACTCTGCCATCGAGGTGGTTGGTTTAAGGGCCTTCTTATTGACGTGATTTTTCTAATGGCTGGTTCTTGATGGTTGATCATTAAAGGCATGAATTCAGTCACACTATTTGGGTTTTCTACTATTGGGATAAAATTCTTTAATACTCTTTGGTAATGACTTGAGGCAATAGGCACAATCAAGTTTGCCTTCGCGCGATATTTGTGTGGAAGTATGTTTAGATTTCGGAATGCAATGTTATAGACATCTACCAGGAAAATCGAGTGGGTCTAGGCGATAGAGATACAGAGGTAATGGTCCAAGGGGTGTGGTTTTAGTCTGTTTGATATAATAGTTTACACCCCCACCAAAATATATATATATATATATATATAATAGTTTACACTACTTCGCCTTATCCGAACACATGTAAAGTAGAAGGCTTTTTTTATTTTTTACTGAACACCAACCATCCAAACACGCATAAAATAACTCAAATGTACTTTATTCCAAACCTCTGTAACTTTATCTGATCTTAAACACCTACTCCTCTTTTACCGGATCCCTCATGCAAACAAATAGGCTTTAGATTGTGTTTCCTTATGGTTAAGCTAATAAGAAAGGTGGCTCCCATAAATTGATCAAAGGCGAGGATTTTATATAACATTAAGATATTGTTTACCAAAAAAACTCTCATAGTTAAAACTCTTTCGGAATAAAAGTGACTGCTATAAAATGTTTGATGGTGTGTCCAATATAGAAAGTTTCTTGTGGGTGCAACTATTTAGATCAATCAATGGTACCTATATATTTTATCTAAATTATCAAAATGGACAATGATCCTTCATACTACCAATGGGCAAAATTCCCATTCAATCGGAGCATCACAATCAGAAAGATAATTAGCGTAGATTGAGATAAACTCCCTTGGTGGTTATTTGTATTTTAATCCTCTGAAACAGGAACATCTCACGGTTGGCTTTACTCAACTTTGGATGCAATTCATCTTATGCTAGTAGAAGAGAAGAGCGTCGATCTAGATTAACACAAAACTAATGTATTTAAATGAATATGCCAATCATATAAAGTTTTGAATTGGTAATCTTGAATCAGTAAAATTAGATAAAGACATCCTAGTCCAGAAGGACAGAACACGTGATGTCATGACTTGATGTCATGCCTTTCATCCCTACCATCACCCATCTCAACCAGCATAGAGTTAGACAAATCTCTACAGTGTGCGGCATTGTAAATTGATTATAAACCATAAACCAAACTGATTATATAATTCTACCGATCATCATGGTGGCGTAAATAAAACCAATGGTTTAGAATAAATGTGTCATTTGTCTCAATTTAATTAATAAAACTAGCACAACAACCCATGCTTAATTAGTACAGGCATGTTTACCAATAACTAGCAAAGCACGCCCGTGCTAAGCCCGGGCCTAATTATAAACAAAAAATTTGAAAATAAAAATATTTTCAAAAAAATAAAAATGAAAACTATATCTAGATTGATTTTTTAATTTGAAGGGATGAATTGGTAAAAAAAAAGATTGAGAAAATAAAGCTAAATCTTAAGAGAAAATAAAAGCATTCAGATTTTGATTGGAACCGCAAACAAATTAAAAGCGTCATAAATCGGAAAATGAAGATAGAATTGTTGCTGATTTGAGAGAGAGAACATGGAGAGGGAGTGGGGAGAAGTCTCGGCTATAACTCTATCAGAATGTCTACAAATTAATTAATGTCTACAAAATAATTAAATTTAATGGATGCCGGTCGGAGTAATTCTGGGAACATTTACTTTAGAGGAAATGATAGTAAAAAATTACATTAGATTGCAACTTGTACCTCATATAAAGTTCCATGAGCCTACGTATCTCATATAAAGCTCCATAAGCCTACGTATCTTTTCACATTTTGTTTTCAACAAATTTACTTAGCAATACGTGACTTCTTGAACCTCTCAGAATGTCACATTAACAACACAAATGCCCTATACTATCGAAGGTTTATCGAACCATATCATGGTTAGGAAAATCAATTTAGCAGAAAAATAATTGACAACTAAAAGAGTGTCACATGACAAGGGGATGATAGCCCACGATGTGTATGAGAATTGTTGCCCGTCATGTATAGGCTACATTAGGATAGTCCCATAATGGGTAGATGATGGGCAGTCAGAATTTAAAAGAATCTCATGAGGAGAACGACCATAAAGACTTATTTTCCTCAGTTACGTTCCACAGAAGAACTCATTGAAGCTTCTTTGTTCTATCAATAACAGATATCGAACACCTGAACAAAGGCATGAAAAAAAATACTAGAGAATAAAAGTGTTTTCAAAAAAGGAAAACAAAAAATATATCTAGATTGATTTTTTAACTTGAAGGGGATATATATATATATATATATGAATTACTACTTTTGGGGCGCGCGGGCTTTGTTCATGTAATACCAACTCCCTCCGCTTTCTTTTGTCCTTGATTTGATACTCTATTTTATTTCACTTCACTATATATTATGACCCACTTAGAGATTACTTGTATTGGTTTACAGTTTCATTAGAAGATCAGTCACCACAGAATTCAACATTCATCACAACATATTCTCTCTCTCTCTCTCTCTCTCTCTCTCTCTCTCTCTTTCTCTCTCTCTCACACACATCCCCAAATATGTAACCAAGGGATAACGTGAAAAATAAGAATAAACAAACATTTTCTTGTGTTTAATGCAACACAAGCTCCTAAATATGGACCCACAAAATTTCGAAACATGGTAAGTCATAATAAATCATAAATAAAATCTTTGTGGAAGCATTAAATCAATTGGAGCCGGTCACAAGGAAGAAGACGGTTGTCTCTGATTGGAGATCCGGCAGTTGGATTCTAAGTTGCAAGGTTGGAAAAGCTCAAGAATGTTGGAAGAGAGAGAGTTGTGTGGGAGAAGAAAAGAATACGGTGGTGTGTATATATAGAATGAGAATAAGAGTTGGAGTCTAACTTAAATTCTAAGGAGAATAGAGTTTGGGTTAGAAGAGAACAAGCATTTTAGTTAGAGAAGAATTATACTCACTAAACTAGGCCTGAGTTAACTATGGTCAAGCCACCTACCCAACAAGCCTAACTCACCAAACCTAAGCCTAACGTGGTTCCCATTTAGACTAATCATGTATTTAACTAAAATACAGACGATTACATAATTATAGTAAAATAAATAATTTATATAATAAAATAACCAAAACATCACATTCTCTCCCCTTTAGGACATTTGGTCCTCCAAATGACTAGTATAACTCTGGAAGGAGTTGCGAGTATTGCTTCTTCACTGAGATTAGAATGATAGCTTCCACGATGCCTGTCGAAGCATCTTCATCCACATGGGTAAAAGCATACGCCCTACCCTAATGGGGTTGGTTTTGTTGTCCTTGAGCTGACCTAAGTGGCCTCTGTTGACCCCCTTGTTGCTGCCTCTGTTGACCCTGAACTTGCCTATGTTGCTGTGGAGCTTGTCCCCTAAACTGCTGATTCTAAGGGACCCTAAACTGCTGTTGTTGAAGCTCCTAAGGGACCTGCTGACCTTTCTGTTGTGGTCCCTGCTGAGGTATTATCCTCCAATGCTGCTCTGAAGGCGCATGTGGCCCTGCTGCCTGAGATGTCATCGTCTAACCGCCATTTCTAGGACAATCTCAGACTCTATATCTAAGCTGCACACAGTGAAGACATGCTCCAGTCTCTCCGTAACATTGCTCTGTTGTGTGATTCATCCTACCACATCACTCACACCGTTGATTCTGACTAGCTGGGGGGTTGAGTATGAGATTTCTGCCTCTTCGAGTTTTCTGATTGTCCTAATTTGCCGACTGCCTTATCTAATTCTGCTGTATTTTAGCTTGCCGTTCCATAGCTCTTTTCTTCAGAGCATCCTTTGCCCAATATGCACTCTTAACATTATCTTGAAATAGTGGGCGTTGATTATCCTTGATCATCATATAAATATCAGCTGAAAGGCCATCGAGAAAATGTCTGATCTTTTCTTCTTCTGGGGTAACGAGCGTAAGAGCATATTTAGCTAATTTGGTAAACTATTGCTTATACTGTTACACTGACATATCACCTTGTTTCAGATTCTGGAAATCCTTTTTCCACTGATCCTTGATATACTTAGGAATAAACTTATCCATAAATTTTTTAGTGAACGTCGTCCATGCATATTCTTCTGTCACGGTGTTTGCTTGGATTGCAGCTTTAACTGAATTCCACCATTGGAGGGCTATTCCTCGAAACATGTAAGCTGACAGACTAACTTTTTGCTTCTGTGTGCATCTAAAACCTGCAAATATCTGCTTGAGTTGTTCTATGAAATCGTTCACTACCATGGGTTCTTCTGAGCCATGAAATTTCGGAGGAAACCTCTTCCTAAATATCTCATAAAAGGTCATTTGGATCCACTTCTCTAGAAGGCATAACTACTTGCACTGGCTGAGCTGCCCAATTTGTTAATTCCAGAATTTGGGCTTGAAACCCTACCTGATCTTGATTAGCTTATGCACTTTCTACAACTTGTTTTTCTTTTTCTCGCTGCCACTCCACAGCCCGCTTTGCTTCAGCCTTCTTTTGCTGCTGGATCTGATTAGTTTGCAACTACTTAAAGGCTTCCATGGGTTGGTTGAAGCGATCATCATTAAAGTTTGACCCACTTCCATTATTATCTTGCAATTGAGTTTCTTGCTGTGTCGTTTCCTGCAAAAGAGTGTTAATAGTTGATTCCTAAAAAGAATCTAACGAACAACACTATAGACTTTACCGCTAGCACGTAAAGCATGTCTAACGAGATCGAAAACCTCACAATGTCCTAATTATTTCTATCCAGTTTTAAGTTCTGAGAAACGTGCTGGCTCTAATACCAACTGTCACGTCCCAAAAAATACAACCAAGGGATAACGTGGAAAATAAGAATGAACATACATTTTCCTGTGTTTGATACAACACAAGTTCCCAAGTATAGACCCACAAAATTTCGAAACATGGTGAGTCATAATTAAATCTTTGCGGAAGCGTTAAATCAATTGATATCAATATCCAAAACCAAATTAACCAACACATAACCAGCTAAATATTTAAGGTTAAAGTTGTCAAAACAACCGAAACAAAACAACTAAATAAAGTATATTATGGAATTAAATAAACTAAAGAGTCTAAGATGTCGATATCTCATGCGCAGACTCAAACGGCTCGGTAGCCATCTCTGGCTCTCCACTCGGGTTCAACAACTGGGTCAAATGCTTGAAATGTTTGACCCTCCTCCGTCTCCATGGCAGGGTAGGGATCGGTACTTATGCACCATTAAACAAGGTAAATAGCAAGCATGAAAGAATAATTTATAAATAAATTACTAGATCAATGTGAGTAATGATAGGTAATGATCATAAGAAAATAACACTGTGGCAATGACGAAAAGAACGTATAACCTAAATCCTATCTACACAATAGAAAAATATACTAATCACACAAAAGCAATGTAACTGCTTTGGGTGGTTAGCCCTAATTATCTAAATCACGTCGGCGGTCATAAACCGATCGATAATCCCAAATACCGGTCAAACAATCAATTACGAATATAAGTGTCCGCATACATCGGTAATCAACTGTTCGATTACAACTGCAATCCTTCTAATATGACACAATCTATATATATATATATATACAAAGCATAATATAATAGACCTAGTGATCAGTAATACTCTGACACACAAACCTAAGTCAAAGTGAAGGGCTGGGTGCACAATAATCCACAATTGAATACCAACAAATCATTCGAATAAACCTCCACAATATCTCAATCAATCGCCAGGCCACATCACGGTCCATATCCAATCAATATGGGGTATACAACTAACAAACCCACATCAATCTCAATCATGTATGCAAACCCGAAGGTCAAAGAATAACCACAAGGCAATCCTAAGGTCAAACATACGGTCTCGTACCCAACAACCACAGGAATCTCTAATAGATAAAAGATCAAAGCGTCCCTTCGCAATCAATGGTGCATAGACTCAATTAAGGGCTTTCCAATAAAGATTGGTTGACCTCGAATCCACTAGGATTTCCCCAAGGTCATACCAGGCACTAAACCCCACGTTGGTAAGATACCGTGTGCCCAGTCGGTATTTACTCAGGTCCAATAATCCAATTAATAAGATACAAAAATATAATTTTAACACATTAAAAATCAAAGATACCATTCCAAATTTAATTTGCAAATAATAATGATAAATAACAATCTTAGTTTATAATTTTAGAAAACCTGAGGACCCAATCCAAAACATGTTCCACATTCAAAATAAGCCAAAGAGTCTAATTTGAGTTTATAAAACAAACAGGGCCTTTTTCTAATTCTCAAAAAGTCATGGGGCAAGGTAATAAATAATCTAATAAACACCATGTGCTGAAACAAGGGTCTTCATCCCTTTTTTCTCCAAACCGTGGGCAGTCAAACATCCGTAAACACACTTTTTCCAATTCATGTCGAAGTTGAAAACCATCCACATAGAACCCTCTCTTTCCAACATTGCCTCACGCCTGACTTAGCAAGATGCTAGGATAGTGGGCCTCACTGATCAATAACCCATGATCCACCTCACAAGCATATGTCACCCAGCCCAATACGGCTGGATGCCAGGACTAGATCTGTGATCAGATCGTCTAGTGGATCCCATAACCGCCTAATGCCAAACTGATTTCCCCCCTATCAGACCCCGATCCGGGTTTATTTTGGTTAATTATGGTTTTAGTCGTGTTTAGTTAGTAAGTGGCCTTAGAGGACGATTAACTTAGATTTCTAGCTAGATTAATATTTTTGAATAGCTTTGGGGAATTTTGAGGACGTTGAGTTAGGCTTGGAAGGGCCCGCGGTGGCCTATGCAACGCGTGCTCGTGTGGGAATTTGGATTGTTGATTTTGAAAAATAGCGATTCTGGATCACTTGCGTTGTATTTTATTTTTAACAACGTTTGAAATTTTCCCCGTGTGTATTTGAACCCAAAAACCATGTTTTCAGCAAAAAGGGCAAAATGGTCTTTTCGCCTCAAAATCTGTGCATGATTTTTGAAATCCCAAAAATATGCCAAAATTACACTTTTTGAAAACTAGACATTTCGACCATCGTTTTTCTCTCTTTCGTCGATCTCATCCGGGACCCACAAAAAGGAGTTTTAAGCCTTTGAAGTTTTGGACAATTGGGAGCCACAACTCACCCAACTCAAATAACAACCCACGTGGGGTTCTTCTTTCTTCTTCCTCACTCGTGCAAACCATCCGCTGAAGCTTGAGAAAAATCAGTTCTCCTTTGCTCTTTTCCAGCCACTCTCTCTCTTCTTGTATGTCTCTTTTTCTTGGTGGGAAGTGAAGCTGTGAGCTCTCAAATCCCTTCTCCTTCCTCTTGGCTATCTTTTGATACCCTTTTTAAGAGATTTCAACTGAACCCACTTCCTCTTTCACGCTCTTCGCCTTGTTTGAACCATCAAGAGGTAAGCAATGGCTTCCTTTTTCTCATTTTGGTTTTATTGAACCCTTAGGAAGATTTTTTTTTTCATGCAAGCAAATGGTTTTATTATGGACTTCTTTAATTTTGAATTTATGGAGTTTTGAGTAGGTTTTTCATGGGGTTTTTGTAGATTGGAGTTCAGCTGTAGGGAGAGGTGTGAGAGGAGCTTTTCTTGAGTGATTTTCTTACCCAAGGCAAGTAATTGAATGAAATGGATTATGCATGCAATGTTTTGGAATTATGGATTGATTTTCTTACTTTAAATCTCCATTAGCTTAATCTCCATCTTTATTCCAATGTGCAAGTTATAAATACATGTTTCTATTGTTCATATGCTGAGATTTATAACATGGATTTTTTATTTAGAGTTGCGTCATGGAAATGGGAAGTTCTACCTTAATTTGCTAGGAATGGTGTAAGGTTGATTTATGAATTTTTAAGTGATTGAAATGGATGGTTATTGCATAAAATGGGGGAGCATGTAGGCTCATTTGATTGCAGGAATTGAGTGGTTATAAGGAGAACTGATGTAGGGAAGCAAAGAACTGAAACAGCTTCAGAAATGTTGTTCCGTAGCTGGTCGATTAGCCATCGGTCAGCGGTCGGCTAGCCGACAAGCCAACCGACAGGTGACCGAGCCATCTTGGTTCCATTTCCAGAATGCTGCATTTGACAGAATTTGGGGGTCTCGGTCAACCGACAGGTGACCGAACATCCTCGGTTCCGGATCCAGAATGCTATTTTCCTGATCTGATGGGAAGGTTAACTGTTGGTCAGCACTTGGCTAACCGACATGTTCAGTGTCGGCTAACCGACGGGCAACCGACAGGTGACCGAGTATAGCCAGTTTTCTAAAATGAAGAGAATGGTGAGATTTTCAACTTCCAATTCTTTTTGGACTCTTCCTAGTTGATGCATACATATTGCACTACAAGAAAGTTGGCTTTTAGTGGCGACTTGTTTTGTCGCGGCCTGATTTTCGCCACTGAAAACCCACCTTTAGTGGCAAATATTTGATGTCGCCACTGAAGGTATTATAATGCCTACATTTAGTGGCAACTTATATGTTGTAGCTAAATTTCGCCACTAACTCCTTGGCGGCAATTTTTGGAGCCATGGGATTTTGGAGGGAAAGAGATTTAGTGGCAAGTTTTAATTTATCACCACTAATGGTGTACGGTTTTAGTGACAACGTTTTATGATCACCACTAATTTCTTAGATTCTTACATTTAGCCGCGGTATATGTTTTGCCACTGTATGTCCTATTTTTTGTGGCTACTTTATATTGCCACTAAAGATATATTACAAGAAATTTGACTTTTAATGGCAACATTTTTTGCCATAATTTAATTTTCGCCACTAAAAGCTTACCTTTAGTGGCAAAGCTTGATGTTGACAGTAAAGGTATTGTGTGATCACATTTAATGACAACTTATATGTTGTAGCTAAAGGTCATTTTGGAGGGGAAGGAGATTTAGTGGTGAGTTTTCTTTTTTGGCCACTAATGGTCTATGAGTTTAGTGACAACTTTTTATTTTCGCGGCTAGATGCTTAGTTGTCTTATTTTCACCTCCTTTTGCTGCGACTTTCTATTGCCACTAAAAATATATTATATGAAAGCCAGCTTTTAGTGGCAACACTTTTAGCCACAATGTTATTTTTGCCACAAAAGACTCACTTTAGTGAAGGTATTATAGTAATTACATTTAGAGGCAACTTAAATGTCGTGGTTAAAGGTCATTTTGGAGGGGAAAGAGAATTAGTGGCGAGTTTTAATCTTTCACCCCTAATGTGATCTAGGAGTCTAAGAGTTTAGCAACAACCTTTTTTCCATAGCTAATGTCTTAGGTGTCTTACTTTTAGTTATACTTGTTTATGGGGCATCGTCAAAATTTACTTTGAATGGGGTGGGTTTACTGCGCTACTAATCACACACTATCAAAGATGCTAACAAAGTCTTATAGTATAATCAATGAGTCTTAAAATCAAGTTGGGTTGAGATTTGAGCTAAAAAAATATAATGATGAGCGAAATTGAGGGCGTCAGTAGACTACGCGTGTGACTGAAATACGTGCGGAGCTCCATTATGAATCAACCATCTTTCTTACGCTAAGGCATGGATGAGAATCACGGTATTGGTTGATCCCAATAAATGACACCATTACGGTATCGACCACATAATATTCTCTATTCGGCGCAGTTATTGTAGCGTAAATGTTTTTACCCAAAAAAATATCCAGCGTAAAAACATTTGAAAAAAATATCCAAAGTAATCCACAACATTATAAAATGCTAGAGAATGATGTTGATTTCCATTAGTAACAGCTATAAAGTAAAATATTGGCCCCTAAATTATATCATCTAGTATCACTATTTAATCTTTATCAATTTAATATGCTCACATTATAATTTTTTCTGGTCTTCTTTTTAATTTACATAGCAATTATGCAGCCCAAATTGACTACAAGAACACTGCTTGAGATTTTTCTTAATAATTTATTGAAAATTTTTAAAATAATAAATATGACAATGAACCCATCTCGTATAAGAATAAAATCTATTTGAGGGCTTATTAGGGAGGCATTTGTTATGAGTGATTTAGTTTTTTTTATAAGTGGGTTCTATTACAAGAGTGTATGTCAAGAAAAAATTTCGATACTTGATGGGATTTTCATTAGATTGACTACTGTAAAGCATTTTAATTTTACCTTTTATATTTTTAATTCAGGTGACTTAATAGGTGACAAATCTGATGGGCTCAATTTCCATTCAATTAAAATTTGTTGAAGACCCACATCAAGAGGAGGCATTTATTTTTAATGGCTTATATTTTTATAAGTAGGCTCACTATAAAATCTTTCAATTAAAAAAAAAAAATAACATGGGTTCATTAGATAAAAGAGGGGGATTCTCCAAGGACTTGGTCCAACCATCAATATATTTTTTATTTAGATGGCTTAAAAGTGATAAATTTGATGGACCCAATTGGTATCTTAAATGTCGTTAAATATTGGGCACCATCTAAACGAATAAACGACATGGGATCTCAAAGTGTATTCGAACTCAATGGTTATGGTTCCAAGGAATTGGTTGAGTGATGTGAAATGGATTTATGACTTCTAAATCTCGTTTGTGATTTTGTGTGCGTGAATCGTGTTTTATACACATCGTGTCGGGACTACTACTCGTGACTTCGTGTGAAACAACGTGTGTTCTTGAAATAGTGTGAGTAGTTCCCGAATTTTTATATAGTAAGCATGATTTTGAAAAGTAGCGTGTATTTGTTTATTATTGGCACCACTCGGCTTGGACGACCTTGTCGGTTTGATCAACCGCCTTGGGTCCTTAAATATTTCGTGCCAACTGCAGTTTGGATTATCGTGCATGTCATTTAGCCCGTTCCGCGGCGGGATTCGTGAGTGATGCTTAGTTCTACTGGGTCATGTTTCGTGCTCCTTTTCACCTTGTGTGACGAAGAATTTCTATCGTGAGTGCTCTTGTTACCTTGTGTGACAGAGAATGTAGCATTGTGTGGTTGCCAATCTTTATTTCAATTGTGTATCGTGATTTATCGTGTGATCTTACAAAGGGTGTTGTGTTCAAACTATTTGTTTAACTTAGTTCCTCTTCACTGTACTTGTTTTATTAATGGTAAATTTCTGATTTTTAGCATGGTTATATTTGATTCAATTGCCTGCCAGACCGTCATGTCTGACCCTTCGTTTTGTGTTCAAATACAGATAATGTTGATCTTGAGGAGGAGTGCGAGGAGACTATAGGCGTGCAGCCCGGTGGGCAGGAGTGGCAGCCCAATGATGTCATGTAGACATCGCGTTGGGGCATGAGGCAAAACATTTTGGGAATCCAGTGACTTGTTATTTTGGGTTTTGTTATTGGCCAATGTTCGCCTATTTTCTTTTAGGAATTTGTAAAAACTTAACTCGCTTTAGTAGTGATGTAAACTCTAACTTAACTATGGGTATGCTAGTGATATTTTCTCCCTTTGACATGAGTCCATGATGTAATTATGCTTTCTCTTATTGAAAGTAATTTGATGGAGTGTTTGCTACACACTTCCGCAAATGTGTTGAATGTGTGTGTGATTCGCGTGGAACCCTAACCGCGGAAACCTGTGGGAAACAAATCAGCGCGTGCGGGGCAGAATTTTCTGGCCTACCGTGCCGCGGCGCCAGATTAGGACGGGGTCCCGGTCCGGGGTCATGACAGGACTGGTATCAGAGTGAGACACATTGCAAGCACTTAAAAACAACCTAGAAACTTAGGGACGTGGAGAGGATTCGTTAAGTAGTATCGCGTAGGAAGGTTGGGATTACGTTTCTTCATATGATTATATGATTTCTTGTACTAATCAGTGGTTTTGCAGTACACCAACACCAATAAGTGCCTCCATGAAGAGACTACATCAACACCAACCCTTCCAGCAACAATGCTCATACTCCAGGTTCCTCTAGTGAAAATCAATTCCAAGATTTCATACAGAGAATGATGGAACAACAACGAAGGACAAATGAAATGATGATGGACCAACAAAGAAGAGCTAATGAGACTCAAGCCCGATTGCAAGAGCAAATGGCCAAAAAAGATGAAGAGTTGGCGCAAGTCCAAAGACAATTGTTAGAAGTATTAGGGAGGAGACCGGAACCAGTACAACATCAGCATACAGGTCCTCAAATTGTTATCAAGAACCGGGATAAGGACTTGAATATCTTGTTTGAACGCTTTCACAAGCGGGGCCCTAAGGAGTTCACAGGCAAGGAGGATCCATTAAGGGCGGATGATTGGTTGGCTCATACTGAGAACATCTTTGATCTTTTTGAGTGTACAGGCAAACAACAAGTCCACCTAGTAGCGTCTATGTTTACGGATTTAGCGGACATATTGTCGCGACCCCGAACCGGGGGTCCCGGGACCGCGACGGGGGTGGTGTGGATGACGAACCACCCCTTATGATAATTGTACGTTTCTTTAATTTCCCACAGGTTTCCGCGGTGAGGATTCCTCATACACTCATAGAACATTTGTATTGGTGCGGAAGCGTGTAGCAAATCCAATTCTTATTCCAATCACATCCAATAAGACTGTTAATAAACAAGTATAGCATGATGTCAGAGTGAGCAATGATCTCATTAGCATTCCCACAATGTTAAGTTAAAGTTGAAACAAAAGAACAAGTTAATTAACATTCCCCCAAAAATAAAGGCCAACAAAGGCCAATACAACCCAAAAGTATAAAACAATATCATTCTCAAAATTCCCAAAATGTTCGCAGCTCCGAGCTAAAACGAATGTCTACATGACATCGTCAGCTTGCCACTCTACTAGACGTTGCGGTTCACCGACCGCTTCCTCTGGCTCCTCCTCGAGGGCAAAGACGGGTGCTGGACCTGTGTACCACAAAATGGGTCAGACACGACGGTCTGGCAGGTGGGTGAATAGATAATAACACGAATGAAATCAAAACATATCATAGTTATAACGAAAACTGTCATAAAACAGGATTCATAGTTCATTTAAAGTAAAGATGCAATACAAATCATGCGGGGTAATCAAGGTACAGGAACTGACTAGGTGGCAACCACACTAAAGCTACATCCTCTCTATCACTAAAGTGATGAGAGCACATTGCGTGCATTGGGCTCAATCACACGAAGTGACGAGAACCGATATTATAAACATATACATATACATATACATATAGCTAGGCAAGACCACGGCCGCGGACCGGGTAACGGGACAGTACGGGATCCAAGTTGCAACTGGCGGGAGCACAGGGGGAGGCCCAAGTCAGTTGATCAGACTGACAAGGACGTCCAAGCTTAGTGGTGCCGACTCATAGGTTACATGAGAAATCCAAACGTATACAAAACTATATCCATATAAAGCATACGGGCAGGCGGGGTATGGTGCTCGTAGGCACACATTTCATATAATTAACAGTTCATGCCTAAACGAGGCTGGCGGGACATATTCGGTGTATAAATCAGAATTTGAAATCAAACTAGTAGGGTCGGGCAATTACACATGAAATCGGAGTAAAACAATGCAATGAGTCTTTATATTATTAGGGGCTATGTATTGGGGCATCCATATTCAAACGACATGTATAAGGATCTTGTATGTCTAAATTACCCTTAGTATGGTACTCGAATGATATAGGACATGCTAAGTTTCCTTATGCACATTGATGAATCTGAAAGTCCCAATACCTTTTCCGCCATGGTGTTTCTATCTATGTCAATCCCCTTATGTCATCCCCTGGGTCTTTCCAAGGCGGTAGGGCATCAGAACGACCCATCCAAACCTTTAAATACCATATCTGAATCCAATGGAAAAGACTCAGGAATTCTGGGTAAAACTCGGTCACCTGTCGGTCATATGGCGGTTAGCCGCCGAAGTGATCGGCGGTTAGCCGCTGGCTGACCGCGGAGCTGACCGCGGTTCACCCTGCAAAAATGTAGCATTCTGTGTTTCTAACCGCGCCTCTCGGCTACCTAGCGGTCACTGGGGTTTTGGACTGGCGGTTAGCCGCGAGCTGACCGCGCAGCTGACCGCGGTTCGCCTGTCAAACACAGCATTCTGTGTTTCTAACCGCGCATCACGGCTACCTGGCGGTCACTAGGTTTTGGATAGCGGTTAGCCGTAAGCTGACCGCGAGGCTGACCATGGTTCGCCTGTCAAAACACAGCATTCTGTGTTTCTGACCGCATCTGGGTCGGCTGGCCGCCGGTCACCTGTCGGCTAGCCGCCAAGGTGACCGCCCGCTGACCGCCCAGCTGCGGGGACTACACATCAGGTGCAGATTCCAGTGCTTTCTCTTCCAAACCCCTTCACTTCAACTCCAACCATTTCCTAACATGGAATGGGTCTATTCCCTTCCCTTTAACATTTAACTCTCTCCACCAACTACCATTCCATCAATGTATTTATTCACCTACCAAATCCAAATCTCATTTAATGCAAATACAAATCTCATTTAAGGGGTCATACCAACCCAAAATAAACTTTGATGAGGAATGCATTTATTATCATAAAGCTAAGGAAGAAACCCTGTCAATAAATATATGTCTAAATCATTATGGAATCATGATAAATCAATGACATATGAATAGTAAAAATCCACATTTTTGACAAAATAAGAACTTATTTAAATCAAACCCATTCATCCACTTGCCTTGGTCTCCAAAGTAAGCTAATCAAGCTCTAATCCACTATCAAGCTCAAATCTACAATCTATACACAAAATCCCCAAAATACAATCATTACAAGCCCTAAAAAGTCAAAATCAAGAAATAGATGGAGGTAACTTCCAATAATCAAGGTGAAGCACCTCCTAGGCTAGATGAACACACAATCAAGAGATGAGAAGAAGAACTTACATGAAGAGTCTTCTAATGGCAAGAGTTGGCTCAAGAGGTAGCTTGGAATGGGAGGTTCTCTCACAAAAAGATATTAAGAGGAAGCTCTCATGGAGGGGAAGAAGGTTGTAGCATCCATTCTTCCTTTAGCAAGAGATTTGAGAGAGATTGAGAGAAGAAGGAGCAAGAAGCAAGGAGAAAACCCTAGGCTGGGCTGGAACTCTCTTTCTCTCAAGAAGTTGCAAGAAGAGGAGAAGAGAAAAGAACTCCTCCTTATATAGATAGTGGTAAGGGTCCCACAACTTAAAAGTCTAAAATGGGCTAGAACATCATTCTACGGGCTTCGGACGGATTCGACGAAGAAGGAAGAATTGATCGTCGAAATTTCTACTTTCCAAAAAGTATATATTTTACTCGTTTCGGAGACATTGAAAATTGTGTCCAGATTTTGTGTAAAAAGACTGTTTTACCCCTATCAATGGCAAAGTGGGGTTTAGAGGTCTCGAATGGAAACGGAGCAAATACGAAAGTTGTCGGGAATCATAAAATACATTCAACGGAGCAAATTACCGATTACCAGAATTATCAAAATAAATCCCAAAACTAATCAATACACACTAAAAAGGAACCCCCAAAGGGCCCCACTAGATCAAAAGAGTTCCCAAAATTATCCAAAGCTATAAAAAGCTATTCTAGTCCAGATTTAACCAATTTCCACTAATCTCACTTATAACTAAAACACGTCTTAATTAACACTAAGCGGAAACTCTCGGGGCGGGGTCTTACACATATGGCGAAAAACATTGAAAGATGGCTACTAGGACATTGCAAATGACATTGCATGGACTTCCTTCAAGAACCAATTTACCGATAAGTATGTACCAGCCCATATAAAGCGACAGATGGCAATAGAATTTCAATTGCTAAAACAAGGTGACATGACAGTCTTGCAATATGTCACTAAGTTTGAAAGATTGTCCCGCTATGCACCAGAGCTTGTGGACACGGAGAAGAAGAAAGTTACAAAATTTTTAGAGGGACTGAGCCCTATTCTTAAGCAACATGCTACTGGGGTAGTATTGCCAGCTACATTCCAAGAAGCGGTAAAGAGAGCATACAAATTCGAAGACATCCATAAGAAGATAATTCAAGAAGCTCAAAGAAAACATCAGCAAGCATCAGGCCTCAACAACAACAACAAGCACCCCAACATAATCAAGCCAGACAACCCCAGCAACACCACCAAGCAAGGCAGCCACCTCAGGACCAGAATCGTGCTCCTCAACAAAACAGAAATGGCCAACAAGGAAGGCAAAACCAAGGACAGAATAGGCCAAGGCAGTAGGGACGTGCCTATCATCTCAACCAAGTAGATGCTGATGCAGCAGGCAATGCTGTTGAAGGTAAACTTCTCGTCTATTGCATAGAAGCTAAGATATTATTTGACCCTGGATCCACTCATTCTTTTATATCTCCTATGTTTGCTAAGTTAATTGCTCTTCCTAGTAGCGAACTTGCATTTGTTTTGATTGTCACCACTCCAGTAGGTAAACAAGCTGTTTGTAGAAATTATTATCCCAGTTGTTCAGTTATGGTAGGGGAAGTTAACATGCCAGCCGATTTGATTGTCTTACATACGCATGATTTTGATATTATTCTGGGAATGGACTGGTTAGCTGGACATCATGCAACAATGGATTGTTTTACTAAAGTTATCACCTTCAAGTTAGATTCTGCACCAATGGAGGTTAAATTGCAAGGAGAACTCAAGAACCCTCAGGCAAGATTAATTTCAGCTTTGAAGGCTTCTAAATTGTTTAGAAGTGGTTGTCAGAGATATGTAGCGTTTATCACAGAGCATAAACGGTCCTAAGGGGTGGAGGGAATCCCCGTAATACGCGTATTTCTAGATGTTGTTCCAGAGGAGATTCCAGGTTTGCCTCCGATTAGATAGATTGACTTCACGATCGAACTAATGCCAGGGATTGCTCCAATTTCGATTGCACCATACAGAATGGCTCCGGTAGAATTGGGAGAGTTAAAGATACAGTTACAAGAATTATTAGAGAAAGGTTTTGTTAGCCCAAGCATCTCACGATGGGGAGCTCCAGTTTTATTCGTCAAGAAAAAAGATGGCAGTCTGAGAATGTGCATCATTTATAGGAGGTTGACCCAAGTCACCATCAAGAATAAATATCCACTACCAAGAATAGATGAGCTATTTGATCAGTTGCAAGGAGCAGCGTACTTTTCTAAGATTGACTTACGATCCAGCGACCATCAGTTGAGAATCAGAGAATCAGATATACCAAAGACGGCTTTCAGGACTAGGTGTAGACACCTCATTTGGCCCCCATGATAGCCTTAAATACCTATCATATAAAATGGTGCCCCCATTTCACCCATAAATGAATGATTAATGACATAATTCAGATTAATTAATGACGATGAAGATGCTTGTTGATAATTATAGACTTAGTTAGACGATTTCCAAAAATTCGTGAGAAAAGCCGAATCGCGTTGAGACTCCAAGTCAAACCCACTACTCACACAAGGAGCGGACCGCATCACTATTCAAACCTTTTTTGGATCACTTAGGATTCACTTGGGTTGATCCTAGAGAGGCTACAGTTAACTTGCCTAAGTACGATGTGGTTGGCGTAGGTTAGGAGACTAAAATCATTGATCCATATATCCCACACTTTTCTTGACCCCTAATCATTAGGAAAATTGGACATTTGGATTCCTCGCTTCGAGAGCTTTCTGATGATATATAGAATGTCCAAATCCGACCATTGGATCAAAAGATATGGTCCTCGGAAGATTGCCCTAGCGACCCCCACTCAAAACACACATGGGCGCCACCATAGGTGCGCCCATGTCCGAAGCTTCACTTGGGTGCACATGGTCCCTAGTCATGTTGAAAACACACTTGGGTACATACATAGGGGTGTCCTACTCTACTCTTCATAGTTCCAACTCGGTTCAGACCCAAAAATAACTTGAAACCGAACCCCAGACCCATTAAGCTTCGAAACTAGACATGGACGCCACCATGTGGGTGCCCAACTCTTGGGACCCACTTGGGCGCCACCACAGGTGCGCCCAAGTCTAGAGAAACCCTAGATCCGCCTTGCAGTGCGAAAACCCTCTAGAAATTCGTGCAAACGGCAACCCTAATCCCTCTTACACGCCTTTAACCCTTATTTAAGGATCTCTTAACTTCATTTACAAGGAGGCTACCCAAAAACCCTAAGAAAGGAGAGAAAAGAGAGAATAAAGAAGAAGAAGAAGAGAGGTAGCCACCATTAGAGAAAGAAAGCTTCAAATCTAGAGAAGAAGAAGAGGAAATAGAGGAGGATTTCATACCTTCAACTAGAGCCATGGAACTTCATGAAAGCTTCATTCTAAGAACTTAACGAACACTTCGCTGCACCGGTATTCCTAGATCTCTCCTCTTTTATTGCATTCCATTGCTATAAATGTTTAGAAATATGTTTAGGATCATTTATACATAGTAGATCTGCATTAATAATAGTAGTTTTATAATAGATCAGATTTTCAGTAATCACCCATTATTAGGAACATGCCCAGGATCAATCATAAGTAATAGATTTGCATCATTTTCATCATCTCGAACTCGTGATTAGGTTAGATTTTGCATCCATATCATCCTCATTTAGAAAAATCTGAACTTGAAAGAGAAAATCCCACTTAGTAAAACCCTAATCAATAATCCCTAATTAATAAGTCCCAAATTTAATAAATCCTAACTAAACAAAAATAAAATAAAATAAAATCCTTAATTAAGCAAAACTCTAATCAACAAGTCCTAATTAAGATCCTAAACAACAAACCTAATCAATAAGCTCTAATCTATTAAGACCCTAATCAACGAAGTACAACTACCAACCCCAAATTCAAACCTTAACCAACTTTAATTAAACTTTGATTATCAACTCTTAATTTAAACCCTAATCAAGACCCAATTAAAACAATAAATCAATCACATTCCGAAAATAAAAGCATCTCCCAACCAAAACCAAAGTCAAAAAACCCAAAACCAACTTAGAAATACCCTAGAAACCATTGAACTAGAAGCCACCCTAGAAGGCCAACACTTGGGCGCCACCATAGGTGCGCCCAAGTCACATTTTACCCCTAGGACCACCGAATCCTTACTAATCTCAAATCTTGTCCCAAATCAGCACACTAGAACACCCTTCCAATTCGAAACAATTAAAACCAGAAGCCCGAATTAACCTAAAACACCAAACCAATTCAAATCACAAAAACACCCATCGAGGCACCACTCTTTTGGCGCTCATCCTCCTTTAATCATTAAGAAACCTAATTAACTGAAATCTAACTTAATCATAATTAACTCAACACAGTGAACCACATTTAATTTAAAGAACGTCAAACCATAAAAGTTCAACCTCAAATCAACCTAAAAAAATACGAAGCTAACTTGATCAACAACCAAAACCTTTGCAGAAACAATAACAGCGTTGGAATTAAAATTTTAATCAGCTTAAACCTATGCGGAACCTCGAACCGAAGTCAGAGGACCGAAAAGCATCAATTAAGACTTGGGCGCCACTGCTGGTGCGCCCAAGTGCACGGAATCACTTAGGCGCCCACACAAGTGCGCCGAAGTCCTCTGTCTCGCCTGGGATGTGAATCTCAATCGCGTTTCAAGTTCCGGACTTAAAGTTAATACAGTAAAATCAATCAAAACCTAAAACAATATCAGAACACAGACCTACCCTAAGTAAGAACTCCCCGAATTCTGAAATTAATATCGATATCATCACCACTAGCCTAGCCACGTAGAACCAAACACTTGGGCGCCACTGTAGGGGCGTCCAAGTCACCAGAGTGACCTAGGCGCCACTGTGTGTACGCCCAAGTCCTCCGTCAGTCCCGTTCAACGGATTTCGACATTATTTAACCTTTTTAAATTCAAACCTTAAATTCCAGAACCCTAAAGTATTTAAAAACACACTAATCAGAACTCTAAGACGCTCCTAATCCATCCCTAAATCACTCCTTATCAACTCATAACTTAAAATAAACCGAACCAATTAAAGTCACACCCAACAAGTTACTAGGCGCTGAAACCACCAAGCTTAGGTTGCCCACACCCTAGGATTAGATCGGATTATCTGATTAGGTAGCTTAGAGCGTTAGGCTCCGCCCCACCACTCTTCCTATTCCTTTAGGGGATTGGGAGAGCTAATGTGGGCGGTTTATGACCTTAGGTTAGGGTTAATCCGATGATCAGTAATAAAGCATTAATCACGTAAATCCAAGTAAAATCCCCTAATTAGGCCCTTCTAGCTCCATATCAAAAGGCCATAAAAACTATAAAACCAACAAAATAAACCCAAAAAGATTTTTCCTTTGTTTCTTCCTCCACCTCAGGTGCCAGATATTTAATCGAACTTAATGATAAAAGGGAATAAAGAACTGATTTCTAAAATTAAATAAATGAGAATAACGAGATGAGATGAGTGATTTCGCACACACTTTTAATAATCACGGCCCATCGGCCACCCTAAAACAAACACTGGCCCATCGACGATCTCCAATCAATCTTGGCCCATCGGCCACCTTCAATCAATTACGGCCCATCAGCCTTTTACTTTTATCGCCCGTGTATCGCATATGAAAAACACAGAAATCACAAGTCAAAGTTTCATGTTCATCATCATTTTGGTTTGGAAAATCAGCCTTTAAACCCTATTTTGCCAAGGGATCAAAAGGGGGTACCCGGGAATGGGGCCGATCCTCTTCTTAAATATTTGGCACCTCCCCCTTTTAATTTTATTTTCTTTCTTATAGTTATTTTATTTTACTTGGATATATTACGATTATGCTATGTGAGGATTAACCTTTATTCGGACTTTAACTCATGACCCTGAATTAGCCCAATTAAAGAGACCCAAATTAACGAGACAGGACAACCGTCATGTGTTGCCGGCAACACGTTAAACAAGAGGAAGAACCCACCTTATTATTTTTCTCCCCATATTTCTTCCACTTTCGTCGAAGAACGGTGTTACGGCCGTACCATAGCTGGCGATCATGATCCTTCGATTTTGAGGGTAGTCGGAATCCTCATTTTTGATGTAAATTTAAATAGCATATATAGATGAATGGAGGTTTCCCCAAACCATGTCCCTCTTGGAGTGGGGGGGGGGGGTCGAAATTCACATCCGACAGCCTGGCGATCGTGATGGGGCCTCTTGTGTTTTCCTCTCACTTATTTGGGTATTTCTGAAACTTCATTCTAAGACACGAACATCGGACCAATGATCAGATGTCCGTGTCCCATTCAGTTTAGGGTCATTATGAGTGTAGTCCGAAAATTAAACCTTAGGTTCGAATATACCGCCTATTGAAGCCTTCCCTAATTATAACATAAGAAATCAACCATCATTAAAACTATCCCCTTTCATTACTAAAATAAAATTCAAAAAAAAAAAAAAAAGAAACTCTATTTCCTTTTCCTTCCCTTCTAATTTAAACCATAAAATTCCCATGGTGCTACGTGATGTTGTTTGAGAATTGCATTGGAAATCAAATATAAGATGGCCTATTAAAATCCACATTGCACAATTGCATCCCAAACATCATACATGCTCGACTCAAATTACCAATCTTACACGGACCACACGACTCAAGATTTCTAAAACTTAAACAACTCATACACGAATATAAACAAACACTACCACAACAAAATACAAAACTATCGGTACTTTTCCAACCAAATTGTAATGAGTCAAACCTCTCCCCTCAAATCTACGCAACATGTTTACGTAAACGAAGACTTAAACAATCACGCCTCTTACGAACACACGAAACCAAACCATGGCTCAATCCATCATCCCCATTCGTATCAAACCACTTCCCAACCAACTCAACAATATTACACTCAATCAAATGAAAACATAATGCACACAAATTTAAACAACCAAAACATTAATCATGGCATAAATAAAAATTTAAACCTTAATAATCAACGAATCTACATCCAAAATACACAGTATATAACGACAAACCAAATCCTAATCCTTCCTGTTCAAGACTACCAATCCAACCAATCCATCCCATCCAATCAAACTCCTTCGCCTAGTCAAACCTACCAATCCAACCAATCCATCCCACCCAATCAAATTCCTTCGCCTAGTCAAACCTACCAATCCATCCCAACCATCCCACCCAATCAAATTCCTTCACCAATCCAAACCATTCAACCTCCCATGACCATCTCGCACGATCAAACCCCCTCACCAATCCAAAGCGTCCGATCCAATCAACCTTACCAACCTATCCAACCTTTCATAACCATGCATCCTTATCCAACCTATCAATCATACCAATCCACGCCATCCAATGAAAGCCATCATCCCACCCAACCCTCACCATTCAACCAAACAACACCACCTGCCATGATCGTTGACCAATTCTAGCCATGCCCAACCATACCATCCAACTCCATCCATCCACCGACCCAATCTCCAACGATCATATATCAACAATCCACTCATGCTCCTACCAACCAACTTAGTCAAACATCTAATCAAAACCAAGACAAAAATTCACCCACAAAGGCGAAAACCCAAACTCCATTTTTACCATGCAAAACCAAAGTATCTCGAAAACAGATCCAGGAAGAGTTTGCTAAAATGATGGACATAAGTGAGCTAGAGTTGCCCAATCTAGACTGGTTTAAGAGTATCACTCTGAGAAATGATCCATATGCAAATACGGGGAAGCCCCTAGAAGAACAATTCATAGGTGGTGAATACCTAGAATGGGAACTTGGATTAATCTCAGAAACTCTAAGAAAACTCATGACTGAAGAGATCAAGATCCCAACATTATGGAAAGGCTATGAGGTAGAAGAGGGGATACGAATTCTTAGAACGCATTTTGTTCCCTTTCATCAACTCGAAAACGAAAAAATCATAGACACGCCATATTCCATAATTAATTGCCCACCAAATCATGTTCTCAAGAATTGGATCTATGATCCTCTATATTTGACACCTTTAGACCCCGACGTAACCTATTATCCACCAAATGATCAAACTTCTGAATCTTCCGACGAGATTTACAACCCCATCTTTAAAGACATGCCTCTTGAGGAGTTCTATGACATGCTTAATGAAAATTATGAACACTGCGAAACACCTTGGGATGGTAAAACCCAGATCACCACACATCCAACATACGAACCAAATCAATCACAAACAGCCGTCCCATCAGAAATACCAAAACAACAAATGCCACCTTAAACACAAACAAACGAAGATCACCCAACATAACAAATAGAAGGCGTGACGATTCAACCGATGACACACGAGACAATAAACCTAATGATTTACACAAAGAATCTGAATTCACGATGACTATGAAGATACTTGATCATCAAATGGAACGAGTGGATGAATTAATTAAGGATTTTGATGTCATAAGATCTGAAACACACGAACCAATCATGTTTGAATCGAATGACTTTGAATCAGGTGTGGAAACCTAAAAACTGGTTAAACCATCTTCATTTGAAATAAAACACCAAGCACAAACAAATAAAATCATATGTGATCCAAAACCTAAGTCTAAGATGAATACAACCAAAAGACATAGACCACAATACAAACGAAAGAACTTGGATCTTATGCCATCATGCGAAACCAAAATCATGATCCGAAGACAAACAAACAGGCAACCAAATGATGAACAAGACTACCCTAGACCAAAACCAACGCATCCTAGACCCTTTCCAACACCGGTTGAGCAAAGAAAGAATGACAAGGAATCTGGATTTGAATTTATAGATCCGAACATGTTTAACAAATTACAAGAGGACATAGAGAAACTCAAATCCAAGGTTAGAAAGATGCCGATTAGGTCGAGCATGCCATTAGAATGGATAAAGCCATCCGATCCCATTAACGAGTCTGAAGCACCACTTGAGAATCAACACCAAGAAACTGTTAGGCCTACCATTGAAATCCAACGAGGAAGCTCTCACATAGGTCCTACCATCTCATTAGAAAAGACCCTAGAGGAGGAACCACAATCAAATGGTGTCTTGACTAGTGAGCCTCATAGGTCAAACGCTTTTATAAGATCAAATGATAACGATATAATTAAACCGATCTTAGAGGACAAGCATAACTTCCACGATGAGATAGAGCCTAATCCTGTATTAGCCCTGATTAAGGCCTATTTAAATGCGAGACTAAGTCTTCAGAGTATTCTAAAAGGTTTACCATGCCCGCCCTTAACCAATCCAATAATCATGAGCCAAGATTACATAGAATACTTTGAGAAGAGACAACTACCAAGAGTTGATCCAACCCCGATCCTTCACCTAGAATGGTACCTTGCCCATAAAGAGAAAAATCCAAGCACAACAGCAGAGATCATTCCTAAACTAGAAAGCCAAATAGAGTGTGATCCAATTAGTCTTCACGAAAGGAATGAGACCACTCCTGAAACTTTAGGAAAGACCTTTGGAGACTTTACCATGGAAGAACTTTCAGGTGCTTACCCGAATGTGCCACCTAAGATTCCAGCAGTCCCAAAGAGCAATGCAAAAATTCACACAACTGAAGAAATTCTTATCCCACTTGACCATCCAGTAATGGCACGACCAAAATGCCAACTATACACCCTCGCTCAAAGACTCTCACAATGTAAGTCTGCCAGGTTATAAAGAAAATTTAGAGCACGCCTAACAAAACATAGACGAACCACATTCAAGGAAGCTAGACGCACTACAACAAAACCTAAAGCCCGAAGAAAAAGGGAAAACCATAAGGTTAGCACGAAAGATGAGAGTCAAAAAATTAGGAAGACAAAAGACCAGAGATCATCAAAGAAAAATAGAGAATCATCTTTCAAAGATCACGAATCTCCTAATTGTTCAAACTCTTTGAGGCCAAGGCCCAAATGGTAGAGGTCTAAAACATTTCAATGCTCTCGTTTTTGGCGAGGGCAAACTAAATATCTCCAATATAATAGCCTCATCTTAATACATCAATGAGTGAAATCATATCCACATTATCAAACAAAGAAACATAATGAGACACATATAAAGCCTTTTAATATGAGACCAAGGCCCCAGTGGTGGAGGTCTAAAATATTTCAACGGTCTCGTTTTCGGATGGACCAAAATAAAGACTTATGGGCTAAACACATTATCCTATCACCTAGAACAATTCAAAGCCGTAAAAGAAAAATGTCATAATAAAGTAAAATGTGTTGTCATCAGACCAAGGCCCAAATGGCGGAGGTCGAAGGTGTTTCAACGCTTTTGTTTCCGAAGAGAGCAAAATGATAAGACCCAGACCAAACACCCATTGATGAAAACATGTAGGTCAAAAGGTCTTAAACGTGCCCGTTTTTGAATAGTCAAAATATTCAAGGCACGCACCACATCACTAGCGCACATAATGGAAAATCAAAGGCATTGTAGACAAATCCCCGGCTTCTTGCCAATGAAGGGCTGCAAATTCAAGCAAGCCCACACAAATTAGCTATTACTTAGGATTATTACAAAAAAAGAAACCATATAAATCAGAAAACCCTAAAAACCCAAAAAAATAAAAATCATAAACCAAAAAAAAAAAAAAGTATAAAAAATATAAAAACTCAATTGTCTGATCATCATAAAAGGCATAGGTGAACTAGAGCACAACTCCCTATAACTTGAAATATGATAATGATTAATGGAAATTGTGGATATGTCTGTTTGTTGGCATAGATTGAATTTGACTACTATTTATATACCATGGACGATGTCTGCCATTGCATTTCATGATAAAATATGATGATTGTTAGCATATACCTTCACATCTATAGCTGATATTGTGAATGCCTCGAAACATAGAATTGCCTACGTTACAAATGTCACACACTCAGGCACTCCTTGTTATTTGAGAACCCAATTCTATGTTGCTTATCAAGTTTAGACTGATAAGACTGTGCTCATTTGATTTTTATTATATGAATCTCAATTCATTAACTCCGAACTACTGTTGCTCCTTTCATGAGACTCCTATGCTTAGGCACAAACTTCAAGACTCTAGAAAGGTTTCGCCAAAGTCTCCCTTATTTTTGTATACCTTGAAAAATCATCGGGGACAAAACTTGCAACTTGTAAGAGAGATAAGCTTCATTTAAGTCCTCAATACCCCTCATAAGCATCATTTCATCATACACAACCATGGCACCCCTAGGTCAATCATCACAACCATTATCAAGTCATGAATCACATGTTCGCATCATGGATGTCACATGCACTTGTGCACATCATATCCATCATAATACATACATCAAAGTGAAAGAATGGAATTAGAAACAACATCCCTCCATCATAGGTATAACACTAATGATCAACATCAATCATAACTACTACACCAACAACAATAGGGCCTCGATCGTCTCTACACAATTCCCAATAGAATAGGGGGCCTTGTAAGAGTATGACTCCGAGCGTATGTACCGGTATGGAGAATCCCTCCAACATCTAACATAATTCACCGATGCTCCAAATTCGTTCTTAAATCTTTAAGGGACCCATCCCAAATACAATCGACTTATGATAGCCTCATCAACCGAAATGACACTATAACGCCCTAGCTATCATGCGACCCTGTTAACGACATGCCTAATAGCAATCTGTGGTGCGTGGAGCCATATGCCCATCTCAAATGAATCACGCCCCTCCAGCACCACAATCAACTCATCACCCAAGCCAACCTTGATAAGGACTCCAAGTGACCTGCCAAATTAAATTCCGTAAAAGAAATCAACTCACTAAGTGAAGAACTAAAACCAAACTCAAATTTAAAATTAAAACCAAACTTTAAATTGAAACTAACCGACTTAAAATTAAAATTAAAACTAAACTTAAACCTAATAGAAAAAATCAACCCAATTAAGCAGAGCAGGAGGATGTACACCTCATGGTTCCCAAGCTTATTCAAGATGAACTGGTGGCCCTACTACACTCCTCACCCCTCCATGCCGAGATCAATTAGGATTGTCATAGGACGTCCTCCATTCTTCTTTTACTCAGCCAAAATAAAAAGATTAACAATCAATAAAATTCATCAACCAACCAATGATAATGAACTTAATTTAAAAACGACTAGACATAACAGAAATGAACATAACCAAAAGAAAAAAAAAACTCACGAAATGACTAATGACAAAATAAAAGAAAACCCGACTAAAAAGAGAAAAAAAAAACAATGAATGAACTAGCAGATAAATTACCAAATAACTAAAACCACATTAAAGAAAAAGAAAACACCAACTCATCAACCTAAAACATAAACAACAAAACTTAACCAAAGAAAAAAAAAAGACCAATTAACTCACAACCAAACCAAAACAAACCATGACAAACTTAAAACCACATAAAGTATAAAAGTCAAAATAATAAACTAAAAATTAAATTAAACCTAATCAACATTTAAAACCAAGATAATAAAATGAAACCAACAAAAAAGAATAAAACTAAACAAAACCAATTTTAAAATTCAATTAATCCATAACTAAGCTAAAAGCAAAGTTAATATACACCTCATAAACGCAATCAGCAAGAGATAATAATAAAACACACATTTTTAATCCAACTCAACATAACCACACTTAAGTTCGATTTTCAATGGTTTGCATGCATACATCATTTATAGGAAATAAAACTTTACCACTCCCCCACACATCACACATAAACACACTATAAAAAATGAAACGAAACTGCCCCCCTTAAATCCACAAAAACAGTAAAAAACATAAATAAAAAAAAATTCACCAAAAACTAAATCTATATCTACTAAAACACTCAACAAACTCAATCACACCAACTAATTTCATTAATTTCCAAAAATTGTACAAAATCCCCTTTCTCCCCAAACTTCACCCAAATCCAGCTAGGTCTTGATTTCCCCAATCTTGAGTTGAAACGGACATCGCCCACCATTTTTATGAAGTTCCATCACCTCTATGGCCCTCACGGTCAGTGGTCGAACCTCATTCCGCATCTTAGAACTTAATCTAAAAAAAAGAAAAGGAGATGGAAAACTTAGAGGCTTGTGCAGTAGAATCTGATCAAGCCTAACCCATGTCCCACTCCTATTAGCTATCTTTGATCAATAACTACCCACGTTACAAGGTTAGGACTAGAACATTTGGGCTGATAATTTGTTGGGTAATAATAATGAAAAGTGAAAAGAAAAGAGGAGACCATGTCCAATTAAAAAAAAAATCAATCAAAAATCACAAACCAATTTAAAACGACACTCAAACACTAATAATAAAAAAAATAACTTTTAAGGAACTTAAACCTAAACGTAAATATGATAAAAGCCACTAACACACATCCCAAAACAACTAATCTAAAATAAACTAATTAATCAAACTTAAACAATTGACTTAAATAAAAGAAACACTTACATGGAAGCAAGGAAGAGCTTGAGAATTCTGAAATGGGAAGTCTGAAAGAACAGGAGTTATAGGAAATTCGTATCCTTGATTCACTTATATAGATTGGAGTTCGAACCCCACGAGGATTTTAAAAAAGAAAACTCAAACTACAGCTTGGGCACCACTCCATGGGCGCCAAGATCACCTATTTCCTAAAATTCAGGGCTTCTCTTTGACAAGGACTCTAAGTGCCAAATATGCAGTTCCACATGAGCAGCATCCCCTAGGTGCCCAAGCTGCCTCCTTTCATAATCCTTGAACCAAAGCCCAAATAGGCTAGGCACCACCGCAGTGGTGCCTATCCATCACCTTCGAGAACCAAAGGCCTCTTTTAGCCAAATTGTCCTAAAATTATGAAAAGTTGAACCCGAACAAGAATTGATGATGATCGATGATAAAAATGAAAACAATAATCATAATAAAAATAAATAAAAAAAAACATCAACAACCAAAAGAAAAGAATAAGGGAGAAGAAATCAACAAAAAAAATAATAATAACAAAATAACAAAAATGAAACAAACAACAAAAAAAAAAAAAAAAGAGAGAGAGAAAGGAGATTAAGAGAGGCACAAAGAAATGGCGCACATTGTCAAATCAAACATTGTCCCATCACATAAGGTCCCGTCACATGCACATTAGTCCCATCACGCATACATCTGACATTGTGCATTACATCCCATGTCATCTCCATCAATGAAATTTGAACTACAGAGCACTAACAATGAGAAGTGCAGAATCTTTTAGTGTTTGTTCAATACATGTTCCCAAAGCGAAAGCGAAAACACCAAAGGTGAAGGGCCTTTAAGCACACTGAAGGAGAATGATGACAAGTGCACGAGCCTCGGGAAACAAACAACAAGAGAAAGCGACAATGATCCCCAACGTTGGATTCACAGAAAGCTCTCGAGGTAAGTACCCCTAACTATGATTTTCATGATTTTACCTCGCGTCTAGAGATTGAGTCGCCGTAGGCCTCCCTTAAGCGCTTATGATCGGTACGGCAACCATAATACTGTGTTCTCACAAATTGTGCGTTCGCCAACTCAAATCTTGACGTTGGAAGATGGAAACCGTGTAACTCGAAACTCTCCATAACAAGCATAAAAAAAAAGATCGAATCTATTCCAAGTTCTCATTTAAGCTTGGGTGAAGACCAAGATCCCTAGAGAGTGACGGTCATTTCGGTGAACGTCTTCCATTGATTTAGCTTTTTCGATGCATACCTGAGTTTCAAAATCATACATTTAAAAAAAATGCATCTCATTCTCACATGCACCACACACTATTGCTTGAACTATGTTTGTGATTGCCTTCAAGATCCCCATTATTGGCAGTTAGTTTCAACTATGCCTTAAACATTCAACTGTGGATGAGACACTATATATGACAACTTGAAATGAACTCTATTGCAAGAACAAGTGAAGCTCTAATAGTGACTTAGCCAATCGAAAGATCGACTTCTGATTCAGACCACTGGGACACAGTTCCCACCATCATTTTCAATTTCAGCAACCGGGGCACAGTTCCCAACCTGCCACGTGGCAATACCATGGGCAACGAGGCACAGATTTCGATTTTCCAATCAAATCAGTAGGCACGTAACTTCTTCTTTTCTCTTTTTCCCCCTAAATCAGGGTCGATCCTAGAAAAGTGAACCTTGCCTTTAGAAAGAGTTTGCAATTGCATACATCCATAGGTGGCCACTCCCGCTTGCTCAAAAGCTCCCGTGAGCCATGAGTGGTGTGCCTACTTTCTTTGGAGCACAACTCACCGCGTGTTGCTCTCCAAAGAGGGGCATACTGTAGACACCTCATTTGGCCCCCATGATAACCTTAAATACCTATCATATATAATGGTGCCCCCATTTCACCCATAAATGAATGATTAATGACATAATTCAGATTAATTAATGACAATGAAGATGCTTGTTGATAATTATAGACTCAGTTAGACGATTTCTAAAAATTCGTGAGAGAAAAGCCGAATCGCGTTGAGACTCCAAGTCAAACCCACTACTCACACAAGGAGCGGACCGCATCACTATTCAAACCTTTTTTGGATCACTTAGGATTCACTTGGGTTGATCCTAGAGAGACTACACTTAGATTGCCTAAGTACGATGTGGTTGGCGTAGGTTAGGAGACTAAAATCATTCATCCATATATCCCGCACTTTTCCTGACCCCTAATCATTAGGAAAAATTGGACATTTGGATTCCTCGCTTCGAGAGCTTTCTGATGGTATATAGAGCGTCCAAATCCGACCATTGGATTAAAAGATATGGTCCTCGGAAGATTGCCCTAGCGACCCCCACTCAAAATACACATGGGCGCCACCATAGGTGCGCCCATGTCCGAAGCTTCACTTGGGTGCACATGGTCCCTAGTCATGTTGAAAATACACTTTGGTACATACTTAGGGGTGTCCTACTCTACTCTTCGCAGTTCCAACTCGGTTCAGACCCAAAAATAACCCGAAACCGAACCCCAGACCCTTTAAGCTTCGAAACCAGACATGGGCGCCACCATGTGGGCGCCCAACTCTTGGGACCCACTTGGGCGCCACCACAGGTGCGCCCAAGTCCAGAGAAACCCTAGATCCGCCTTGTAGTGCGAAAACCCTCTAGAAATTCGTGTAAACAGCAGCCTTAATCCCTCTTGCACGCCTCAAACCCTTATTTAAGGATCTCTTAACTTCATTTACAAGGAGGCTATCCAAAAGCCCTAAGAAAGGAGAGAAAAGAGAGAATAAAGAAGAAGAAGAAGAGAGGTAGCCACCATTAGAGAGAGAAAGCTTCAGATCTAGAGAAGAAGAAGAGGAAATAGAGGAGGAGGCTTTCATACCTTCTAGAGCCATGGAACTTCATGAAAGCTTCGTTCTAGGAAATTAACGAACACTTCGCTACACCGGTATTCCTAGATCTCTCCTCTTTTATTGCATTCCATTGCTATACATGTTTAGAAATACTTTAGGATCATTCATACATAGTAGATCTGCATTAATAATAGTAGTTTTATAATAGATCTGATTTTCAATAATCACCCATTATTAGGAACATGCCCAGGATCAATCATAAGTAATAGATTTGCATCATTTTCATCATCTCGAACTCGTGATTAGGTTAGATTTTGCATCCATATCATCCTCATTAAGAAAAATCCGAACTTGAAAGAGAAAAGTGCAGAAAAGCACTTGGACGCACATACAGTTGTGCCCAAGTCCCAAGAGTTGGGTTTCAACCCCGTTTTCGTCATACGTGCATTTTGTCTCTCAAATTCGGGTTCTTCTTTGTGAAAGTAGATATCAGAGCCTTCAGATCTGTTGCTTCGCATTCTAAATCGCATATAAGCATCTTAAGAACACATAAAAATATCACTAAAAAGGACAAGAAGAGAAAAAGTGCAGAAAAGCACTTGGGTGCCACTGTGTGTGCACCCAAGTCCCAAGAGTTGGTTTCGGCCCCATTTTTCGCATTATTTGCATTTTATTTCTCAAATACGATTCTTTCTTCGTATAAGTTGATGTCAGATCCCTCGGATCTATAAATTTACATTCTAAGTCGTGAAACGAATCGAAAAGACGGGCAAATACATTACCAAAAGGGGAAGAAAAGAAGAAAGGAAAAAGACAGTGCACTTGGGCGCCACTGTGGGTGCGCCCAAGTCTCTGCCAAGGGTATTTGTCCCTTTAATTTCGATCCTCGTGTTATCATTCTTAGAACCGAAGTCTCTGACATCATTAATTAACATTAGGACCCTGCATTTAGTTATAAAGTGTTAGAAATCGCGTCGGAGTATCGTCAAAAAGTTACAAGTGCATCCCAATTTGCAGGGAGACACTTGGGCGCCACTGTGGGTGTGCCCAAGTCCCTAGTTCATCTTCTGATTGCATTTTCCATATTTCACATTGTTATTTAGCTTGTTATTAAATCTTTGTGATGAACACAAATTATTGTTGAACTTCCGAACTCTGAATTTCTGAATCATCACACTTTAGCCTAGGTTGCATTACTTTTGCATAAAACACCAAAAAAATCGCAAAATCATAAAACTCTTCCCTTCTCATCTTACTCTTTAGTAATTAGAGAAGAGAACAAAAAAAGAACAAAAAGAAATAGAAAAATCCAAACAAAACTAAAGTAGATGTTCAGTAGGTGATTCTAACTTATTACACTCGTGCCTAAGTAAATTAATAAACTCAATCAACTCCAATCTAAAACACTTAATTCAAAACGCCTAAGTAAGAATGTCCAATTAAAATCCATAGACTTAAATTAATTAAACTTTAATTAATCAAACCCTTAAAGCCTAATTAATAATCCCTAATAAAATTGCAATTAATCAAAATCCCACTTAGTAAAACCCTAATCAATAATCCCTAATTAATAAATCCCAGATTTAATAAATCCTAACTAAGATAAAATAAAATAAAATAAAATCCTTAATTAAGCAAAACTTTAATAAACAAGTCCTAATTAAGATCCTAAACAACAAACCTAATCAATAAGCTCTAATCTATTAAGACCCTCATCAACGAAGTACAATTACCAACCCCAAATTCAAACCTTAACCAACTTTAATTAAACTTTGATTATCAATTCTTAATTTAAACCATAATCAAGACCCAATTAAAATGATAAATCAATCATATTTCAAAAATAAAAACATCTCCCAACCAAAACCGAAGTCAAAAAACCCGAAACCAACTTAGAAATACCCCAAAAACCATTGAACTAGAAGCCAACCTAGAAGGCCAACACTTGGGCGCCGCCATAGGTGCGCCCAAGTCACATTTTACCCCTAGGACCACCGAATCCTTATTAATCTCAAATCTTGTCCCAAATCAGCACACTAGAACACCCTTCCAATTCGAAACAATTAAAACCAAAAGCCCGAATTAACCTAAAACACCAAACCAATTCAAATCACAAAAACACCCATCTAGGCACCACTCTCTTGGCTCTCATCCTCCTTTAATCATTAAGAAACCTAATTAACTGAAATCTAACTTAATCATAATCAACGTAACACAGTAAACCACATTTAATTTAAAGAACGTCAAACCATAAAAGTTCAACCTCAAATCAACCTAAAAAAATACGAAACTAACTTGATCAACAAACCCAAAACCTTTGCAGAAACAATAACAGCGTTGGAATTAAAAATTTAATCAACTTAAACCTATGCGGAACCTCGAACCAAAGTCAAAGGACCGAAAAGCATCAATTAAGACTTGGGCGCCACTGCTGGTGCGCCTAAGTGCACGGAATCACTTAGGCGCCCACACAGGTGCGCCGAAGTCCTCTGTCTCACCTGGGATGTGAATCTCAGTCGCGTTTCAAGTTCCGGACTTGAAGTTAATACAGTAAAATCAATCAAAAGCTAAAACAATATCAGAACACAGACCTACCCTAAGTAAGAACTCCCCGAATTCTGAAATTAACATCGATATCATCACCACTAGCCCAGCCACGTAGAACCAGACACTTGGGTGCCACTGTAGGTGCGCCCAAGTCACCAGAGTGACCTAGGCACCACTATGTGCGCGCCCAAGTCCACCGTCAGTCCCGTTCAGCCGATTTCGACATTATTTAACCTTTTTAAATTCAAACCTTAAATTCCAGAACCCTAAAGTATTTAAAAACACATTAATCAGAACTCTAAGACGCTCCTAATCCATCCCTAAATCACTCCTTATCAACTCATAACTTAAAATAAATCGAACCAATTAAAGTCACACCCAACAAATTGCTTAGGCACTGAAACCACCAAGCTTAGGTTACCTACAGCCTAGGATTAGTTCGGATTATCTGAGTAGGTAGCTTAGAGCGTTAGTCTCTGCCCCACCACTCTTCCTGTTCCTTTAGGGGACTAGGAGAGCTAATGTGGGCGGTTTAGGACCTTAGGTTAGGGTTAATCTGATGATCAGTAATAAAGCATTAATCACGTAAATCCAAGTAAAATCCCCTAGTTAGGCCCTTCTAGCCCCATATCAAAAGGCCATAAAGACTATAAAACCAACAAAATAAACCCTTAAAGATTTTTCCTTTGTTTCTTCCTCCACCTCAGGTGCCAAATATTTAATCGAACTTAATGATAAAAGGGAATAAAGACTGATTTCTAAAATTAAATAAATGAGAATAACGAGATGAGATGAGCGATTTTGCACACACTTTTAATAATCACGGCCCATCGGCCACCCTAAAACAAACACTGGCCCATCGACGATCTCCAATCAATCTTGGCCCATCGGCCACCTTCAATCAATTACGGCCCATCGGCCTTTTACTTTTATCGCCCGTGTATCGCACACGAAAAACACAGAAATCACAAGTCAAAGTTTCATTTGCATCATCATTTTGGTTTAAAAAATCAGCCTTTAAACCCTATTTTGCCAAGGGATCAAAAGGGCGTACCCGGGAACGGGGCCGATCCTCGTCTTAAATATTTGGCACCTCCTCCCTTTTTATTTTATTTTCTTTATTTTAGTTATTCTATTTTACTTGGATATATTACAATTATGCTATGTGAGGATTAACCTTTATTCGGACTTTAACTCATGACCCTGAATTAGCCCAATTAAAGAGACCCTAAGAGACACAAATTAATGTGACAGGGCAACCATTGTGTGTTGCCGGCAGCACATTAGACAAGAGGAAAAACCCACCTTATTATTTTTCTCCCCATATTTCTTCGGCTTTCGTCGAAGAACGGTGTTACGGCCGTACCGTAGCTAGCGATCGTGATCCGTCGATTTTGAGGGTAGTTGGAATCCTCATTTTCGATGTAAAATTTAAATAGCATATATAGATGAATGGAGGTTTCCCCAAACCATGTCTCTCTTGGAGAGGGGGGGTCGAAATTCACATCCGACACTAGGTATGGGCATTATGAGTTTTTAGTGATGCCCTTTGGATTGACGAACGCGCCGGCGGTGTTTATGGCCCTAATGAACAAGATTTTTGCACCACACTTGGATCAATTCACGGTAGTATTCATCGATGATATTCTTGTATATTCTAAGTCCAAAGAAGAACATGAGCAGCACCTGAGGACATCTTTACAACTTCTAAGAGATAACCAGCTCTATGCGAAGCTCGGGAAGTGTGAATTCTGGCTAGAACAAGTTGCTTTTCTAGGCCACATTATCTCCAAAGAAGGTTTAGCAGTCGATCCAGCCAAGATTGAGGCAGTCATTAGTTGGGAAAGATCGAAGAATGTGATAGAAATCAGGAGTTTCTTAGGCTTGGCAGGCTACTACAGAAGATTTGAGCAAGGATTTTCGTCTATTTCAGCGCCTTTGACCAAGCTAACTCAGAAAAATGTTCCATTTGTGTGGAACGACAAATGCGAAGCCCGCTTTGAGGAGTTAAAAGGGAGATTGACTTCAACACCTATTCTTACATTACCATCGGGCAGCGGTGGATTTGTGGTTTATACCGATGCTTCAAATTTCGGACTCGGTTGTGTGCTGATGCAAAATGGCAAGGTTATTGCATGTGGCTCTAGGCAATTGAAAGAACATGAGAAAAATTATGCAACCCACGATTTAGAATTGGCCGCAGTTGTCTTTGCCTAGAAGATGTGGAGACATTATCTCTATAGACAAAATTTTGAAGTTCATTCGAATCACCGTAGTCTCCAATATTTGTTTTCCCAAAAGGAATTGAACATGAGCCAGAGGAGATAGATGGAGTATATCAAAGATTACGATTTTCCAATCAAATACCATTCGGGAAACGTGAACGTCGTTGCAGATGCATTGAGCAGAAAGTCGGGAAGCATGGCTAGTTTGAGAGGCTTGGGCATAATACAATAGTTTGAAGATTTGGGAGTTGAGCTCCAACCGTTGAGACAGGGTGTTATGCTAGCAAACACAGTGTCTGAGCCTATTTTTATTCAGAAAATCAAGGAAACACAATTGCAAGACCCAGACTTAGTGAGAATTGTGGAGCACATCTCCGAACGTCCAGATTTCAGAATTGTGGAAGGAGTGCTTTATTTTCGGGATCGACTGTGTGTACTAGATTGAAGATTTGAGAAATGAAATCATGACCGAAGCCCATGGCACTAAGTATTCTATGCATCCGGGGAGTATCAAGATGTACCATAACTTGAAGAATAGATTTTGGTGGAACAATATGAAAAGAGAAATCGCAACTTTTGTGTCTCAATGCATGACTTGTCAGCGGATAAAGGTAGAACATCAGAAACCAGTAGGACTTTTACAGCCATTAGAGATTCCGCAGTGGAAGTGGGAGCATCTCACGATGGATTTTGTTTCAGGTTTACCCACTCACTACGTCAAAAAGGCCAAAAAATGACTGTCGATGACAGTCATTTTTCCTAAAAAACGACTGCTAAGCGTAGTCGAACGGGCAGTCGGCAAAATCGTGGTCGTTTTTAAAAAACAACTGCTGTTGGCGGTCGAAAATTTGTCAAATTAGTGACTGCCCACGGCAATCAATTTTTTTTTACGACGGACATCGACAGTAAAAAATATTTTAAGTCATTTTTTAAAAACTATATGAAAAAAGGACTTATCATTCAATTAAGGACTGTTTGGAGCAGTCGTTTTTTTTAAGGGTTTTAAAAAATATATTTTATAATTAATTATTAAAATTTATATTTTTCTAATAAAAATCATGTAATTCTCAAAACTGTAAATTAGCATCAACCATACAAACATCAATTATCCATCAAATAAATAACTCAAATAAGCTAAGAAACATCAATCCACTTAAAATTTAAACAATCAAAGTAGCTACAATAAATGGTATAAAATTAACAAAAACCACACTCAGGTTCACGATCAGAGTAAATACTACAAATAAAGTCATTAAACAGTAAATCATGTGGGCTTTGAAACTAGCCAAACACAATTCTATATGTGGGCCATGAAATGATATCATCCACGGTGAGATCCCCAAAAGTCTTTTCTCCACCCAACAACTCTATGTCAAACTTCAAGATCTCATCTACAACGATCCTATGGCATCCTTCCTCCTCAGTTGACAAACCAAGAACGCGTCCAAGGGCAACGGTAATATCTTTTCGCACGTAATGCAACAGCCTACACGGACCCTTGCGTGTATAGTGTTCGGTTGATTTGTACATGCCAATTGACATGAGGAATCATCCTGAGCCTAGAAACAATATTACAAATGCATTGTGTTAGTATTTCATCAATCAAGATAATTAATTAATTTATCGAATCAATCATGTAAGAAAAATAAACAATGTGCCTAAGATGAACTACCATGATAAGTTGAAGGTCGCACTTGTGTCCCACCTTGGGTAAGAGTAACATCATCCTGCAATAACAAAAAATGATAAATAAGAAGCATAAACACATTTTGGCAAACATTAATGTATACTTCATAAAAATGTTCCTAAGAAAAATTTCTAATGTAAAAGATTTCTTAAAATTTTGGACTCAAGTCATGTTCGTGTTAAAATAAAAGACTTATGCTTTCATATAACGTCAAATTATTTCGACACCTATTCGAGTCTTTAATTGACTCATGAAAATACCACGAATCTCATTAATTCCAAGTTGGGTTATCAAGTTTTTGGAATTCAGACCAAGGAAGTATATCTCACTTATTAGCATAGCTTGAAACCTCTTCTTTTTCATGATTTAATAAACTAAACCTCAAATCTTTTAGGAGATGAAGAAACAAAAATACTCAAAAATAGTTGCCAAGAACATGAATCCAAAAACCAAATAGAGGAATAGGAGAATCAGAAGCAACAAATAAAATTGAAATGCTAAGTCCAAATGATAGCCTTCATATGAAACAAATCATAAAACCATCACCAAATTATAACTAACAAGCAAAAACTCTCTTCGACCCATCAACAGAGCAATCCAGATCTAAAGATAATAACCAGCGTCTTCTACTATAAAATAAAGTGCGGTTACATTAGCAAGATAGATGACATTACCTCAAAATGATAACCAGCGTCTTCTACTATAAAATAAAGTGCGGTTACATTAGCAAGATAGATGACATTACCTCAAAATGATGTACTTACAAAACCAATAACAAAATTAGGACTAACATGAAAAATTAAATCCCCAATCTCAAGAATGCTCAACTTACCATAAAGTACTTTTGTCCTTCAGTCTAATTCTTTTTAAATGCTCAATCTTAATAATGCTCAACTTACCATAAGGAACATGCATGATTCCATATGCGTCAGTAGAGCGGGGAAAGATAAAGCACCAGCAATTCATATAGATCGTAAGGAGCATTACATATCATAGGGTAGGATAGAAACACATTCAAGTGCAGTTCTTAGAAAGTGAAAGCAAACAAATCTCTTCAAGTATGAAAAAATATGCAAACATAATGTATATAAGCATGAAAAAAAAAATCACCAGATTCCTATATGGCCTCTGATTCTCAAATGGAGAAAAGAGATGCTCTACTTCCTAAACTCTGGTGGCTTCATTTAAAACACTATGGTGATAACGACGCCTAAAACTGAAATAGAAAAATCCATGTCAATAAATTGTGGTAATTTGAAGCAAAATAGAAAACCTTTTGTCTTACAAATGTTCATAATTTGCAGGAGGGAACATATGATGCCATTTTTACCAACTTAGCAGTTTTGTCTCTTCCCAAAATCATTTTCATCTGTCACAGCATCTAGCTGCACCTTCACAATAATAGATTAAATTGTTTCTACCATAACAGTAAGAAGATTGGCACATAAAGACAGACAATGCACAAAAACTCTCATCGATTAAATTGTTTCTACCATACCAGTAGAGGGGTAAAATCTTTAAACTCCTAATGTAATCAACTGGAAACTACATCAAGGTACAAAATCCACAATGAAGCTCATGAAACTACATTGAGAACACTAAACATGTTCACTAAGTGCAAAATCCACATCTTAAAAATTGTCAAAACTGCTATAACATATCACTACGGACCAAAATTATTCCTACAACAACCAGACCTATGCATACACTTCCCTACATCAAATATGATTATGCAGACACATATCGAACATGAGTAATAGGTACAAAGACACATTGAGGTGATTTGCATGCTTGATGACATCTGTCCATAAATTAAAAACCATAAAAACAAGCAACCTCAACTCCAACCTAGACTTTGGAGCTAAGCATCACAAAATCTTGGTCGTAAAAAGGAAGGAAGGAAGTGGAGGTCACATACTGCATATTGCTGTCCCTCATCTTGTATAGCAAACCACTTGTTCAATCCAAAAACACCATTGAGATTGCCAGACTATAAGAGAGGCAAAGGACAATAGGTAAAAGAGGCAATGAGAAAACCTGGGGTGTATTGGGCTTGAGAGAGAAAAGGATCCTAGCCCCCACATGTTGGTTATCCCATCCAAAGGTATTGTCAGTCTCATCGACTCCAAGCGTCTGGCCTTTCACTTGAATGTAATTTAGATAAGCTGGGTTTTTGGTAGCTTTGTGCAACCATGCAGCTCCCCACAACAGCTCATCCTTCAATAGAAAACAAGAACAGGGGACAAAAGAGAGTGAAAACAAAGGACTCCACAAACAAGAAATCCATTGAAGACCTGCAAATGCAAATAGAAGGCACACCTGGTAGACAGAATATGAGCAGTAAAAGGGGCAGACATAAGACTTTAACCCATTGCTATAGGAGCCTCTGTACTTACCAGCAAATGCAAAAACCTGGAAGCCAACATAATCATAAAGGCCCAATATAATAAAATAGGCTCAAATGATGTATCATTGGATTAGCTTTGTCTTTTTTACCCTAATAGCAGTCTTGAGGAGAAGCTTGGACTAGGAAGGGTCAGCTCTTCTGAAGACCAATGAAGCAGCTGCTTCAGCAGCAACATCAGACCCTGGGTTGTTCTTATCTATCTTGAAGACACTTCTTGGAGTGTCCATGTCTTCGGGTCCCTCCCAACAGGCGTGGTCCTTGTTAGCATCGTCCACCTGCAGCAACAACTCAAAATCAACTCTGTTTTCTTTGTTAAATCTTAAATGAGGAATCCTCCAAAGCAAAACATTATACTGACAAAATCAACTTCCCCTTAAATAGCCCATTTAGATATTTTATTCCGGTAATGGAATTAAAATTTCTATGGCACAATACCTATCAAAACATCTACATTTCTAGTACAAAGAAAGTGTAAAACAACCTACATTCCCAACCTTTAGCCTAAAAAACTACATTGCCAACAATGTTCCTCTTCTTTGACTAGTAAAATCAAGTTCCCCTTAAATAACCCAGTAAGATTCTAGAAATTTGTGAATGAGAATTTCTAGTCCACAATGTCTTTATCAGAACATCAAAACTCCCAATGTACAGATGTCTAAAGCAACCTACATTGCCTAACCGTTAGATAAAAAACCTATATTGCTAACAATCTTCCCTCTTCTTTCTCTCCTTTCATTTAGAAAGGAGAATAATAAATACCCAAATTAGAAAACACAAAAAACCAATGTCTCCAGCTCATATTTAAGGAAATGGGAGGATTTCTTGAAAACCCATTTTCAATAAGTAGCATTTCTCAAAACCCAGATGATAAAAATAAAAAGAGAAGTGAAACAACAGAAACCTGGACATAAATGGTGTTGGGATGAGCAGTAGCTTTGAGAAGATAACGACTTTGCAAGATCCATTGAGCATTTTTTTTAACGACTTAAAAAAACCATAACTTGTAATCCACAAATATCCATTTGCAACAACAAGGGGGGAAGGGAAGAACAAATAACCTAATTCGTTTGTGTGAGGCAAATCAAAATGGATCTAGGGAGAAAACATATGTTGAACGAACCTGAGAATGATGTTTTTTGTAGTTGGCAGACAGCAAAGCTTGCATAGGAAGGCTGGGCAATGGCTCTGGTTGGGAGGCAGGGGCGGTGGCGCTAGGCGAGAATGCTGGAGGTCGGTGCTTGGTCACTGGCAGTGGCTCGCAAGCGGTGGCACTGGGTTGGGAGTAGGGGCGCTCTGCCCCTTCCACGCGATTATCGGCTGGGGATGAGGAAGGGGGCAGAGAGGGAGAGAGAGGGGGGATCGAGTGTTGGAGCCGGTTGAGGGGGAAGAAAAGAGAGAGACGCAATCAACTGTGATTAGGGTTTGAGGCGCGGGAATGAGACATGGGTGGGATTCGGGAAATTGTTTTCTTCCGTTTTCACATTACCGACTGTTATGGGCCGTCCAGAAATTTAATGATCAATCAGGAAAAAAACAACTTGCCACAGCAGTTGGCAAAACCAAGACGTCGGGGTCGCATTTTGGCCTCTTTGACATAGTGACTACTAGCAAAAGGAACAATGTGATATGGGTCATAGTTGATCGTCTGACAAAATCTGCACATTTCATTCCATTGAAGACCGGGAAGAAGATGCAAATGCTAGCACTTGTGCAGACGTTTGTTAAAGAGATAGTCAGCAGGCATGGTCAACCAGTTTCTATTACCTCGGATAGGGACAGTAGGTTTGTCTCCAGATTTTGGCAAAACCCTACATGAGTCTATGGGTACGAAGCTCCAGTTTAGTACGGCGTATCATCCTCAGACAGATGGCCAATCTAAGAGGACTATTCAAACCTTAGAAGACATGCTACGAGCTTGCGTATTGGATTTCAAGACTCCGTGGGATGAGAGTTTACCACTTTGCAAGTTTGCATATAACAATAACTACCACTCGAGCATTAGAATGGCACCTTTCGAGGCGTTATATGCAGAACTCCCGTATGTTGGGAAGAGGTCGGAGAACGCAGCTTCCATGGACCAACATTGATCGGCTAGACCAATGAAAAAGTGAAATTGATTCATGAACGTTTGAAGGTTGCTAGAAGCCGACAGAAAAGCTACGCGGATGTTCGAAGGAAAGGCCTACAATTTCAGGTAGGAGACAAGGTGTTTTTGAAAGTGTCACCAATCAAAGGGACTTTGAGGTTCAAATAGAAAGGCAAATTATCAAGCAGGCTCGTTGGACCGTACGAGATTGAGTCGCATTGGTGAAGTGGCCTACAGACTTGCCTTACTGCCAGAGCTTTCGGGTGTGCACAATGTATTTCATGTTTCCATGTTGAAGAAGTACGTCCGCGATCCCTCACATGTGTTGTAGCACGAACCGTTGGAGATTCGAGAGGATGCTACTTATGTGGAGAAACCGGTCAGGATCATTAATACAAAAAAGCAAGAATTGAGGAAACGAACCATTCATTGGGTCAAGGTACTCTGGGAGAATCACGAGCAGGAAAAAGCCACATGGGAACTACGGGATCAGGTTCAGAAGAAGTATCATCACCTATTGCCAGAGGTTAGTGTTCATTTGGAGGAACAAATGCTCCAAGGGGTAGAGGATGTCAGACCCCGATCCAAGTTTATTTTGGTTAATCGTGGTTTTAGTCGTGTTTAGTTAGTAAGTGGGGTTAGAGGACAATTAACTTAGATTTCTAGCTAGATTAGTAGTTTTGAATAGCTTTGGGGAATTTCGAGGATGTTGAGTTAGGCTTAGTCGGGCCCAGGGTGGCCTGTGCAGCTCGTGCTCGTGTGGGAATTTGGATTGTTGATTTTGAAAAATAGCGATTTTTGATCTCTTGGGTTGTATTTTATTTTTAAGTACTTTGGAAATTTTCCCCGTGTGTATTTGAACCCAAAAACCATGTTTTCAGCAAAAAGGGCAAAACGGTCTTTTCGCCTCAAAATCTGTACATGAATTTCGAAATCCCAAAAATGTGCCAAGATTATACTTTTTGGAAACTAGACATTTCGACGATCGTTTCTCTCTCTTTCGTCGATCTCATCTGGGATCCACAAAAAGGAGTTTTAAGCCTTTGAAGTTTTGGACAAATGGGAGCCACAACTTACCCAACTCAAATAACAACCCACATGAGGTTCTTCTTTCTTCTTCCTCACTCGTGCAAACCATCAGCTGAAGCTTGAGAAAAATCAGTTCTCCTCTCCTCTTTTCCAGCCACTCTCTCTTCTTGTATGTCTCTTTTTCTTAGTGGGAAGTGAAGCTGTGAGTTCTCAAATCCCTTCTCCTTCCTCTTGGCTATCTTTTGATACCCTTTTTAAGAGATTTCAACTGAACCCACTTCCTCTTTCACGCTCTTCTCCTTGTTTGAACCATCAAGAGGTAAGCAATGGCTTCATTTTTCTCATTTTGGTTTTATTGAACCCTTAGGAAGATTTTTTTTTCATGCATGCAAATGGTTTTATTGCGGACTTCTTTAATTTCAAATTTATGGAGTTTTGAGTGGGTTTTTCATGGGGTTTTTGTAGATTGGAGTTCAGCTGAGGGAGAGGTGTGAGAGGAGCTTTTCTTGAGTGATTTTCTTACCCAAGGCAAGTAATTGAATGAAATGGATTATGCATGCAATGTTTTGGAATTATGGATTGATTTTCTTACTTTAAATCTCCATTGGCTTAATCCCCATCTTTATTCCAATGTGCAAGTTATAAATACATGTTTCTATTGTTCATATGATGAGATTTATAACATGGATTTCTGATTTAGAGTTGCTTCATGGAAATGGGAAGTTCTACCTTAATTTGCTAGGAATGGTGTAAGGTTGATTTATGAATTTTTAAGTGATTGAAATGAATGGTTGTTGCATAAAATGGGGGAGCATGTAGGCTCATTTGATTGCAGGAATTGAGTGGTTATAAGGAGAACTGATGTAGGGAAGGAAAGAACTGAAACAGCTTCAGAAATGCTGTTCCGTAGCTGGTCGGTCAGCCGTCGGTCAGGGGTCGGCTAGCCGACAAGCCAACCGACAGGTGACCGAGCCATCTCGGTTCCATTTCCAGAATGCTGCATTTGACAGAATTTGGGAGTCTTGGTCAACCAACAGGTGACCGAACATCCTCGGTTCCGGATCCAGAATGTTGTTTTCCTAATTTAATAGAAAGGTTTACTCTCGGTCAGCACTCGGCTAACTGACATGTTCAGTGTCGGCTAACCAACGGCTAACCGACAAGTGACCGACTATGCTCAGTTTTCTGAAATGAAGAGAATGGTGAGGTTTTCAACTTCCAATTCTCTTTGGACTCTTCCTAGTTGATGTATACACATTGGTATCTTGAATGTCGTTAAATATTGGGCACCATCTAAACGAATGAACGACATGGGATCTCAAAGTGTATTCGAACTCAATGGTTATGGTTCGAAGGAATTGGTTGAGTGATGTGAAATGGATTTACGACTTCTAAATCTCGTTTGTGATTTTGTGTGCGTGAATCGTGTTTTATACACATCGTGTTGGGACTATTATTCGTCACTTCATGTGAAACAACGTGTGTTCTTGAAATAGCGTGAGTAGTTCCTGAATTTTTATATAGTAAGCATGATTTTGAAAAGTAGTGTGTATTTGTTCATTGTTGGCACCACTCGTCTTGGACGACCTTGTCGGTTTGATCAACCACCTTGGGTTCTTATACATTTCGTGCCAACTGCAGTTTGGATTATTGTGCGTGTCATTTAGCCCATTCCGTGGTGGGATTCGTGAGTGATGCTTAGTTCTACTGGGTCATGTTTCGTGCTCCTTTTCACCTTGTGTGACGGAGAATTTTTATCGTGAGTGCTCTTGTTACCTTGTGTGACAGATAATGTAGCTTTGTGTGGTTGTCAATCTTTATTTCAATTGTGTATCGTGATTTACCGTGTGATCTTACAAAGGGTGTTGTGTTCAAACTATTTGTTTTAGTTAGTTCCTTTTCACTGTACTTGTTTATTAATGGTAAATTTCTGATTTTTAGCATGGTTATATTTGATTCAATTGCCTGCCAGACCGTCGTGTCTGACCCTTCGTTTTGGTGTTCAGATACAGGTAATGTTGCCCTTGAGGAGGAGTGCGAGGAGACTATAGGCGTGCAACACGATGGGCAGGAGTGGCAGCCCAACGATGTCATGTAGACGTCGCGTTAGGGCATGAGGCGAAACATTTTGGGAATCCAGTGACTTGTTATTTTGGGTTTTGTTATTGGCCAATGTTGGCCTATTTTCTTTTGGGAACTTGTAAAAACTTAACTTGCTTTAGTAGTGATGTAAACTCTAACTTAACTATGGGTATGCTAGTGATGTTTTCTCCCTTTGACATGAGTCCATGATGTAATTATGATTTCTCTTATTGAAAGTAATTTGATGGAGTGTTTGCTACACGCTTTCGCAAATGTGTTGAATGTATGTGTGATTCGCGTGGAATCCTCACCGCGGAAACCTGTGGGAAACAAGTCAGCGAGTGCGGGGCGGAATTTTCTGGCCCACCGTGCCGCGGCGCCGGATTAGGACGAGGTCCCAGTCCGGGGTCATGACACCCCCACCTCCCCCCCCCCCCCCCCCCCCCCCCCCCAAACTACCTGCATCCGGAAACTGTTTCAAGATATAGTTCTCCACTGATTTCCAATGGGTAACCTATCTACCTTAATACACAAATCTACAAAATCATAGAAGTTGAAAAAGGGGTTTTGAAATCCCAAACAGGGGTGGGCTATGGTCAACATAAAGATCAGAATATTCTACAGTAACACAGTCATGAGCAAATCAATTGAATCAACCCCTAATCTCCGATCTCCCCACAAAAACAGATTACATAACATCATCATCACATGAAAGGGCATTAAAGGGTTCTCCATATGCACCAATACAAAAATCAAGAAGGAACACAAGTATTAAATCTACAAATTATGGTTAGGTACCTGTCTTAGGTTCGCGGTTAAAGGAGACGAACTAGAAGAATTGCCAAAGCCCAAAGTAATATCCTGGCAAAGAGGGTTTCGCGAGGAAGAAGACAATCGTCTCTGAGCGTAGATCCGACGGTTAGATTCTAAGTTGCAAAGTTGCAAAAGCTAAAGAAGGTTGGAATAGAGATAGATAGAGTTGTGTGGGAGAAAAAAAGAGCACGGTGGTGTGTGTATATATAGAATAAGAATAAGAGTTGGAGTCTAACTTAAATTCTAAGGAGAAGAGAGTTTGGGTTAGAAGAAAACAAGAGTTTTAGTTAGAGAAGAATTATACTTACTAAACTGGGCTGAGGTTAATTATGGTCAAGCCACCTACCCAACAAGCCTAACTCACCAAACATAAGCCCAACATGGTCCTCACTTAGACTAATCACGTATTTAACTACAATACATACAATTACATAACAATAGTAAAATAAATAATTTATATAATAAAATAACCAAAACGTCACACACACACACACTCTCTCACTCAATTTCAAACCAAAGGAACAAAAATAGGTAGTGGGGTTCATGAAGTTGCTTCTTAAATATAATCAAGGTACATTTTACACATTATTTAGAAGCATTGATAGTTTAATATGATATGTGCCCTATAATGCACTGTAGCGTCCTGCTTATTTGTTCACATTAGAAAACATAGAAACTGTATAGAGTGGTTAAAAGTGATGATTAAAGGACCAATAAAAAAATAAAGATTAAATGTGAATTCCCAAAAATGAACACCAAATAAGATTTCTTCCCTTTATGGTCAATTTTGTGCTCATTTTTGGAAATTCTAGAAAATGTTATTTGATGCTCATTTTGAATTCAATTTTTATGTATTTTAATGCAAACAGACAGGGTGAAAGTCACCTACACTGGCACATTCTAAAATGGTGATTGAGAAATAAGAAAATAAGAAAGGAAAAGTAACCATGGTGGGCCCATCATCAGTCCTTTCCATTATTGAACGTGGCCTACTAACATTGCTTAAAACAATCAAACAATAAACTCGACTAGACCAGTTAAACCAAATATACAGACTCCATGTACATCTTAAAATTGTCACAACTTGGTGAAGATTGGCTGCAACTCAATAAAACTCAAGGAAATTACTAAAAATAGTATTTTTATTTTTATGAAAAAGTGAATCCTTTAAAAAAATTAGAGTGAAGAAACAAGAGAAATAGAAATAATCAAGCCTAGTAATTGTATACCTTTTTTTCGAAAAAAAAAAAATTCCATTACATGAGATGGAATTGTAAACTATACTAAATCTATCAACCTAAGGGTCGTTATTACAAATTCAAAATTGAATATGGGAGCATACCTAAGAAGCAGCAAAGATTGTCTGAAGTATAACACCCCTTTTGGTGCATCTGGTATATAAATGAATGGGAACCAATGTCATCTACCGAAGACCACCTATCATAAAGTTGCAGCCAGCAATCAGCAATTGTCCAATGTTCAACATGCTCATGAATAATAGTACATAACTGGGAAGCGGCAACCCATCGATCAAACATCCGGCACTCGGGGGACAATGTAGCTTTGTAATCCTCAAGGCCAAATAGAAGTAGAACCGGAGTTCCAAGCATTCAAGGGCTAGCTTGAAATTAAGAACGTGATTTATTTCCCTGAGTGCAACCTATACATCTTGCTTTCTCATCAAAGATGGAGAGAGCAATTGAGAGCTCCTTGTGAGCAACTACAATGTCGAAGAGAATGAGACCCGAAGTTGGGTCATCAACGATTATGTCCTTGATCGGTAGCCATAAAAAGAGCTCCTCCTGGGAGAGCCTAGAGACGTTTTTAAGAGGCCCATAGCAGAGATTGGTACTCAAAGCAGTCTCATAGAAGACCTTGTTGTCTAACAACATAGTTAGACATGGGCGTTCAAGGTACACTTCGAGTACCTCGGATTCGGAGAGAGGGAAGGACTTTACGTCATTGGGGAAGAGCCCTGCAGGGAGTCCATTTCCTAGAAGACACTACAAGAATTTGCATTTTTGCACGCGTTTTTTGCCGGCACAATAATTAAATGCAGGGAAAAGTTATACTTTTCCCAGCGAAATAAGGTTTTTCACCTGGAAAAGTATGACTTTTCCCGGCGAAATAATTTCACCAATAAAGTTCCAGATTTGCCCGGCAAACTCATTTTTTCATCGGCAAAGGTCTAGCTTTGCCCGACGAATTCATTTTTTCGTCGGCAAAGGTTGATGTTTCACCGGCAAAACATTTTTGTTGCCGGCAAATGTCACCCTGGCAAATTTTAAGCATATATTTAACTTCTGCTGGCGCACTAAGTGCCGGGGAAAAATATATTTTCATTATGTTTTTTTAGGAATAAAAGTTAACTGGGCCTTGAAAATCACTGCTACCCTAAAAATAAAATTCCAGCGTTGTGGCCCGCACCATTTTCCATTTCCCACACCCGCTCAAAGTGCATACCTTTTCCATCGCCCCCTTTGTCTCTTCTCCAAAACCCCAGACTGAATTCTCAATCCCTCATCTCTCTGACCCTCTCTCGCCCAGCAATCCCTCCTCTCTATCACCCTTTCTCACCCTCCATCCCCCCATTTCCTTCTCCCTCACGACCTCAGCCCTCTCCTCCATCTCCCAGGAGACCTGCGCTCCTCCATCTCCCAGGCGACCTGCACTCTTCCATCTCTCCAGGAGACCTGCGCTCCTCCATCTCCCAGGTGCAGAAGCTCCTCCATCTCCCAGGCGCAGAACCCCCCCTCTCCTCCATCTCCCAGGCGCAGAACCCCCCCTTTCCTCCATCTCGATCACCCTCTGCATCTCTCTCGGTGTGCCACTTCTTCTGTTTTTCTAATTTATGGTTTGTTGATTTGAGCTTCCTGGTGCTTTTGTATTTCTTCATTTTTTTAGTGGTAGAAATGGAAAGGAATGATCTTGCCGTGTCTTATTTTGTTATTTGAAAGGAATGGCTAGAAATTGTGAATTTCCTCTTTATTGTTAAGGAATTTATGACTATATCTAATTTATGACTATACTAGATTTCTGGGTTTCTTTCATCTGATTCTATGCTCTTGAAAGATGGAAGCTTTTTCATTGAAGAATCCATGGTTTTCTGCATCTATTCCTTTTATGAGTCTCGGTAGCTGAGCAGCTTCAGTGGCTGAAGGTGCCTTATTTTTTTATTCTTTGATTTGTTTTTCTTTTCATTTTTCTTTATATGTTTAGAGTCTCTGCTTCTTTACTTGCAAACCCACCAGGAATTTTTTTCCCTTTGAATGAGATTGAACTTTGTGTGGATATTGCATGCCTTATTATGAGCTTCTGTTATTTTAGTTTTTTTGTTCAATCTTGTATTTGGTAATGCTTGAAAATGATCTCTGTTTATTGGTTTCTACTTTAAGATTGCTTTGTTTTAGACAACTTTTGTACCGTTTATATTATTTTGTTGGAGAAGTTTGGGTCTTTAATGGAGGAGGGAGTTCTGCTTTTGGGCAAGAAATTTCTAACAATCTCTTCCTCTCTGTTGGACTAATTGCCTAGCTCCCATGCCTGTCTCAGCCTCTACATGTGTCTCTTCATCCTTTTTCCTTTGCCCATTAAATTACTGCTCTCCCATTCCTCCGATTTAATCCTCCCTTTTCTCAGCAGTTTTCGGCTAAGAATTTCAGTCTTTTGGGTGAAAATTGCAACTAATTGAGATGAATTCATCTTTTGACTGCCAATATCATGCTTTTGCAGTCTCGGTGGTTTTTGTGATAGAGTGAACATCATGGACAGATACAAATTCAGAGTTTTATTGTGGTGTCCTTCCTCTGAGATGATCTCTGAGATGATCTAAAGCACCACAACCTGCTTCCATTCCAAGTCCTGTCGCTACAATGGAAACCTCATCTGCTTATAGCCCTCATCCATCTCACTTCACAGTTCACACCCCTGATTAGCCATGGGGCACCAACTTCAGGTTGCACAAGCTGTTTTCCTATCTTGCAGTATATTAGCCATGCATCCATCACTCTCTCTACCCTCTGTAAGTTGCAACCTGCAAGGCATCACCGTGAGATCTATCTAGGGGAGGCCTCTAAGCTTCGTTGTCTGAAACTTTCATATTTATATAGGCCCCTTATTGGCTCCTTTACATGAATTTTCTCCTTCTAGTCTTTATTCATTGATGGAGAAGTCAAGGAGTTGAACCTAAGCCGGCTATTATCGCAATGTCCCTCTTCCTGCAATGAACCAGGCGTACATCACTGCCATAGTTTGAGGGGCCTTGCCGTGCTCAAACAACATCACCTGCTGTTCTAGCCCCATTGCTACACAGTGATACTAGATTCTGTGCATTGTTATTTAACGTGACTATATCTAATTCATTCTTTTTTTTCCCCAAATTAGTTTATAACTTTTGTAGATGTTGCAGTTTTTTCTTATTTTTCATACCAAAGCAGAGTATTCTATCACTGAAGAGTCACCTAGGGTATACATAGACATGTCGAAGGTCATGGATTAACTTCACACAATATTTTTCCTGATCTGTCTTCATTAATTATTTTTTACAAATTTAGCCATCAACAGAAGAAAGGTGGCATAACAAAGTAAAAGAAAACTCGTCATTCATTAAAAAGAAAAGGTTAAGACCCTTCATCTGTTTTTTTTCTGTTTTTAAATTTTAAACTTCATCTGTTGCCATAAAAGTTAGTTATTATTTAATACCCACCTCTTATTACATGATCTAGATAAGTACATCCCTTATCTATTTTTATCACCTCTTCTTACATGATCTAGATCTCTAGTTTTTCTCTCTTTATCTTGGCAAGCTTGTAAATCTCTCTCACCCTCTCTAGTTCATAAATACAAATACAAGTTTGCTTTAGTTTCATACTTCACTTTTGATTTTTTTTTTTAATGTGGGTTTTGAAAGCTTAAGTTAAATGCTTTCTAGAAAGAGAAGATCTCAGTAAAGGGAGTATTTTATGATTAAGCTTTTCAGATGTGCATGTCACCCTCAAGTAGTTCTTTCATTAATTAACAGGAAAAAAAAGTTATCTCAGAGAATGCATCTTTCAACCTATCAAGTCTTGTAAATGTATAAAATGGATTCCAGGTGAAGTCCTTTCATTGGATTACCTCTCATCCAATCCTTTGTTCCAATATGAAAATAATATATACTAATTAGGATGATCAAGAAATATTCGATCAAGAACCTATGTTTATCTCTTGTAAGGCATAAAGAGAAGAAAATATCAGTTGAAGGATGTAGTTATGAATAAGGATAAATGTAGATAAGAATATAGAGAGCTATAGATCTATGGTTCTTTAGTTATCATAAGAAGCATACATTTATACCGAATTGTTGCATATATGAGAAAGACATACTATGTGAAGACTAGAGTTCAATATATAACATGACAGAACAAAGTAGCTTTGAGAAAAAGGTTGTCGGAGAACTTGGGAACCATCGTCCACCTTGGGCCTGACAGTTGAACATCTCAACAACTGGTTGATAAGAACACCACCATTAAACTTGACGGCTTCTGAATGCTGCACTTACAATTAGTTTTTATTGATAGGGTCTTCATTAAGCTATCATTTTCACATCACTAGGTTGTGCTATGCCAATAAGAATAAAAGGCAAGGAAGCTAATGATAAATACCATCACTTACCTTGATCCATCTTTAGAATTTTCATGCTTCACATTGATTCTTGAAAAAATCACAACTTAAATATTATATTGCCATGGTATCAGGATACACTGCCAAGAGTTTAACATATCAGAAATTTTCATTTCATAATATCTGTTAAAAGTCATGACATGTGGACAAATAACTTCATTAAAATCATACATATTCCCCTTGTTAAGTTGAATTAGTCTTTCTGTCTTTTTTTTCTAATTTGGGTAAAAAACAAGTCTTTCTGTTGGTGTAGCCTGAAGGGTCTTTTGGAAACTCTAGTGACTAGTCTAATCTAATAAGAGCCAAGAGCTCTAGTTTTTAAGGTCTAATTTACAATTATTGTGAGTGTTTGGCAAAATAAATGAAGATATATCTACGCAGACTTTTTTCATTGATCTCAGCCTTTTCTCATTTTTCATTTAAGAGCCAAAAAGGGGTCAAATCTTTTGCAACCTAACATGCTTATTTTCCTGCAAACTTAAGCTAGATTATGGCCCATGGGTCTAAAAACTGGGCCCATGCTAGCCCATTTGCATTATTCTATCTGCCCTTCTATTTTCAGGCTGGACTGGTCTTTGTTGGGCCCTTGAAAACATGCATATGGGCCTGATTACTATAGGACCAGAAAGATAAGCCTGTGCATCTTGTAGTTGGGCAGGTAGAGAGTAGCTGCTAGGCACATTGAATTTTCCATTTATAACAAATCCACGTATCTCACATGGTCATTGCTATACCCAGTTACTGCGATGCCCATATCATTCCAATAGGTGCAAGAGATAACTTCAGAGGATTTTTAAGAAATCCTAACTGGGTCTTGTGTCTTCTACTTAGTTGGGTAATGGGTCACTTTCATTTCTCTCTGGAAATGGGGTTTTGGGTCTAGGTCTCTCTTTGCTCACTGTTCTCTCAAACTGCTCTATTTACTTTTCTCTGCAAAAATCTCAAGGTAAAACATCACAATCCTGATTTATTTTCTATTTTATTGCTTTTGAAGGTTCTCAAATATATGAATAGATATGTGGGGATTTAAGGTTTCTTTAGTTTGGGGATTTTAAGGATTTGTTTTTCTTATATTTGAAATGTTCTTTTTTTCTCTTTTTTTTTTATTTTTTTATCCTTTTTGCATTTATTTTATACCATCTATTGGTTGAATTTGAGTTAACCACCACCTTACATATGTAAACAGATATGGACAAGAGTAGGATGTTACAGTATCATGATAGATTCAGTCAGCCGTATATAGACGGGGTGAATTCTTTTATTGAATTCACAAAGGCAACTTCGGGTGGGAGTAGAGTGATTAAATGCCCATGTAACTACTGCTGTAATGGTTTTAAGCATGATTATGAGATTGTGAGAGACCATTTGCTCCGGCGTGGGATGTTGGTATCCTACGACACCTGGTTATATCATGGGGAACTTCCACAATCCGATGAATCGAATGATAGCGAGGATGAATCGGATGAGGACCGGGATGGATATGATGAGTTATTAGAGGACCATGGCCGAGGGACTTACATGATGGATGATACCCTAGGGATGGATGATGTGCAAAACTTTGAAATGATGCTAGAGGCTTCCCAGAGTGGTTTGGACCCGGGCTGTAAAGATTCAGAAACCCTGTTAGCGTTTGTCATTAGGATGCTACATGTGAAGGTACAGCATAGGTGGAGCAACAAGTCGTTCAACAAGGTCTTGGAGATATTTAGGGACACCCTACCAGAAGGTAATGTGGTTCCAACGACCGTTTATGAGGCCAAGAAACTACTGCGTGACTTGGGCTTGGGGTACGAGCACATTGACTCCTGCAAGAATGATTGCATACTTTTTTGGAAGGAGAATGCTCACTTGGAGAAGTGTCCGAAATGTGGGGAGCCTAGGTACAAGGTCAATAATGGCAAGGGTAAGCAGATCACTCATAAGATACTGCGTTACTTCCCAATGATACCTAGGTTGCGGAGATTATACATGTCTAGGATGACAGCCAAAGAGATGAGATGACATCATGAGAATGGCATGGATGGCGATTTGGGTAGGCATCCAGCCGACTATAAGGAATGGAAGGAATTTGATTTGAAATTTCCAGAGTTTGCTCGGGAGATCCGTAATGTGAGGTTAGGACTGGCCACCAATGGGTTCAACCCCTTCGACAACATGAGCACTTCTTATAGCATGTGGCCTGTCCTACTTATGCCTTACAACCTTCCACCCTGGATGTGCATGAAGGATCCATTTTTCATGATGTCCTTACTCATTCCTGGGTCGCATGCACCTGGGAAGGAGATCGATGTGTACTTGAGGCCCTTGGTTGACGAGTTGAAGGAGTTGTGGGAGGTTGGTGTCATGACTTATGATGCCCATAGTGAACAGACATTCTGAATGCATGTGACTGTGATGTGGACCATAAATGACTTTCCCGCGTATGGTAACTTGTCTGGTTGGAGCACAAAAGGTTATTTTGCTTGTCCCCCTTGCAACGAAGATTCATTATCGTGTAAGTTGAGAAGTAAGATTGGGTGGGTTGGACATCGAGCTTACTTGTCTAAGAACCATACTTGGAGAAGGAGAAAGAAGTTCAACGGTCAGGCAGAGCATAAAATGAAATCCTTTCGTTTACCAGTGCAAAAGGTACTTGGTCAGTTGGATCAACTACCAAAAGTTACGTTCGGGAAGGGCCCCAACCGCAGGAAAAGACCTCGTGAGCATGCACTGTTGAATTGGACAAAGAAAAGCATCTTGTACGAGCTACCGTACTGGAAGAACCTAAACCTTAGGCATAACCTTGACGTCATGCACGTAGAGAAGAACATCTATGAAAATATTGTTGGGACTGTGGTGGGCATAGATAAGAAGAATAAGGACACAGACAAAGCAAGTGACGATTTAAAAGATATGGGCATCAGGCCACAATTGCATTTGCAAAGGAATGAAGAGGGATCCATTGTGAAACCCCGTGCATCCTACACATTGGACCCGAGACAAAGGGAGGGTTTTTTTGAATTCTTGAAATCAATTAAGTACCCGGATGGCTATGCTACAAACCTCTCGAGGTGAGTGACCTCGAAAAATGGCAAATTGTCGGCTATGAAAAGTCATGACTATCATGTCCTCCTACAACGTCTTTTTCCGGTTGGCCTACGTGGTCATGTTGATAAGGAGATGAGTATAACTCTATTTGAGTTGGGCAGTTTCTTCCAAGACCTCTGCTAAAAAACATTGAAACAGAGCAATTTAAAAAAATTAGAGGAACAGGGAGTGCCCATACTTTGCAAGCTCGAGAAGATTTTTCCTCCTGCATTCTTTGATGTAATGGTCCATTTGGCTGTTCACTTGCCACGTGAGGCCATGCTTGCTGGACCGGTGCAATATCGGTGGATGTACCCCATAGAAAGGTAATTGTTTCCATCCGATGAAGTGTTATTCATGTAGAAGTGTGATTGTCTTGCATAAGTGTTACAGTCCCAGCCCTCTATCACATCTTCGTTGACCGATGAACAGATATCTGCTAAAGTGCCTGGACAGAGATCGGGATTCCTGAAGGGTTTTGGCATTCGCACGAAGTTCACTTCAACTTCAACCCAGAATCGGACGGGCCCTAATTCTGAGGTACTTCAATTGCGGCAGCAAGTAGCGAAGTTTGGCAAGAGAGCCATCTTCCTTGAGGGCTTTAGTCCTCCAGCTAGCTGAGCGCGTAGGCATAGATCCCGACATCGTTCACTGTGGGGATGGAAGCAATGTTGGAGCTAGGGAAGCGACTTCTGAAGATTTGCATATGACTAGTCTTTTCAAAATGGTATTTATTTGCATGTTGAATTAATTGGGAGAGAAGTTGAATTGTTGTCGTTTAGTTTGGTGATTCTTAATACCATTTAGAATTGTTTCTGTTACCAACATATGCAATTTGGTGGGTTGGGATATGGTTGCTCCTCCAACCCACCTAATGTTACCTAAAAACATTGACTAAATACATTTTTGAGAATTTACAAATGTGCATTATTTACAAATGTAAATTGGTGCAAATACACTACATCTGAATCTATAACCCAAAATTCGCCGAGTATTATTTTTGTTACATTCCTTCCAAACTTGCCTCCAACCTCAACCTGTGAAAAATTTAATCTGGCCTGGTATTGCTCCCATCACAAAACTTAATCCTCCTATTTCATTGCAAACCTTTTAGAGACTCAATCTTTTTTTTTTTTTTTTGGAGCAGCTTGTCTCCCTTGATGCTCATTCTGGCAAGATCAAATGGTGGGTTTCTTTTATTATAATTATTATTCTTATTTTTTTGCAATTCACGGATAGAATGTTTCATATGTAATGTCCATTTGCCACTCCAAACTTGATTTGTTTCATAGGATAAACTCCATAGATTTTTTCAGTAGTACTTTTGCATCTCTTGCCACACTTGCATTTTTGGATGTACTTTTACTTCTGTTTTCCCTCACGAGTTTTCTTTTGTTGTTCTATGGGTAGCTCAATAAAAAGTTCACCAGGTAGCCCTATTGAGTCATGTTCTGAATTTCCTTCTACACTATTATTCAATGTATCAATGCTATGTATAGGAACTGAACCCGTCAACTGAGTGGAGCCCTCAATCTGAATTACATCAGTTTGAATTGAACCTGTCAACTGAGCGGGGGCTTCAATCTGAAGTGAGTCAGGGCTCTCGGTTTGAATTGGTTTTACTGATGAGTTTGGAATGGAGTATGAGGAAGTGCCTTTATTTGAGGTTGAGCTTACCTCATCTGATGAAGTGCCTTGTTGATTGTTACGATCCACATCATGACTCTCATTCATATTATGAACCAAAGTGTTAGGAGTTCAGGGTGCACTAACTGTAGCAACCAATTGCCTTTTGGAATTTTGAACATTCATACCCCTTAACCCGTCTTGGCTTGGTTGTACCTCTAATGAATATTGAGTTGGGTGACTCCAGGTGGTACCCCACTGCTGATGGTGTGGAACCTGCATTTCTTGATTCTGCACTAGGAGAAATCCATGGAACAAAATCTGAAAAGGTAGTAATAGTACTAGGCTCCTGAATAGGGACCAACATCTTTTTGGCATGCCTTTAGTCATTAAATCTTTGACCTTCGGACTTTCAATCAGAGGCAAGATTTGCATGTGCCAGACAAGATAGTTGTTCAGATTTAACTTGACTGAAACAATGGTGATGAGATGATGCAGTGTTGTGTCTGAAAGTGTGAGAGAAATGGTTGTTAAAGATGAACTAGCCATTAATAACTTAAAAGGAGTGAAAAACCTTATCAGTCTTGGACTGCTTGGTTGATCTCCCCTTTCTAGTTCCTAGAACCTACGATGCCCCTGATATGGATACAAAGATCAAGGATAGACTCTGCACTTTCTGAAATCAGAGACAAACACAAATATGGCTACCCCATCCATAACAAGAAATTTCATTCTTTTTCATATTAAGATTTTTATTTTCACCTACATTACATTTCTTATGTTGGTTTGTTTGTGTGCCTTTGATATCTAATTTGATATCTTGTATTGATGAGTTAGAGTTATGACTGCTAATCTGTTATATGTCCATTTTTTGGGGTTTTTGTGGTTTTGTTATGGTTTTGCTATATAATGAGATGGAAGATGGATATGATGGATGTTTCATGTTGGGATTTGTGAAGTGGGTTTTATGTAAAGTGGTGAGGATGTATTGTGTTTGTTTGGCTGGAATCAGATTAGTATAGAGAGATGGGCTGTCTAGTTGATACATGTTGCAGAGATGAGGGATAAAAGAGATAGAAGAAGGGGAAAACAGGGAGAGATGGGGAGTGAAAGAGAAAGGAGGTGGGTTGTATCTGTAAAGAAGAAAATGAGGGAGAAAGAAGATAGAAGATGGTGATGAACTCAGTTTCTGTGATGTAGGATAGGTTGAATGGGCTGAGTGGAAGTTGGTCTGGAAAGTTGATGTGATCTTTGCAGATTTTGAGATGTGATTTAGAGATTGGAAAGGATGGTGAAAGGTGTGGCAATGCATAGATGGGTCGTGTGGTTGGGTTGCTAGTCATGGTTGATTTGAGTTTGTTACACCATTGGATTAACTATTTGATGAAAAGCATGATAATGATTATGAATAAGATTGTGTTTACTACTTTTTCATCAAATAGTCAATTCAATAGTAGAACAAACTCATATGGGTGTATAGCTTTTAGATACCGCATACAACTAAGGGTGTTTATTCTGAAGGGTTTCAAGGTCAATAGGTGGGCCCCTTCATGGAATTTCACTTCTTCGAACTCAGGTTTCTCTTGTTAAAGCCTCCCAGGATCCCATTCTGGCTCAACAAGATCAGGTTTCTTATTTGCTGTAACTTTGTTGTTTGTCTATATACCAACCTTAACTAGAAAAAAAAAAAAAAAAAGAACTACCACCTGGGACCAAAAATGCCTCACTTGATTGTAATTTTTGACTACTTGGGTGTTGGGATATACATGCTATAGAATAATTTAGTCCAATTTGTTACAAATTCCCAAGTGAATTTGTGTCTATTGTTCCCTTGTTCATTCTGTACAGTCTACTTTTGCAAGGTCTCGTTTTCCTTTCCCAAATCCCGCCTATCTAAATTGCTTGGTCTATTATTCTCTAGCCTTCATTTCTGTATTTTCAAAAGGCCCATAGCATAGCTTTCAAAGTATATGATTGGACGTACTCAAGTCACAAACAAACCTGATACTTTGTTATTAACCTTTCCATTGAGTTTGGGGTGGCAAGGAAAAGGGGACCAAGTTACAGGGCTATTGTTTTTCCACTGTTTCTGCCAAAATGAAGTTGGGCTGGTTCATCATACATGTTTTTCCTTAATATAGCTGGAGGAAGCTTCTTGAAATTCCATTACCAGTGAATAGATTTCACAAAGTTGTTAGCTTGTGCTCTAATGTGTCTCTAGACAGCGTTCTCAAATAGATGGAGACTAGTATAGTCATTAGACTTGTGACATGTGAAATTGTGAATGCAATGCATGAGTCAATCTTCTTCTTCTTCTTCTGTGTTATTCTACTGATGCTGCTACCTACTAGTAAGGTAAGGTATATTTTGCTATTTGTCACCGTTTGCCTTTTGTTTTGGGGTTGAGATTGTGTGATTTCTAAATGTAACTTGGAAGGTAAAATTTTAGTGACGTGAAGCTTTAATTGAAGATATTTTCCACAATCATCCAAAGGCACATTTAGTTTATAGCTACAATGATTTGGGAGAAGCATAACTTTGACAGACTTATGGGCTCATATTCTGGCTTTTTGTGAGCTCTTCTTCCATCTTCATGGGTTATTAGGCCTTTCCTGTTATTAGACTAGTATAGTCACTAGCTTTTGCACCGGCACATTGACTTTTGGAGATAGTATAATGATCAATCCTACAGGAAGTTTACTTGTGCCTATGTGACCATTCTTTGTCTAGCAACGGAACATTTTTTTTCACTTATATTTCCAGCCTTTCTTGTTAAATTGTGGATCTTGTTAAATTTAAAAGAAAAGAAAAAGGATTAGTCGTTTTGCCTTTCACTTCTTAATCATATGTTAATCTTGCTCTTTTTTTTATGCAGGATTGAATGAAAATTGAAAGTTTTTTGTTGAAAGATTCCATGCAGCGAACATGAAGGAAAAATGGATGCAGGGTAGCATTACCGGCGCAAGAGAAATCGCCGGTAAAGGTTTTTACCGGCGTTTTTCAGACCTTTATAGGCGTTTATTTAGTGCCGGCAAAAGTGCAAATCGTTGTAGTGAGAATTTCATGGATACCTTAGGATGTATTGACATCTTTCTTAAATGAATCTACTTAGAGAAGAAGAAAACTAAAAGGCATGGAGAAGATGCATTCACGTGGAGAAGTCTTGAAATTGAGGAACGTGGGGAGGATGTTGTTACAAAGCATTTTCTCCACGGACAGTTTCAGTTAGAAAAGGGGGGCTCCATAATCATTTCAGTTACGGAGCTAGATAACCCATTTCAGTTACAAAATACTTCTCTTATCATTAAAAGAGAGTCAAGATAGAAAGGCAAGTCAAAATTGAATTAGAAATTCGCATCCAAGATTGAATTCGAGAACAATCGCTTTCATATATAAGAATTGCAAAACTATGTTTTATGTATCATTAGAAAGAAAATTCAGATCACGCAAAATCATCCTCAAATATTTCTTAACAATGATTTGGTGTATATAGCGCATAAATTCTTAAAAGAGAATAAAAGAAGAGAAGATTATGACAGTCCTCTTTTCTCAATCCAAGAGTCGATGGAGTAGAAATGGATTCAAAGAAACAGGGCAACAAGAAAGGGTATATGACATTTGGAATAGAAATAAAGTTATTGCAAAAGAGTGAAAAGTGAAAAAAAAAAAACTCGAATGGTTACACGAAGTGGGGAAGATGAGTGGTTACATGTTAGAAGTGGGGAGAGAAGGTTAGTAAATTGTAGAGAATGGATATATCTCTTGGTCAAAATCAGAATTTATGGTCAAAATTATGTTCAAAACCCGGAGCTTTAATATAGTATAATAGTTAAAGGAATGTAATTCCATAATGGGGCTATTAAGAATTTGAGATACTGAAATAAATGCCAACCCAGCATATGAAGTATATCCGGATTTTATTCTAATATAACTTGGTTCCACCGTAAAATTGACATCATTGTAAAAATGTAATTAATGTAAACTTATTTATATTTATTAATCATACCCTTTTTATCAAATAGTTGATCTTACAGAGGACAAACTCTTATTGTGGTTGGGATACCCCATAGGTTGGAGGGTGTGTGTTTTCAATGCTTGATACTTTTAATAAGTGGACCCCACATTGAGTTTCACTCCTTCCCCTTGAGATTTTTATTTAAGCCATGTAGATTTGGAGTTCCAAGATCATCTCATAGGCTTGTTTCTTTACTCAAATTACTAACATGAATTTTTGTTATATCAAAATTTCAAAATTTCAATAGGAATTCCTAGTTCCTTCATAAAGATACAAAGAATTTCAGAATTAGAAATTTTTAAATGCACTAAAAGAGCTATTTCTATGAGGATTTTACGGAAAAATCCCCTTAGATGGCCAAGGAACGAAAAAGGCCCCAATACTTTAGATTTAATAGTGGTGGTCCCGTGGGCCACTTCATGTTTTCTAATATTTTAAGGGGAACAATGATATATGTTATTTACAAAGGACCCGAATCCTTCTCCCCTCCTTTCTTCCTCCTTTTTCCCCTCTCCAGAGACTGCGACGCTCCTCCTCTCTTCGACTCCCCAGACGGTAGCCCCAGATGTCATTTTCCACTGATTTGTTAAATTTTTGTAACAGACCAACCCTTTCTAATCGTGTTTAGTGTAATTAGCTTCAATTAGTTATTGAATTAATTGTTGGATGTTAACGTGGTTGGACAAATAGATTAGTGGAGTTTTGACCATGACTAGGTAGTTTGAGGACCTTTTTGTAATTTTGGATTTATAGGTATGGTTGTACGTGTTTTCGGTTTTACGCGGATTTTGGGTGCATTGGGTTGAGCATGTTATATGCATTGATTTTCATAGTTTTGACTTGACCAGTTTGAGCTCATCTTGACCTATTTCCAATCCATAAGTCCCACTTTGACAATTTCATTTAAAACATCTCAAACCCATCGACATTCTCTTTTACCTCAATTGCATGTTGCTAGAATTATTTCTCCTATTCATCTCTCTCTTCCTAAATACTTCAAATCAACTAGAGGAGCTGTTGCATGCCATTTCCCTCAAGCATTAGTGCATCTTCATCATCTTCTACCTCTGGCCAAGCTCTCATTTTTCTCCACTCATCATCAATTGCTCTATTAGTAAGCAATTCCTCTATTTGTCACGACCCGGGCCCGAAGTACGATAATCCCGAGCCGTAATCACATGCTTACTCCCGTAAAGTCCGAATTAACCGAAATTAAAACGGAATCTATAAGGGGTAAACATTCACAAATACCTGTCCATTATATAATTTTGCGGAAATATTTACAATTGACATTGTCAATTTACGATTTTACATGTATACAAAATAAGGTTTTTTATACATATATCATTTCTATCATTCCCTTGCTTTCATCAACTCCTGCATATTCAAATACAATGCGGATTGATAACTATTCAAGTCCTCAAAACACTACATTCCAAAATAAATCCCAACTATTTCAAAAAAATTCTTATAAAGAATTTCCAATCCACTTCGCACTCGGATTACCGTTCAAAGGTTATCCCGTCCGTTCCATTCAACTAGTCCTCCTGGAAGAACCGGAGCGGTCTCCTCCGCTGCCGCTGGGGCAGCCGCCGGACCGGCATTGGCAATCGGGCTTGTAATGCCATCAATAACACCAGTGAACACGACGGTTCAACAATATATAAACAGTTCTTGTGATAGCACATGTTAGTACATATACGAAATTCAGTCAATCTATTAGTCAACATTCCAATTCTAGACAAGTCTAGATAATTCTTACAATGACAATAGGTGAGCACAAAAAGTCAATTAATAGACATGTACAAAATGACCACTACCATAGCATTCATTTAATTGCATTTCATTTCATTTACCATCTTCCCTTAAAGGAAGGATTTATCTTCCGAATAAAAGGCATAATTTACCATCTTCCCTCAAAGGAATGATTCATTTTCCAAATGGAAGGCATCAAATCAGTACCCATAGATACGATCGAAATTTGTAGGACTTACCAGTGTTCGGGCCAGGGACAACTGGCATCACCATGGAGCTCTGGAACGCCCCAAATCCATCTACTGCAGTAGGAATAGGCATTTGCTTGATTATTAACTCATTTAGCTCATTTATAGCTTTAATACAATAGCTAGGTAGTGCCAGACTCAAGAGTCAATACATTTCATTAAGTAATCCATTTCTAGATTCAATACAATTAAGTAATTCCATTCTAATAAATGAAAGGAACAACAGTAACATCAATCCCATTAGATTCGGATACAACAATACGGAATGCTATACAATGAGGGAATCACTGATAATTCATGATTCTACTTATTTTTATCTCAGTTCTAAACAATCATTTAGGTGTAACCATTAGTTATTAAATGCATGTGTTATTCTCGATGGACATCACATTTATATATACAATGTGTGCATTTTAGTCCCCGTAATTATCACCTATGGAAGCTTAGTCCATAATCAATTAACTATTAGAACAATGTTCAATCTCAAAGATTCTTCTTTTATTGTTCTTAATTCTCAACAATCTCAATTCACCCCATAATTAGTCTTAAAACTAATTTAGGGAGTACTTGGACTCATAGGAAACACTCCTAGACCAAACAAAATTCAAAAATGTACAGTTCTACATTAGGTTCGCTCGAACGGACTCAAGTTCGCTCGAATGGACTCAAGTTCGCTCGAGCGGACTCAAACAGAAAAGGGTTTGCTCGAGCGGACTTATTGTTCGCTCAAGCGGACCCAGATAGAAAGGTGTTTGCTCGAGCGAACTACTGTTCACTCGAGCGGACCCATCAGAATTCCTACCCGAAATTCTGAATCACTCTTCTTCTTCCTATTCTTCCTTCTCCACTACCATCCCACAACCTGCACAAGATTTGGACCTCCTATCCACTCCTTTTTAACACATCCATCACAAAATAATACTTCTAATCATTCCATCAATCCACAAAACAAATTCATTCTAAAAATCTAATGGAAAATATACAAAAACCCAAATCCATGAAATTTCCATTAACTTCTACAATAACTAACACCATTCACAAGTAAATGCTTATACTTGCCTCTCTTGAAGTTTCTTAGTCAAAAGACCTCTTTGTTTAAATTGATTTGAGGCAAATCTTCCCCAAACTCCAACCCTAAGCCATGAAAACATGCCAAATGGCTTCCTATGAGCTAACCAAGCTAAAAACCATGCAAAACCACCCAATGAAACTTCAAAATCCTACAAAAATACCACCTACTTACTTGTAGTCCAAAAGAAGGAGGCTTGGGTTCTCTCTCTAGCTCCAAACCCTTCAACAATGGAGGATGACTTGAGGAAGAAGATGAAGATGATGAAGAAGATGAAGTTCTTCTCAAAAACCACTTCTAATCTTTACACTTGATGAGGAAGGATGGAAGCGAACAAGAAGAAAGGATGCCTAGGGTTTGCTCAATGGAAAATGAGTGAAGTGAGCTCATTTCATTCTAATATAAGGAGTCTTCACACTAAAACCCCATTTTATTATGTCTAATTACATTCTGAGTCAAATGAAGGCCCATTTGATCAATCTTAGGTTGAATGGAATTGAGTCTATTATGAAAGTTAACATACTCTTCGAGATACACGCGTTGGTATCAAGAATTTCTGTATTTGACGAAACATGTAAAACCCATATTTACGAAAAAGTCCTTGTTCTACCTTGTTTGAGCCTAAATTCAATTTAATTAAACTAGTTTCATGTAAGCCCATTCCATTATGCTTAATACATCTTTTGAGACTAATTTGTCTCTCTTTGGTCATTAACCATCATTAATTCAATTAACCATGCTTAATTAGCATTAATCTCAATTAATTAGCCTTAATCATGATTAGTTCAGGTCAAGGTGTAACACTATTCCACCTTCTTTTGTTCGGAATGAGTTAGAGAAGCTTATATTTGTTGCATGCATGTCAATCCAAGCTCAATCTACTCATCATCCATTGTAGGGTTGTTTGTAGAGCTTTGCTTTATGGGGATTTCAATGTTAGAGCTAGTGTGGGAGTTCAGTGGCTTGCGTTCTTGTATATTTCAATTAAGCATCATTAAGGCAAGTGTAAACACTTATAATCACTTGCATGCAAGCTTTGATTCACTAATTTCATATAACTCTCATGTTTAGTGATTATGCAAGCTCAATGAATGTTTTCTAGATTATATTGTCTATTGTACATGTTGGTGCCCAAAATCCTAGGATCCCTTCAGATATAAGGATCATGAGAAGCTCTAAATACCTTGTAGGACATGTTTTGAAGGCTAGAATGAAAAGGGGAATGAAATGCCCTTGAAAAAGAACAACTTGAGCTTCAGAATTTTGAAGTTATATATGTAGCCGCGATCGACCATGGGACCTCTAGCAACCGGCTGCGAACACGGGAAACTAGTGGTCAACTTTCTAGAATGTGGTTTTCGCAACCATTTTGCACTAGGATTAACCCACTCCTAGTTGTGAATTCTCTTTAAGGCTAACCGCGAGCCAACCGTAAACCAACCAGGGGAATCTTACGGTTAGATTCCCAGTTCCTTGCATTTTCTGAGAATTCGTACATCGATCAGCTGTCGGCTACTTGCAAAGACCTCGTGGTTGACTGAGGGTTGACCATGGAGCCACTGTGAGTACTCACAGTCGACCGCAAGTCTACCGCGAGACAACAGTAGAAATTAAGTAGGATTTTTAGGTGGTTCTTAGACTTCGTTTTGGGCCTTAGCAATGGAGCCATTGGACCCTAAAACATGCATAGTGGACTCTTGGACCTAAGTTGGTGAGGTTTGAGCTAACCTATACCTACTACGAAGCCCGTGCTTAGTATTCAGGTACCCAGACCCAAAGGTGTTATCCTAAGTTATTCGATGAACAAACCTGTATGGATGTTCACCATGGGTGCATCCACTTTCCCAAGTAAGAAAATAAACGAAAAATAAGGATAGAGAAAAAGAGGCTAGAAGTATTCAAATGTCATCTTGCAACTGGATAGTCATGCTCATGAAATTATAGAAAGACATAAATGTCGAAGACGACACATAATATATTTAACTGTTCAACTTATATGATGAGACTAGTGAGAATAGACATAAGCCTCTGTAATAAAACGTAAAGTAATGATCACTTCTACTAACTGTGATATACAAAGTACAAGAGCAAAAAAGATGTCAGCATAAAGTTCTCAAATGACCTAAAGGATAAAATGTCAAAATGCTAAATCAAGTGCTTGCAGTTGCAGAATTTAAAGTAATAAAGAACTGAAACTACTAAATTTGGACCGATTCAATGAAGTTCTAATAAAATTCTATTATCTCTGAAAAACTAGAAAAGGCCCACACTCAAATAACAATTTTTTATTTTGAATGATCACTCATACTGACATTTCTTTCTTAATATAGACTAGACAAAACTAAAAAAGGCAATAAACATGCTAACTAAATATGAGAAGACTTTTTTTCCCTAGGAGATAAGGGCCTGTTTGGAAGCACAACGCAATTTAAATTGAAATGCAGGTGCAAGACAACAAGAATCTACAAACAAGTATGGAAGTACGAAATCAACCTCAACACATACAAAACCAACAACTTATTGCAAAGGCATACATAATTTTTATTACGTGATTGCTTCTTCTATGCAATTTTGGCAGACCGGCTACTTCGAAGGTAGCCAACGTCCACAATCAGTTTGAGTAACACGAGGAAAACGAATGCATTATCAATTAAAAACCAGACATTAATATACCATCCATCACTTCCTACAAGTTAGCAACAGCACACGACTCTTCACACCACCAGTAACTGCAGTAGCTAATATCTTGGCAACATGCCAAACAACTTACCCACTAGTAACTGCATAAACATAAACATGGACAACCCACGCCAAAACAAATAGAGAAATAGTAAGAAAATAAGAATGCATACCATATTCGTTGATGTTTAATTTTCTTCACACTGTACATTCAGGACTTTATTGCTTCAAGTATCTTTGCATTATTTGTGTGTCTCACTTCCTGAGAAGCTTGGGGTAGACTTTTAAGCCCACAACCCAAACAAGCAAAATTCTCGGGGACACAAGAGCAGACTCAGCAGGACACTCAAAACCATCTCCATAAACCAGCTAGCAACCCTGCACAAACACTGCAACCAAATGCAGACCATGGTGTAAAACAAATTGCCCGTCCCCACCGTCTTCCCATTATTTCATAGAAGGTCATTGGCATTATCTGGAAGCTAGTACACTCGATAGAGGCAATGACGTTGTGTGCCACAACAAGCATTTTTCAGTAGAAGTAGCCACCTTTAGACCAGAGGTTTTGACACCAAAACTTGCGAGGCAAGGCACTACCATTTTTTATCGTCCAAGAACTTCAGTTAATAATGCAAGAGCAGTTGTTCTCTGTGTCTGTGCCAAACCAATTTTTACAAAAGCAGGGATCTTGTAAGTAATGAGCTTCATGAATGTTGACATGGGAACAACTCTTGAAAGTGAGGATGCCCCTAGCATAGGTGATGCTCCAACCGCGCCCACCGGTTTGTTAGCTAGCAAAATCTCTAACATCTTCTTTCTCCACCATGTTACTGCTTCTCCATCATTTTCAAAACTAGTGAATATTGCACCTGCATCCAAGCATCACATTTGAAGCCATATCAAAAGGGTACAAAAGGGTTCATGAGGAAATTCAGGCTGTTGTCAAGTTCATTGCACCAGTAGGTGCTTTTACTCATTTACACCATTGCATCAATGCATCATCAGACCCCCATCAGTTGTACATACAAGGTACAAATTACAAACATGCACTTATCATAAAATCAATAGACAAGTGCTTTCACACATTCAATGCTCGATCTATTTTTTCTAGTTAATGAAATACAATTAAATATAGGAGCTATGTAGAACGAAATTATAGATTGGAATGGGAAAACAAAATTCATGTACCCAACCCCAACGTAGTTGGGACAAAGCTTTGATGATGGTTATGATGATGATGATGGAGTAGAAGAATATAGCTTCTATGGTGCCGTAATATTGACAGAACCTAAACTTCTCCACTCCTCTGATTTCATCCCTCTTTCCTAATCATTTGATTAGAACAGAATGCATGAGACCTCTTTTGTTTTATGTCCATTTGATCAGAATAGAATGTACCTTGCTTATTGGAGCATTGTTTTCTCTTTGAAAATTTATGGCTTCATTAGTTCTGACCTTGAATGTGCCATCTTAAAAAAGGATGGATCTGGAAATCATTTCAAACAAGTACCGGCACCATTATTGTCAAACCTACAACGTAAAATCAAAAGTTTTTCAGCATCTTCATATCTTCTAGGAAGAAAAATAAGAAATTCAATAGTTCTTGATTGTCAAGTAAGAACAAACATGGGGGATGACAGCATTCTTCTTAGGATTCCATAATAAACCTTGGAACATCATTGTGGTAATAAGAAATGCAAAAGTTCTTGCTTGTCAAGCAAGAACAAATGTGGGGGATGACGGCATTTTTCATGGGATTCCATAACAAAACACGGAGCATCATTATGTGGAACAAGGTGATTCTGTTTGATATGAGCGTTAGGAAGTCAATCTGAACCAGTAAAGCAACCATTATGTATCAAATAATTGATTTGTGCAATAGATAGAATTTTACAAAATTGTATCAGATAGGTTTCTGCAAAACCAAAGCTGAATTCCATAAGCCATTGGAGAATCGCTAAAAACAAACCCAAACATCTCCAATTGCCAAACCTTACCAAGGGGAGGTCATATTTGATTTAGAACTTACCAAAGTTAGCATCCCATCCAAAATACATAAATGGCCCCGCTTCTGATTTTCATTCCTTCCCATTGAGTACTGTCAGAGTTACTGCCATCGAGAACCAGCCAGCATGCATATTCACCATCTCAAAACCCAATCAGAATGGGTGCATCCACCGTCCTGAGTAAGAAAATAAATGAAAAATAAGAACAAAGAATTAGAGGCTAGAAATACATAATGTCATCTTGAAACTGGATAGTCATGCTCATGAGATTATAGAAAAATATAAAATGATGAAGACAACACGTTATATATTTATCTGTTCAACTTATATGATGAGGCTAGTGAGAATAGATATAGCCTCTGCGATAAAAAGTAAAGTAATGATTATTTATAATAACTGTGATATACAGAGAACAGGAGCCAAAAAGATGCCAGCATATAAGTTCTCAAATGACCTAAAAGATAAAATGTCCAATTGCTAAAGCAAGTGCTTGCAATTACAGAATTTAAAGCAGTAAAGAACTGAAACTAATAACCATTTTGACCGATTCAATGAAGTTCTAATAGAATCCCATCATCTCTCTAAAACTAGAAAATAGCACACTCACACTAACATTTTCTTTTGGAATGGTCACTCATACAAACATTCCTTTCTTAATATAAACTTGATAAAACTAAATAATGCAATTAACATCCTAACTAATTACGAAAAGACTTTTTCCCCTGGGAGATTTAGGACCTGTTTGGAAGCACAACACAAGTTAAATTGCAATGCAAGTGCCAGACAAAACAAGAATCTATAAATATGGAAGTATGAAATCAACTTTAGCACATACGAAACCAACAACTTGAAGTAAAGGTATACAAAAACTTTGTATAGTGACTACTGCTTCTTTGCAATTTTGGCAGTCAGTGGCTGCTTTGGGATTAGCCAAACACAAACATAGACAACTCACACCATAACTCCATAACAGACAAAGACGCAACTTTCCTAACCAAACAAAACAGAAACAGAAGGTGGGATCAAGCACTAGTGGTACATAACAAAGTTCCTCTTGTGTATACAAGACCAACAACTTATTCATGTTCCCATGTGCTTTGTATGTGTCCAAACCAAAAGAGATACGCAAAAAATGTCACAATGGAATTTTTATAAACAAAACAATAAAAAATGAAATTCTATCAATGTGATTGATAACGAAGGTTGCAAGTCGCCAAGGTCAAAACAGACTCAGCTCAGTTATCAAGATCCAACGCATTATAATCATGCCCAGCCCAACCATGTTGGTCCCGCTCATCACTCAAATCCAACATGTACAAGATCGCCCAGCTCAAGAGGATTATCTTCGCATATATTTTTTGCTAACTTGGAGATTGACAAGAAAATGGAAAGCATATATTCACCACCCTACACAGACCACACGTCAAGAGTTATCTTGGGCACTGGAAATGCCTTGTGGAAAGACCTCTGCCAACCTCATCGTATGAAATCAAAGATGCTACATCATAGCATACAACCCATTCCCTTGATATTTGGAGCAAATAAAGAAGAATATCCATTGGCCATCTCATCATTGATTGAGTCCACTATCAATTCGTGATGAGGATGACACATCAAAGATGCCATTTAACAATGCTTGATTGATCCTTTCTCATTACACATTTGTAAAGAAAATAAAATGAAACATATATATACAAGAAAAAGAACTTGTCACCTGGAAAAAGATTCAAAAAAGGGGTGAACGATTCTGTCTTATTTCATAGTTGGCCTTATATTTCTGAAAATTGAGCAATTCTTTAGTGATTGGGCAACAACATAGTTTAAATAGTCACACTATCCTATAAATGACCCTCTTTATCTATAACAAATGAGAGACAGACATTCAGCCATATTGGAAGAGAAAACTAGTACTCCAAGCCTATCATAAATGGATGAAATAAGATTCGATGTTGATTAGAAATATATTGATAAGGAAGAAATTTCCACTCAATATCATCTCAACATATCTTCTTTTCTTTTTTCTTTGTGTTTTTTTTTAAAGAATTCATTTCCTTTACAACATGTTACAGACAGGATAGAACAAGGCCCTACTGAGGCCACCTATACCGAACATACCTCATTTTTTTCATGTACGTATATTTCATCCTAAGGTGTGAACAAGATGGTTCATGTCCATCTCTGACATTTTGGTCACAACAAAACCACATCACTCGTAAAAGGAAAAACAAGAGACCTTTCCAATTTGGTTGAATTATCATATAGAAGGGTAAAAAGGCTCCACCAATTATTTATGCAAACATTTTAGTTGATCAGGAACTTGGTTTTGCACAACTGTTTCACGAATTAAAACTAAAAAAATAGTAACGACGATAATAATAAAAGTAGAAAAAGGAGAACAAAAACCAATCAATGAAAGAGCGGTGGTGCTGTAAACTTACCTTTTGTAAATTGGTCCACTCAAGCTCTTTTTATGATCTTGCAAATAGCCTATGCAAATCGAAAGTCCAGCCAAATAGGCCCCTTCATTCATTATACAAACACTTGCACACACAGAAAGAAATAGATTAGTTTTCTTACATTCTTACGGGATATATTTAAAAAACAATATAAACCATGAAAAACTTCTTGAGCAAATTTATTATCAGAAAAATTACATGTGAATGTGATTTCTTATAGATGAAACTAAACTAAGCATGATAAATTATGAGAAAATTTCAAATGCAAGCATAGAAAGAATAAGAAACATGCTCTTTGGAATATTTGCTTGTTTCTTTTCTTTCGGCTTCTGATATATGCTCGTTGGGATGCTGCTCTCGATTCTGGTGTGATCTATGAACGTCTGACTTCATTTGGATCTCTCATTCTCCAAAGTCCAAAGAGAGATGGCCTTCTTTCGATTTATACAGAAAGAACCAAGATTCCAATGATCAAGATATCATCAGACAACCTACCATGGAATGGAGTTTCTACCTCAAATGGCACAAAGTGAAGGCATGTAGAGCTACAAATTTATCCAAGTTTGTGATAAAATGTTCTCAACATGAATCGCTTGAAGAGCAATTGGACACCTGTGCTCAATGGAACTAGGATTTAAGGATCTTTAGCTGTTTCTATTCATAAAAAATCAGAATGTGATGCTAAATTTGATTGGATTGCGCTGTTCCTTGTTTTGCCTATGAACACCGGGGATGATAGTCCATTATCTGTGTTCTTTAATGATCAATGTTCTAGGTAAAACTGATGGCTGAAGTACTCAAGAAGCGCATTTTGAGATCCTCTAGAAAGGACAATTAAATTTAAAAACAAGAAAAAGAAGAAACATTTAAAACAAACAAAAAAAATTACCTTAGAAGATCAAGTAAGAACTTCATCAAACTTGCAACAAATAGGTAACAGAACGATCATTCAAGGGGACATGCATCTTTCAAAAAAGATGGACTGGTTGAGACATTACATCAAACACTTTGTGGGCATATGAGATTGAATTCAATATTATCCAACAAAGACAGAAAAAGATATGGTGGTTTTTTCATGTTCAATCTATATCCCTTTTTTGGCCTTGCATATCATTAAACAAAAGGAGATCATCATCTTTTTTTCTTTGAGTTTTCTAAGCAACCCATTAATGTAAAACGAAAATAAAAAACACGCAGTGCTTATTTCAAAGAAATTTCAAAAGAAGTACTGCAGATGAAGAAGAAAAGAGATGTAAAAGAATTAAAGAAATGTAAAGAAATATTTACCTGTTCGTGTCGTCCGTGTGCTTGCTTCCGTCTTGATCAACAGCGATATGAAAAATTCCAGACGAAGAAGAGAAATCATTACCGACAGGTAGAGAGAGAGAGAGATTACGGAACACAGAGTCGAATGGAAATGTTGTGGACACAATTTCCTCCGGTTTCAACGCTTGTATGGTCCAAATCCAAGGCAGGCAGCGACACTTTTTCATCATCTACCATCCCGATGCAGAGAGAAAAGGTTGGAGTCGTTGCTTGATGTCATTGTCTTCCCACCATGAACTCTCGCAAGAAATCTTCTTTAGTGCTGGTGCTACAATATTGGTGCCATTGGAGAGGAAGGAGAGACTCTTCAGCTTGGGACAATGGCTAATTCCAATAGTTTCTAGTGATGGCCATTCGAAATTAGAAAACCCTGGGCAAATGCTAACCAATTCCCGAAGAGACCACAAAACAATTTTCTTGAGATTAGGGAAGACAACTCTATCATTATTGTAACTTATAACATTATGGGTATGGCTTGCGACAAACATCGACATCTCCTCCTCTTCAATTTCTATTATCTCTTCCACCATCGAACAATACCAAACCATTAAGGATTCTAAATTGCAGAGTTGTCGAATAATACCCAATTGGAAAACCTTCTTCAAGTTTTTACAACCATATAAACGTAGATCTCTTAGTTTGGAGAGGCTTCTAGGCAACAATGGACCATCGCATAAGCTCCTCAATTCAGGAAGTTTTCTTAGTTTAAGCGTCTCCAAGATGGGCAGCAGTGCACAAGCCTCCTGTAGCTCATCTCCATCAAAGAGAGTTTCCATCTTTTCACAGCCTTCGACATAACATTCTTTCAGCTCTTTCATGTTTGCCAGGCCCAACTCTGATAGCTTTCTTATTGTGCGGTGATCCTGTAGACGAAAAAAAGGAACAACGAGCAAGAGTCTCCATAATGGCAGCATGTGACATCCCCAGACCACCGTTATATACCGAACATCTTTCCTGGTTTTTCCGGTTTTCCCATGGACCAAAAAGGAAGTCGTCGGTAGGAACCTCTTCCTCAGTGCCAACCCGAAACCGGAATCTCCTAAACCAGGAGGTTGCTTTCACCGATTTGCTATGATGTAGAAAATGCTCGAGACACTTCACTTTTGGAAAGTATGCATCGAGATAAGTAAGATGTTCCAAGCTACATAATTCCTCAACCACGACTTGCATGCTTTCATAGTTCTTCTAAATATGGAAGCTTTGGAATTATTTCAATTGGAACTCTCAACTTCATGTTCCATTCTTTAGTGTCCTCGTCATCATTTAGAAGACACCAGTTGGGGTCTTTAAATCCCACTATCAAACGTTTCAAATGAGTTAGTTCCCCGACCTCTCTAGGCAGATATTTAATTGCTGTGGAGCCTCCCAAATGAAACACCTCCAGTTGCCTGAGTGCCCCTACTTGGGATGGAAGTTCTTCTAATTTATCACAATCCTTCAAATAGAGACTGCGGAGATTAACCAAGTTGCACAAGGAAAACGGCAAGGACTTTATTCTAGTGCTACTCAAGTCTAGAATACATAGAGAATGCATAAATTCAAAGAAGGAATTGGGGATCTTTGTTAGCCGACCATTCACTTGCAACAATAATGTTGACAAGTGCTACAGTTCGGCCTCTCCAATAAACTGCACAAATTAGACTCCATTAATGAAATCTTTTGTGATTGCAATCATTCCTTCTCCTCTGGTGGATGCTTTACATGCTTACCAGTTTTTACTAAGAACCCTGAAGCTTCTTTCAATGCAAAATCCCCTATAATGTCATGCATTTTGACATATTCTTCATTATAACCTCTCTCCAGCAATGATGCATCCACAAGATTCATTACCATGTGGCGACCATCATCCCGTGCCTCTTAAATGCTATCAACTCCTTGAATGTAGCCCTCCAACCACCAATACTCTGCCAATTCAGTTATCAATATTTTATGGTCTTCTGGGTACAATGAGCAGTACAACAACAATTTCCTTTCAAAATCATTAGGTAACCGGTCATAACTGATTCTCAAGCAGGAGAACACTTCCTTTTCCATGCCTTCAATTTGAGACGTACATGGTAATTGCAGTTTCCTTAGCGTAGTCCTCCACTCACCAACATAACTATTCTTTCTCAATGATGACCCAATAATGATGATGGCAAGTGGTAAACCACTACAGTTTTTTTACGATGTCTCTAGCAATTGGTTTGATACAAGGAGACATGGCAACATCTCCAGCTTTTTCATTAAAGAGGCTCCATGCCTCCTCTTCGGATAGTTTCTCCATTTGTATTTCTACATCTGTTTCCATCCGCCGACATACGCCAAAGTCTCAAGTGGTCAACAAGACCTTACATCCATTATCTTGATTTAGAATTGGAATCCCAACATCAGACAAATCAATTCTTTGCCAAATATCATATAAAATCAACAAGAATTTCTTCCCACTTAATTTTTTAGATATAAATGCTCTTAATCGATCGTCAAACATATCTTTTTCAGGACATTTTAGACGTTCCGCAATATCATCTTGCACCTTTCTTCGACTTCCTCCTCCTGAGACAGTTACCCAGATGACGATGTCAAACATATAAGATTCTTCCAGTCGATTGTTCAACAATTTCAGAGTTCTTGTCTTGCCAATGCCACCCATTCCCCAAATCCCAATCTTGCAAAATCTGAAATCTTTTATAAGCCCCAATATCTTCTGCAATCTAGGCTCAGAGTCAGTTGATGAATTAGTTTCTACAATCTATGTCTCCACGCTCTGCAACGGTGCATCACGAAGCTCCCTTCCTGCGAATGCCAATCGACAATTGTTAAGATTTTTCATTTCCTGGATCATATATACTATAAGTTTGCCCAACTCCATCCTAGATTTGACATTAGGACACCACCCTTTAGGACATTTCTCGTCTTCTTCGCGTTTTGCTTTAATGGAGTCAACTTCACCTTTCACCTTTTCCACATCATCAATCCAGCAGCGACATTCTTTTGTTGCAACTTTCAATTGTTCTATACTTATCATTTCTTGCATATCAAGCAATTGTGCAAACAAAGGTGTTGCATTTTTCTCCAAATCATCCATGTTCCTTTTGAGAATCTTGATGTCATGCAACAGTGCATCACGAAACTCCCTTCCTGCGAATGCCTATCGACGATTGTTTAGATCTTTCATTTCCTAGATCATATCTACTATATGTTTGCCCAACTCCATCCTAGATTTGATATTAGGACACCACCCTGCAAGACATTTCTGGTCTTCCTCGGGTTTTTCTTTAATGGAGTAAACTTCACCTTTCACCTTTTCCACATCATCAATCCAGAGCTAACATTCTTCTGTTGCAACTTTCAGTTGTTCTGTATTTTCAATTTCTTGCACTTCGAGCAATTGTTTAAACAAATGTGTTGCATTTTTCTCCAAAGCATCCATATTCCTGTTGAGATTCTTAATGTAACCAATTCGATGACCAATAGCACTCCATAAGGGTTTTACAAGATCTAAAACTGGTGCAATAATCTCCATGCCTGTTAAGAAACTAGAAGACAATTAGGTACAAATGAACAATGGCATAAATAACATCAGGCAAGAATAAATCCCAACTAGTTAATTTAATACTCAATAACACATAAAATTTAATGATGTGGAGAGAGAGATGTGAAGTGGTTAACTCATTCTCCATTTTATGTTGATTGGTATTTAATTAAACTGAATGATTCGCTACAACTTTGACCTGTGTTGACTTGGTTCCTCTCTCTCTCTCTCTCTCTCTCTCTCTCTCTCTCTCTCTCAACAAAGAGATCACACGTTAGAACTTTTAACGTAATTTAGGCCATCGAAATAGAGGACCCCATCACACGATAGCCATTCAAAACCGTCCTTTTCTTCCTTTGGAGTAGAAAGAAATTTAGTAAGACCGTCAGCAATCAAATTGGTCATTATTAAAACATATCATCAACATAAGGAAGAGACAGGTTTCAATTGAAATCAATCTCTAATTGATTTTGATTGTACACAATAGATCTTGACCCTCTGCTAATTACTCCATGAGATTTTTTTTTTCTATTTATAGGGCGCCAAATTTTGTTTGGTTTGACGTATATGAATTAAGTTTGTTTATCATGTGGACACTTTAATTGTAGAGAACTTCTACATGTTTAATATTTAGGAACCACAAAAAGGAACTCAATTTGCTTTGTATTTGTATGGTTTGACTACTGATGTATGCAAATAGGAGATAAATTCAGGAAAAAAAATTAATAGTTCTAGAGTTGCAGTATTAGAATAGGATCTCCGATGCAAACTCTAAGGGGAGCTACATACAATGTCTTCTTATTTTCTTCTTCTTTCTTTTTTCTTTTTCTTTACTTTGTGGGGGATTTTGATTGGGGAGACTCCTTATGTATTGATGTTTGGAATTAGAAGAGTTGCCTTGGGTTTGATGTACTTAAATTGGTACTTTTTGTAAATGATGCTCTACTAACCATGTAGTATGTTACATGGTTTTTTTTTTTTTTTTTTTTTTTTCAATCTATACTTTGTCAAATTCTAAATGTTGAAATTATATAAAAACATCATGAAGGTGTAAGGTTTTTTTCTTATAAAAGAAAATTTCAAAGTATTCATTACTTTGAGTATTTCTTTTGGTAAAACTGATTATTTCAAAGGTAAAGGGTCTTTGTCACCACTACTGTTGAGCCTAGATGTTTAAATCCTAAATTTTTTTTTTCAAAGCAAAGAAAAGGCATGCAGAAGCAGCTGGATTCTTTTTTATTTTCCTGGCATTAGGTTTCTTTTAATTTTCATGGCATTAGAATTCCATAGGCTGTGGGTTTCTTTTTCTTCTTTTTTTTTTCCTTTTTTGTTTCAATTTTTATGTTAGTTTTTAGTTTTCGTGGCATTAGGTTTCCACAGGACGTGGGTCTCCTTTTTTCCCTTTTTTGTTTCTTTTTTTTTTTTTTTTTGGAAAAATGGGTTCTTTTAGTTTTCGTTGCATTAGCTTTCCATAGACTGTGGTTTTTTCTTTTCCTTTTTTTTTTTTTTTCAAATTTCGGGTATTGGCTTCTCCTCAGTCTTTTATTTAAAATCACTTTTTATCATTGGGTTTTATGTGTTTTCTCATTTTTACTTTGTATTTTTTTCTTCTTTTATTGCTTATCATTATTAGTCAATTATTTATTTTACTTCCATTGGGTTCTTTTAGTTTTCTTTGTGAAGGCTTTTCATGGATTTGTTCTTTTTTTTTATTTCTTTTGTGGCTTCAAATTTTCGTTTTTGAGTATTAGATTATCATAGATTGGTTTGTTTATTCTAAATTTCTTTTTTTATTATTTCTCAATTGTAATGGATCTTTTTAGTTTTCTTAATGGTGGATTCTCGTTAATTTGTGGGGTCTTTGGTCTTTGCCTTTTGTTCTCAATTTTTGATTTTTTTCTTTGTCATGGGTGTTTGATTCTTTTAAATTGCTTCTGTTATTGGATTGATTATGGACTTTCATTTCTATTTTTTTATGTATTATTTATAAAAGGTATGGGATTCAATTTCACAATTGTGGTCTAATTTCGGAATTGATTGAGAAATTGGATCTCAACTTCAATTTCAGTTTTAACTTAAAGGAGAGATTTTAGAGATTCCAAGAGAATTCTTCTATTTTAGAGTTCAATCTAAAAGGAGTTTACTTTTAAAGAGTCCAGTCTTCCGCGGTCTCTAATCAATCTATGCATATTTAGGTTTTCGTATTTCTAAATTTTCATTTAACTTTAAGAGAAGAGTTATAACTTATTAATTTTTAGTTAATTTAAATTTATTGACGAACCAACTACATTGATGGTAAGTGGTAAGCGGTAAGCCACTACACTCTTTGACAGTACCTTCAGCAAATTGATTGATGTCAGAGGTCATGGCAACTTCTCCAGCACTTTCAATTAATAGGTTCCATTCCTCATCTTCTGAAAGAGTCTTCACTTTGACAACCTCATTTGTTTTCATCTGTCGACATACCTTCAAGGAATGAGTGGTTAATACAACCTTACAGCCATCAACTTGATTGAGGGCAGGGATTCCAACATCAGACAAATCTATCCTTTCCCAAACATCATCTAAAAGCAATAAGAACTTCTTCCGCCTCAACGAGTCAATTATATTTTCTTTTAGTTGATCATCAGATTTTGATATGGTCAATTTTAGGCATTTTGCAATAGCATTTTGCACCTTTCTTCGACTTCCATCTCTTGAGACAGTAATCCATAGGACAATCTCAAATCTTTGGGACACTTGAGGGTGGTTGTTCAATAATTTAATAGTTGTTGCTATTAGAGATTATGATTATCTGTTAAAGAAGATTGTTAGGATGTTAGTGTTGTTAGGATTATCCTTATTCTCTGGATATGGTTAGTTCATATTTTCTTATAAATGTAATATTTTCACTCAATGAAACCTACGGTAGAATTATGGGAACATGGTGATTCTTGAAAGATTATATGGTATTAGAGCTTGAGCCTGGCAATGATCTTGTGATCAAGCCGGGTACAATCCTGTTTCTGCAATCAATACAGTCATTTTTTTTCTTTTTTAATAAAAAAAAAACTAAGCATCCTCTCCTATCTATCCATCTAAGGGCCTACGATCTCACCATCTTCATCAAAATTATAGGATCATCAAAATTGCACGATCGAAGGTTCTGGAAGAAATTGCGACAGATCTGATCCAGTGTGCCATCGGCACATACAGACTTGGAAAGGAGGACGACTCGGAAAGGAGCGGGTTGCGACGGTGATGGGTCCACGGATGGCGATCGCCAAGAAGACATGAAGATTATGATTGAGGGGAGGATGTTAGAGATTATGATTATCTGTTAAAGAAGATTGTTAGGATGTTAGTGTTGTTAGGATTATCCTTATTCTCTGGATATGGTTAGTTCATGCTTTCTTATAAATGTAATAATTTCACTGAAACCTATAGAATTATAGGAACGTGGTGATTCTTGAAAGAGTATAGTCTCGCCCACCCCCACCCATACCCATTCCCCAAACTCCAATAATTTGGGCATTGACATCTTCTATAAACGTCAATATCTTCTTTAGTGGACGCCCAACTGCAGTTAAGAAATTACTTTCTACATTTTGTGGCTGAACTTTCTCCAATGGTGAATTAAACAACACTTGTCCATCGAATTTCAACTGTTTGTTGTTTAGAGCTGTCATTTCCTTGATAAAATCTTCTCCTCGTTATATTCTTCTCGAATGGCATTCACTTCATCTTCTATCTCTTTCACATTCTCAAGCCACTTGTTACAAACCTCATTTGGTTTGTTGCTATTTATCTTGTTCAACACATCATCCCTTGCAGCAAAAAAATCATGTTTGTTGAGTTCTTTCATATTCTTTTTGAGGTTTTTATTGTAACCAATTCGACAGCCTATAGGACCCCATGCGAGTTTCACAATTTCTAAAACAGGTCCAATGATGTCCATTCCAGCTAAGAAACTAGAAGACAATTTGTAGACATAAGCAATGGCATAAATAACATTAGGGTAATGAATAAGCACATTCTTTAGATAATTTAATAAACACAAATACATAAAATTGAAAGAATGAACAAATGAACAAATCTGATTTTGTCTGTGTAGAGAGAGTTTTTTTTCATCCCATAAGAATTAATTCTTATAATATTGTTAAATGAGATCGACCTTTGTGAGGCCCACGTCAAGTTAATAATGGAGGTAGAGGTTAAAAAGGTCAATAAATGAATTAGGAATGTCAATCATCATTACAATGATTTTCAAGTTGCAAAGAACATCAATAAAGACATGGGCCTCTCAATTCGAAGTGTGACTAAGAATTAGAAGATTTCAAACTAGCTATGGCAAGTTTCAAGTTAGCTAGCTTTCTTATAATCGTATAACAAAATAGCTCTCAATATGCCATATATTATGGGCAACGTCCCCAAATGAGTGACGCTGCTGTCCACATAAATGTGCAAAAACAGTACTAATCTCAGAGGCTCTTCTATCACAAATTTTATATAAAGATCATGCATTTAACTACAATTCTTCATAAAAACAACTTTCACAAGACTACGGAAAACCTAACCCTCATGTGTTGTTGGATACGTGGGTTCAAGACCGTTGTAAAAAAGTAAAAAAGGGGAAAATCTACATGTAATCACATGCCTTTTCTAATATTACAAATAATGGCCTCTTTTTTCTCTTTTTCTTTTTTGTCTTTATGTACAACCATCTACATTTTCTCAACCATAACAGTCAACCACCTTAATCATCGGTCAAATAGGTCCTATTTTCCTCCAAAACCAACAATCTAAAAGACAAACTTGCCATTATCTTACACCTGTTTGCAGCAAACAGTGTTTGGCCAATAGAATAAATTTAACCAAAGTATCTTACCATTTTCTCCTTAATCTAAGTACAATATATTTTTAGAACACCATGACATTTTAACCATACTTTATTTTCAATGTCAAACTACAAAGGTGATGGCAGGGCTGGCTTTACCAATAAAGCTAGCAAAGCCATTGCTTTAGGCCCGTAATAACAATTGACATCTTTTGAGATTTGAAAAACACAAACTTGCTAATTGCCATCCCTTTTTTTCTCCCAAAGTATAAGGCCCCATAATAACTCTTTCGTGAAAAGATATAATTAAGATTTTCATGGGGCCTTAAAGTGTCATTTATGACAATTATATTCCAAAATTTGCCCCTTATAGTTCTATTGCTAGGAGTCCAATTGATTTTAGCACACCATTATATTTTAACCATACATTCAGTCATGAACTGGCTTCACAAGCCTATCTCATTATTTTTGTGTATCTTATCTCAATAGGGGCCCATTCAGATTTGATCCATGATGTGGTTGTAATATATCTATAGCTTGGGATCTCAGCTCTAATAATAGAACTTAGAATTTAAGACAAACAATGGGCCCCCGTCGGGGTTTATTCACTTGGCCACAATGCATATAGGCACCGTGCATATGGAACATCCATTACGTGGGGCACACCTCTAAAGTCCATCTTGGATGGTCCTGACTCATGGTGCATATGCGCACAATGTGCAAGTGAAAATGCTCTGAGTTCCACTAGTGGCAAATTCAAGATTTTTGTTTGTGGGGGTGGAGCCAAATAGGTAGTTGGATTTTATAATCCAAGATTTCCATCGGAGTTTTAGGGCTGGGCCCAGAATTTTCATGTGGGTTTTAGAGGTGGACTTAAGATGGGTTAACAAAACTTGAATATAAAAACTTAATTAGTAATTTTACATCACAACAAAGCAAGAAAATTAAATTTTAAATAAAATATTTATAATAATATTAAAACATAGAAAATGACTCAATTGTCGCTTTATGCCTAAAATTGTCTCTAGCCAGCCCTAGGTGATCACAGATTAGACATGAAAAATCTATAGCTATAAGACTCACTATGACCGACTTTAAAGTAGGCCAAAGTCAATACAATGGATTTTAAATATGAACTATTGAGAACAGGGTTTGCCTAGTTGGCTAGCAACCCTAGCTCCCACCCATATTACTTGGGATCGAACAATGGTCTTCCCCCCACGGGTACTCATGTGGGTTTGGCCCCACTTCACTGGTCTATCATTAAAAAAAATAATAATAATAAAGAGTAAAGGTTGTTAAGATTTTAAAGTGCATCCACTCATGCATTTAGCAAGGAAATTTATTAATTTCTATTTTATATTATAATTATTTGGGTCATTTGTCATTTTATGCTTGAGATATGTTAATCAAATTTACATATTAAGTCTTAAATATAGAACCACGATAATGTATTATTGCTAACACCAACTTCATATTATTTTCAATAGCAATTTATTTTACTACATTTGTTTTACCTAGATATGACATACAAGGTAAGAGGTGTGAAGAGGAAGAAGAGAGGGTTCCTCGTTTATGTATAATTTAGTGGGCTCCAAGAACTAAAACTTTACTAATAATAAACAGTGCAGCCCAGGCATTGCCATTGGTTTGGATCATGAACTGGGCCTATAAGATTGCAAAGTAATAAAAAAAAAAAAAAAAAAGAAGAAGGGATTGTGCTGGTTTTTTTTTTTTTTTTTTTTTGACTTATTACTCAAAATCACCAAAGATCTATGATTCGAAACTTCATATCTTGAGGTTTATCAATTTTATGAGAATTTTGAATGGCTCATATCATGAATTAGGGGGTTGTAGAAAAAAAATATAGAAAATGGACTTAGTATTTTTTTTTTTTTTAAATCTCCATATTTTTTGTATTAGCTAGTAAAGATATTAAGACAAGAAACCCACGCATTGGTGTTTATTGTATTTATGAGAATGCTGATGGGTTAAAATCATGCATTGGGGGCTCCACAAGAGAGCACATAAATCAGAATAATGGGATTAGATTGATTTTGCAATTTTCGAAATTTTTCGAAATCTGTGAGGTAATTAGATAGGAGAATTAACACCTTGGTTTTTCTCAGTTTTACGAAATTATTGAACAATCTAGATAATGAATTGGTGGCCAATAAGTGTGAGAAATAAACAAGTAACAATGCCAGTTGCTATTTCTCAAAAAAAAAAAAAAAAAAAAGAGAGGACTAATGCCAGCCAAACTCGCACCTGTTTGAAAGAAACACTCAAAAATGCCATCTTGGCACTTTTTTAGATTTTTCATTAAAACACATCACTAATGTATGTAAATAATTTCACAATGAGTGGAGGTTTGAAACAGTTTAGACAAAAATACACCCTTTTCTACATCATTTTATACATGTATGATTAACTAAGGAAGATGTTGTCAATTCATGTGTTTCTCATCTGATCAATCTAACAAGGGGCATGGCATAAGATTTGTCTCTAATGATAGGTCAATGCAGGTCACTGGTCTTTAGCAATTTGGATCTCAAAGGTGGGTCGACACATTTATGGCAACAGACTCAGAATTATTTTCAATGTGGTGGTAATACAAGTAAGCATTTATGCTTGCGGCAGAAGGCCCTTTTTGTGCAATATCGCACAATTATCATACAAAAGGACATCTTTGTCCCATAAATACCGTTCTGCATATACGCCCATAATAGTGGGGAGATTTTCTTGGTCAACATCCTGCCAACTCTTGTTCAGTCAAAATCCGTAAAAGGAAACCTTTTTCATTTTATTGAGAAAAAATCATAATTATAAAAAGGATCTTTTCGTTTGTTGAATCAATTAAATGAATGAAAGCTGCTAAATACACACTGAAAATTGATCTCTGCACAATACTACTCTCTACACTCACCATGGTTACTCTCTACACACCATGTAACTTTCCAAAATACCCTAACTTCTACTCTCTCAACTTCTCTTTACACTTCCTCTCTCTTCATCTCTCCCTCTTCCTACCCGCCCCCGCCCCCGTCCACTCTCCCTCTCTTGGTCTCTCTGCTTCTCTCTTCCTCTCCACCTCTCTCACTCTCCCTCTTTCTCTCCTTTTCCCTCCCTCCCTCCATCTCCCCATTCGGCGGGGTTGCCAAAGGGGCGGTGGTGGGTGTGTAGAAACAAGTTAGGGATGTAGAGAGTTTGCTACATGTCCTTTTAGGTAATTTTCTACATGGGTATTTTAGTAAGAAGAAATTTCAATGTGCAGAGATCAATTTTCAATATTTATTTAGCAGCTCTCTAAATGAAGCCCTTCGGTGTGGGTTCAAGCTTATTTTCCAACAGGTTTTAAGTAAATTTAGGTGGCTATTATTTTACCTGAGTCTGGATAAAAAAATAGGGAGATACTGTTTCTTTCAATCCAAAATCGCCAACTGTGTAAAACCTCTTTCTTGATTTTCTTTTCTTCATTCAAAGAAACCAATTTAAAGGGTGCATTAGTTGGCAGAAAATTTTACACAGTTAACGAATGTGGATTGAATTAAACAGTATCTACTTGTTTCTACGAACAGAGGATCCGAACTCTTTTTACCCTCATTTTGCTTCCGAAAGAAGGGTCATTTTACAAGGGAAATGCTTTCTTTGATAAGGTGGGCCCCACCCACTCACATAATCAATGGTATTATGGATGTGAGGTCCTTAGGTAATCGAAGCATGGTAGGCCCCAACAAATGGTAAAAGAATGATTCTCGAAAAACTTGGTAAGCCCTTCCATGGGTATTTTAATCCGTGGCTGAAAAACAAAGTTAAAATTTGCTAAAAATGATAGACTGGATGGGCTCTCTCCATAGATGTAAATCAGTATGATTAGAGGACGACTCGGGAAATTCATCTTGTGGAGCTCTATGTAAAAGAAATATTAGGATAAGGAGCAAATGTAAAAAATATATATATTAATTTTCAAAATCTGTAGGGATTTTCAAGAATTTTAAACTTTTTTCAGGTTTGCCCCCAAGCCCTTGTAACTGGGTCGGCCTTGACTATGATGTGCCATTTCCACTGGGTAATTGGTGTAGAGTGCCAACTCCATGGCACTATGGCAGTACAGTAGGTTGCTAGGGTGTAAGGCCACACCCCTTGTGGGCCCTCCATTTGTTTTAATTATATATATATATATTATTATGAGTTATCTTAATATACTATTTAATAGGATTTAATAGAATAATTTATTGATGTTCCCAACTCTTAGGATTAGGCTTTTATATATTTCTTTATAGATATAGGGTGTTTATTCGAAATTTATTAATGTTTTAGTTAGATTAGACCTTAGCTAGTAATTAGATTTTAATAGGAGGAGTGTGCAGCTAGGAAGCTTCTAAAATTCCTAAGATTGATAAAATTACCCATATTCTTATCCTCTTCTTTATGTAAACCCTAATGGTCTTTTAGTAAACAACCACCCACCCTAACATATAAATACACCATTATTGCAATGAAATGAACCCTAAACCTAATTCACTCTCATTTATCTCTCATTTCACTCTCATCTTCTCTATCTCTCTCCAAGTAACAAGAAGTCTAAGGCAAGTACCATATGCTGGATAACTTACATTGCATGTTCCTTCCTTTAATTCTGCAATTTCAATTCAGTTATGTATGTATGTATGTTTAGATATACCAATTTAACTTTGTTTATGGATTTTTGGCTATTGATGGATGAGTTCTCTCATTTAGAAAATCAATGGCTCGGTTTGATGATGAATGGATAGTTATAGAAGTGATTTGCTTGTTTATTAATGTTTATGTAAATGGGTCGAGGAGAAATCCAGGATTGGGTTACTCTAACAGGTTCCCGGAGATGGAACCGTGAGTGGGTTGCTTATTGAGTCGATACCGGACCTAGGTGGGCCACCCGATGATAGATCCGATCCGTAGATCCAATAAAGGACCCACGGGTGACTCTAGAAGGGCTGGTCCCATATGGCAGTGGATACCCATGGCCCACCATCCATTAGGATGATCAAAGAGGGCGGGAGTGAAAGGGGAGAAACTCAGTTGGGCGACAGGCCTTGGTGGGACCCAATGGTTGATTGGATCGTAGATCTGGTACGACCACAGTGCCGTGTGTGACCGGGCGACCTTGGAGATCGAATCCATCTTGGGTTCTTGATTGGTGGGGCCCATTAGCCTAGCTTTTATCTCGTTGCGGGCGGTAGTGAGATAGAGAGAATAATTCTGTTTGTTTTGGAAACTGTGGGGCCAGGTGGGCCACCTTTGGAAATCCGGACCACACATCAGGTAGCGAACCTTGGTGCGAACTTAGTAGTGGTGGAACCGTAAGGAGTGGACCCCACTTACCCTACCGTTCTATTTCTTCAAATCTGGGCAACGTAAGTTCTGTGAATGGGTTTTCTTCTTATTTATTCAAACTGTGGGGCCCGGTAGAGTCACCTGATGACAAATCAGAACCTTAGGAGCTGTTGTGGGGCCCTGGGCGACCTTGATAGTGGAGTCCAATTGGAACCTTGATTAGTGTGGCCCACTTCCCAGAAGGGCCTGATGCGCCTGAAGACTGACGAGAAACCACCCATTTCAGAATATGTCCTGTGCGGGCGTTCTGTTGTGAAAAGAGAGAAGGAAGTGATGCTGACGTGTGGTGGAATAACAGGTAAGGAATGGGATGAGTGCGTGGTGCATGGGAATAAGAGAGGAAAAAAAAAGAAAGAGATAAGAGAGAAATTAGTGCTGACATAAGGGAAAGGGTGGTGATGACGTGGGACACCTTGGGAAATAAGGATCCCATGTGACATGTGGCAGAACCTTAGTGCTATTAGAATATTATTAACCCCCTAAAGTTCTAAGAATTTGGAAAACGCCCATTAGTGGGGGTTTCCCGTGTGTGGCTTGATTTGTTGTATAGGAATAAAATAACGAGGGTAGTGATGACCTGATGATGCGATCCCATGTGGGTTGGCACAACACGAGTCATGTGGAATGCTACCAAGCCCTACTTTCTAAAATTAGGAAGAAGATCCCTTGTCTTCTATTGAATCCAATTGGAATTCTTGTGTATGACCTGAAATTTTTCCTCAATTTCAGAGTTGAGTATACGCGGTCGACCGAACCTTATCCCGATTGACCGGACGCACTAAAAAATTGTAGAAGTTGAGATTTAGCTTAGAATCTGTTGATTCAGGTAGACCTGTGTATCAGGTTGACTGACTGACAACCTGGTCGACGGGATACACTAGAAATTTCAGAATCCAAACCAAGTCCCAACCCTGATTCCTGTGGAGCAGGTCGACCCGACCTTTGCCAGGTCGACCTGCCACATTGTAATCAGTAACTTGTGGGTTTAGCCTTTGTTTTGTGATTGATCGATTGTGGGGCCCATTGACCATCCAAATGAACTCCCATCAATGTGCCAAGCACGAGTCAATGGTGTGGCTTGACCTTGACTCGTGGGGACCACCAAGTAGGATTTAGGGATTGAAATTGTCAGCGATTCGACTTTGAAACGTAGTCAAGGATGCCCGTAACTTCAAGAGCACTAAATACAAACATTTTGGCATCTGAGACTGCAATTAGGGATCTAATTATCTGATGTGGCCCTGAACTTAAGAATGGACCATTACCTAAGTCGGACCCTTACTTTATTCCATTTGATTCTATTTCTTTGAGGTTATTATACGTTGTTCTTTTCTCATATCCTTGTTATTGTTATAAACATATTAATTAAATGAAAATTGGAGGACCTGAACCTAAGACTTCGTAGTGGTGACCCAGTGATATAATCGGAGATCAATGACCCGTGTCAATGGCTAGGCAGGCCCTCATACAGCCTAAGTTTGATGTGTGGTACCTTACAATAAAGAGGTTGGTCATGATGTATAGCTATGAATGGATGTGGATTGGCTACTTGTATTGTTATAGACTAAGGTCATGGTTGTGGGCCTACTGTGGATCTAATGGTGATTGGACTTAGACTTGGACTTGGATATCGGGCTATGTCCCATAATATTGTGCTTGAACCTCTTAGAGTCTTGGTTAGGACCTTGCTCGTGCAAGGTAAGCTTGGACAGACACAAACCTGTATTTGTTCCCTGGGTCGGCACTAAACATTCACTTAATTGATCTAAGCTCATCCTGTTGACTAATCATCACTGGTAGGGGTTATATTGGTTGTGACTAGAGCTATTATGATGAGCTATGGTTAGACGGACGGTGTGATACCGAGTCCGATTTAATCTGATAAAGGGGTGTGATCGATGCGATAAAGGGGTGTGATCGGTGTTATATTTATATATTGTTATTAACAGGGCTGTTATCCCTTGCATGGTTACTTTACATTTTCTTGCCGCGACTGTTTACAGTATGGGAAGGCCGCGGCATAATATCCCGCTGTATCTAGCTTGTGTGAATGTGTCATTTTGTTATCTGTTAGATTAGATCACTTATATTTCTGATTCTAAATTGAAATGCACTGCTCAATTGCCTAGCTTATATTTCTTTGTTACTCATATGATTATATGATTGCCTCTATTCTCTTTTGATGTATACATCCTGTGTTTTCTGTATATGGTGCCTTGTCAGATCCTTAGATTTGACCCATCTTTGGTGCTTAGGTCTCAACCTTGACCATGCGGGTGACGTGTATTATGAGGCGCCTTAGCCGGCGATTTTGATTGGGGACTAGTTGACCAGGTGGTCGAACCAAATGATAGAGCGCCTACACCGGGTGTATAAGAGTAGTTTTATTTTGGGATTTTGAGTGAACATGTAGTAAGCGGGAAATAGAATGTTATGTATATATTTGTCATTCACACTTGAGATTTTGTTAGACTTCAGCTTTGCCTTACTTGATTTATTTTATATGATACATGTTGCTTCCGCTTTTTATTCTTATGCTTCCCCAATTTAACTGTTGATTATCTTATTGTTCAAAAAGTTTTAAAATTTTGACCTCACTGCGGACTATGATTTTGGAAGTTCTGAGATTTTCTGAAAAGTAGCTAGCCAAATTCGGGTACCTTAGCGGTAATTTCGGTATTCAGGATTGGAGCATTACACAGGGTGTTTCTCAGGTTGTGTTTGATATTAGCACTTCACACTGGTCCTAAGCATCTGTTCCAAAAGCTGAGTCCAGCGGAATGACCCCACAACACGTTCACCAGGTAAATCAAGGGTGTAAAACCTGGAGAGCAAACTCAGGCCTCGTGCCCATTAACCAATAGTGGAACCTACCTTGGTGCAAATCAAATTTGTGCTTGTTCGTCTACCTTTCGAAGATCTAAACCATTCATACAGTGAGCCCACTTATATTTGCTACGTCGATCCATGACTGGTACAAGAAATCAACACTGGATTAGTGATTTTATTTTTTCTTAAAATGTATACAATGGGGCCCACCTGAAATGAAACTAGACAGTGCATTGAAACGACAGGGTACCTCCAAGGCATCAGGTACATGCAGGGCATTTTTTTTCTTCTGGAAAATAAAAGTGATGCACAGAGTATCAAATAAAGGGCTGATCCCATTACTATGGATCAGGTTATAGAAGATTTTGTATTAACTTCAAAAGTCCCAGTTACCTGATAAAATCCTAAGATTCCTAAAATTATCTCAAAATGTCTAACATATTAATAAATACGAATCCATTCTAGCCTGTATGCAAAATATGTGAAGTCGTATCAAATTGAAAACAAAAAACTAATCCTTCCCCCAGCTTTCTACCAAAAAGGGAAAAAACCTAACCCTTCCCCCAGCTGTAACTTAGATGGAAGGCACCTGAGTGTATTAGAGTATATGAGTACGAGTTCTTAATTTGTAGCAAAAGAAAAAAAAAAGGGGAAATAATTAACTGATCATGAAAGTATTGGAAAAAAACTCAAGTAGTAGGAAGAAAATAAATATCTCAAATCTCTTTGATCACGAGACCAACGAAGAGTTTTTGTCTCCCATCTACTGATCTACTTTAATTTTCTTAGTTTCTTGTAAAGTTATAATAGTAGAAATCCTAGATTTAGGATTTTATTTGTGCAATGACAGGATTCCATGGTTTTTCAATTTTTTATTTTATTTTCATTGGAAAGAGGAATTCTACATTCATACCCCTTCCATAAGAAACTGAAATTCTTTTGATAACTTTTTTTTAGCTTTTTACGCAAGAAATTGAAAACCTCTCTAAGGTGGAATCCTTTTGTCACACAAATGTGCCATGAACATCCTTGATGGACAACCCTCTTTGAGGCTCTAGTGTGTTGGGTCAGCCCTTATTATTAGAAGTTGGACTTGAATGCTTCCACGATTTCCAGCACGCTAAAAAGATCTTTGTACAATCCAACGGTTACTCTATATTTATTTATTTATTTATTTATTATAATTATTTGATAGCTGTTATGCTTAATTACATGATTATTGAATATAAAATTTTGATTATGATTAGGTCTATCAAATGGCTGGGCACAGGCCGGACCAGAGTAAGCCTTTCCCTACTCTCATATATGCAGAACGAGCCTAAGTCAAGCCAAAACCCTTGGAGCCCACAATGGGCCTAGAATATCTAAGCCCCTACAACCCTCAAGGGCTAGGGCCGGGCTGGGGTCGAAAGAAATGATTTTTAATATTTTTTAATATTATTATATATAATGGTTTTTCTATACCATAATGCTAATTCTATACCAAAGTCAATCTTTTTGTACTATTTTTAAAAGAATTCACAAAATAAATTACTTTGTCCTTTTTATAAAAATAATATTTAGAATTAAATGAAATAAGCTAATTTGATAGTATTGTAACATGAAATTAAAATATAAAAGACACTATTAAATACCTTAACACCCTAGAGTAGTTTCATAGTTTAAGTAACGTGCTCGGTTATCAGAGGAGTTGCATGATAACATAGTTCATGTAATGTACTTTTTCTAAGATCTGCTTATTATTGATTGACAACATATTAAGTATCCATCATTAATTGATAATTAGAGGAGTTTTTTTTTATAATGTTTTGCAAAAATTCCTTATAGATATTATATTATATTATATTATATTATATTATTATTTATTTTATATATAGATAGACAAAGGATCGGGCCGGGCCCCCTTGGGCCGAGGACAGGCTTTAGCTCGGCCTTTAAGGTTGCGGGCTTTTCAAAATTGGGCCACATCCAACCCTTAGCCTTTAGGACAAAAAGATAAAGCCTTCGCTTATGCTTGTGCTTTTGCTGGCCGGGCTCCTTATCATAGGCCAGATTAACGACCCTAGTGCAAATAGACGGCTTCAACCAATTTAAAAGTGTCCTACTATATAAAAATAAAATGTGTTGAAAAAAAAAAAAAAAAAAACTAATTCTGGTTAGGAATGTGGTTGAGTCCAAGGTTACTTGATCATCATCACGGTTCTCAGTTCATGGTTAGCAGAACGCAGTTAGCCCAATCTCAGGGATCGACGTAGGTTCACTGGGGTTAGGATGAGATAATTCATAATTCTTGGATAGCTCATCAAAAGTTGCAAAGACATTATCATCACAGTTCTTAGTTTATGGTTGGCAGAACGCAGTTAGCCTAATGTGAGTGATCGATTCAGGTTCACTGGGGGTAGGATGAGATAATTAATTCATAATTTTTGGATAGCTCATGTAAAGTTGTAAACACAATCACAAAGAAAGGCCAGGTTATTCGCATTTGAATAAGATTAAAGGTGAATAATCTAACATCTTAAGATTTCATGCTGTTGTCACAACAGGGTCATGTTTTGGTCCTAATGCAATTGCAAGATGGATCTCAGGTTATGTAAAGTTGGGTCAAAATCCAAGATGACTAGATTTTAAACAATCAAAAAATTGAAAGTTAGAACACTTAAAATAAATCATGTAAGATTATCTCCCGACCCAAAGAAAAGCTACCCATGATCAGGATCACTATTACTATTACCAAGATTATAAATCCCAAGGGGTAGAGGGATCTAGATATATCATCCTTGTTTATGCTGCTTTTATCATTTTTTTATTTTATTTTATTTATTTTTTGTTGTTGAAAGATAACAACTGCAGAGCTGCTTTGTTCTTTCTGAAAATGAAAGGTTTGGTGTTGGAATGTAGGCTACAACTCTTGTACCCATATGATCCTTGGAATTTTAATTTTTTTCGTTTGTTCTTCACTTCAAAATGCTGAAGAACTATCTAGTATTTGACAAGAATTTTGTATTAGACTGAAAAAAAAAAAAACCCCCACAATCTTAATCCTTTCACAACTTATGACAAAAAAAAAAGGTTTTCACAACATAATATAAGTAACGAATAAATCAGTATTCAGATCTGAGATTGTTAGACCCCGTCCCGGACTAATCGTAATTAAGACTAATTAATCCCAATTAGTGTAGCTTAAGCATGATTAATGAAGTGAATTTGAAGAGGGTTGAGTTGATTAAAATTCGTTTAAACTCAAACAAGGTAAACTAAGGACCTTTTTGTAAATACGAATTTTCTCGAATTTCATCAAATACTGAAATTCTTGATACCAACGTGTGTATCTCGAAGAGTACGTCAACTTTCATAATACACTTGGTTTCATTTGATCTAAAGTTGATCAAATGGGCCTTCATTTGACCCGAAATGTGAATAAGAGAAATGAAGAGGGCTTAAGTGCAAAAAGTCAGCTCATATAAGCTAAGAGATGGCTCATTTCCCATTTTTACAAACCCAAGGCACCATTCTTCCTTTCTCTTCCATTTTCTACACTAAGAGTGGAGATTGAGGAGGATTTGAAGAGGTTTTGGGTGGAAGCATCATCATCTCCATCTTCTCCATTGAGCTTCCTCCATTGTTAAGGAGTTAGGATTTCTTGGGGGAGAGTTGTGTCAAGCCAAGCCAAAGAGGAAGGGGCTTTTGTTTAAAGACTTCAATAGAGGCAAGTATAAACTTTACTTGTGATTATTGTTAGTATTGTGAATGTAAATAGGTTTGTATGCATTTTTCCCATTGATTTCCTTATAATGGATTGTTATGGGTTGATTGAATGATTAGAAATGTTATTAATGTGGGGATTGAATGATGAATGAGGAGTGGATAGGAGGTCCAAAATTGATTGCAGGTGGTTGTGGTAATTAATGGAGAAAGGAATGAAGAAGAGAGAGAGTTATAGAAATCCGGACTGGGTTTCTGAAGCGTTCGCTCGAGCGAACGTTGTGTTCGCTTGAGCGAACCACTCTCTGAATGAACGGAGTGAAGTTCTGAAGCATTCGCTCGAGCGAACTTTGTGTTCGCTCGAGCGAACAACTCTCTCGATGAAGGCGCTCGAGCGGACAAAGGTCTGCTTGAGCGACCATTTCTCTGTTTGAGCTCGCTCGAGTGAACTTTGGGTTCGCTCGAGCGACCACTTCTATGTCTGGGTCCGCTCTAGCGAACTTGAATCCGCTCGAGCGAACCTGATACTGGACAGGGCATTGATTGAGGTCGAAAATTTGGCCAATCGATCGGACCGTTTGGTTTTGGATTTCTAGGAAACATGGACACTTTTTGGACATTTATGTGTGTAATGCCCTAATTCCGAATACCAAAGATAACGCTAAGGTACCCGAAGTTGACGCGCTACTTCCCGGTTAAACCGAGAACTTCCAAGATCGTAGTCCGCAGTGAGGTGAAAATTTAAAACTTTTTAAGCGACATCATGATCAACAGTTATATGCGGAAGCGAAATAAAAGATAGCGGAAGCAAAGGTATCAAGTATATATATAAGATGTAAAAGTGCGGAAGCCTGATAATAATCTCAAAGTGTAAGTATCAAGTGTTTATACATATCAGTCTAACTACCCATCTCACTACAAAAATGAACTCTCAAATCTCAAAATAACAATATGCACTCAACCCTCCAGTACAGGCTCTCCGTCCTCCAGCTCGACTACCTGGTCAGCCGGCCCCCATCCGTAGTTCCCGACTACAGGCGCCTCGTGGATCGCGTCACCCGCAGGATCAAGGTCTAGACCTAAGCACCAAAGATGGGTCAGATCTAAAGATCTGGTAAGGCACCATATACAGATAACACCAGATGTACACAACAAAATAGAGTAATGACAGGAACATAATTATATGAGTGAATAGAATACAAAATCTAGGCAGTTGAGCAGTAATAGCAGTTTAGAATCAGAAAGATAAATTATCTAATCTACACAGACAACAAGAGGGCACATTCACACAAGTTAGATACACCGCGGGATATTATGCCGCGGCCCTCCCGTACTGTAAACGTCCCATACCATAAACAGTTTGCGGTGGAGAAAGGGTAATAACCATGCAAAGGATAACGGCCCTGATAAATATAACATACAATATACATAACACCGATCACACCCCTTTATCACACCGATCACACCCCTTTATTAGATTAACCCGGACGCGGTATCACACCGTCCGTCTAATCACAGCTCATTATGATAGCTCTAAGTAACCGGAACATAACTCCTACCAGAGATGATCAGTCAACTGGCTGAGCTTAGAACAACTGAGTGAATGTTCAGTGCCGACTTGGGAACTAAGTACGGGTCTGTGTCTGTCTAGGCCAATCTTGCGTGAACAAGGTCCTACCCAATGTCTCTAGGAGGTTAAGGTACAACATTGTGGAATACAGCCCGATATCTAAGTCCAAGTCCAACAACATTGGACCCACTCCAAGGCATACAACCGTGGCCTGAGGCAACACAAGTACTATACCATGTCCATTCCACAATTAATCACCCTATCCTCCTACATAATGAGCTAACCAAACATTAAAGACTAACCTCTCCTATCTAAGATTCTACATACCCAATCTTAGGCTGTATGAGGGCCCGCCTAGACACAGACATAGGTCAATTATCTCCAAACATCATATAGGGTCACCTCTAAGAAATCCTAGGTTCAGGTCCTCCAGTTTCCATTAATTAATAAGGTTAAGACAACAGCAAAGATAAGAGAAAAGAATAACTCACGAAAACCTTAGAAACAGGGAATCAAATGGAAATAGGCAAAGGACCAGTCCTAGGTAGTTGTCCACTCTTGGTTCAGGCCTCATCACTTGATTTAATCCCTAACTGTAGCCTCAGATGTCAAGAATAGAAAATCTGGTGCTCTTGAGGCTGTGGACACCATAGGCTACAATTAAAGTTCAAGTCAATGATGATTCGAATCCTGAATCCTCAATAGGTGGACCCCATGAATCAAGGCCGAGCCATGCCATTGATTCGTGGTGTGGCACGCTTGATGGAAGGTCATTTGGATGGTCAATGGACCCCACATGTGATCCAACATCACACTCTACAGAATTCTAAAATTCACTGATCCCAGTTTGCCCGGTCGACATCACACCCTGAGATGTCGACCTGGTGAACTGGATGTTGACCTCCCAGTTCGACATCCTGCTGTGTCCCCGGTCGACATCATGGTCGTGATGTTGACCGGGTCCACTACGACCTGGTGTCAAGCACCTGGGGGGTTCTACAGGAATTCCAGTGTATCTGGTCGACATCATGGCCGTGATGTCGACCGGATACACTGCATTTCTGCTCTTTTCTGAAACTCCAAGTTTCAGCTATCTCCTATTTTTTCCTGTGCGCCCGGTCGACCGAGACATGGTCCGGTCGACCGGGTACACTGTCTGTGCACTGTTTCAGGAAATAACTGAGACTTGTGTTTCAAGCATTTTTAGTGTGCCCGGTCGACCGAGATAGGGTCTGGTCAACCGGGTACATGTAAATTGCAGAATTCCAGGTTTTCTGGGATTTTTCTTTTTCAATCTAATTTTCATCTAAACCATTCCAAACCTTCCCCATACATCACATAGACAAGAATAAACATCAAACACTTCAATTATCACCATCCCTCCATCCATCCATCAATCCATCCGGCCATTGATCTTCCAAATGGGGAAACCCATCCATCAATGGCCATTTTCATGAAAACCAAGCTCAAAATGGAAATCTAAACTAGCATTATCAAAACATTGAGATGTAATTACAGAAACAAGGAAGTAGAGCATGCAGCTAATGAAACTGCATAGGGTACTTGACTTAATGAAGAAGAAAATGGAAATTGAGGTGAAAGAGAGATCCAATAGAGTGATAGTTGCCAATAGGGAGAGTCTCTAGCCTCCTTGTGCTGGGATTTGGGGAAAATTGGGGTTACTTGGGGAGGAAGATAGGTTAATTGGGGAAGATGAGAGGCAATTAGGGTTTTAAGCTAGGTTTACAATAGTTTGGTTTTATGGCTTAGGGTTTTTGGCTAATTACCTAAGGGTATTTTGGTTCTAAATGAAATTGAAATGGGGCCATGGGTAGTTGGGTAATTAGGTGGGTTCTAGAAGGTTCCACTCTCAAGCCCATTCCATTAGTGCTAATTATAATTAATCTCTAATCTAATCAAACCTAACATAAATTAAATTAAAGCTATATCTAAAACTTAGGGATATTATAAACTATTCTATTAATTCCCTATTAAATAGCATATTAAAGATAGAACATACCTTATTAATTATTATTAAATTCAAACTGAGGGCCCACCAGGGGTGGGGCCTCACAATGTGTCCTCTAAATTAGCTTTGAGGCTAATTAATGTAAAAATAGAGATTGATGGGGAATTGTGGATAATGAAAAAGAGACTGTGAGAGTTGAACCCATGGATTAATAATGGGTTAAATGATAATTGATTGTAGACTATACCTCTATGAGTGTTAATCACGGGGACTCTAATGTACATATAAATACAAATGTGATGTCCATCGAGAATAACACGTACACTGGATAACCAATGGTTACACCCAAATGGTGGGTAGGAACTGGAATAGAAATGAGTAGAACCGGGTAGTCAGTGATTCTCTCATGCCATTGCATTTTTATCACTTCATTCCAATCTCACAATATTGATGTCATTGATTATCCCTTTCCATTGTTAAGAATGGAATCACTGTATTGAATTGAATCCAGAAATGGATTGGTAATGAAATGTATTGACCCTTGTGTCTGGCACTACCTAGCTATTCTATAAAATTCTAAATGAATTAATAATGATTATTTTCATGAAGTCGGGGTCATGAATGGTGCGCCCTTCCGCCTCGAGCCAAATGACTATTCGTACTGCAGTAGATGGATTTGGGAGCGTTCCGGAGCTCCGTGGTGATGCTAGTGTCCCTGGCCCTAACACTGGTAAGTCCCACAAATTCCGATCGTATCTACAGGTACTGATTGATGCCTTCATTGGAAGATGAATCCTTCCTTTGAGGGAATATGGTATATGAAATGAAATGACATGAAAAGAAATAGAATGAAATGAATTGAAATGAAAGCTATGGTAGTTGTCATTTTATACATGCTTATTGATCGACTTATTATGATTCTCCATTGTTTAGAATTGGAATTGTCCACTAAGTATATTGAATGAATCTAATAATGTACTAACATTTGCTATTACAAGTTTTGTTTATACATTGTTGAACCGTCGTGTTTATTAGTGTTATTGATGGCATTACAGGCCCGATTGCCCGTGCCGGCCCATCAGCGGCCCCGGCGGCAGCGGAGGAAACCGTTGCGGTTCCTCAGGGAGGATTGATAGAATGGGATGGCCGGAATACCAATTGAGATGGTATTCGAGTGCACAAGCGAACTATGATGTTTTGGGAGATTCATTTTGTGAATTCTTTTGAATAGTTGAAATTCATTTTAGAAATGCAATATTTTGAGAATTTGAATAGTCATCACTATGCATAGTATTTGAATATGCAATGATTGATAAAAGAAAGCAAAGGGACTATACATGTATAAAGAACTTCATTTTGTATACATGTACATTTTGAATTAATTGTCAATGTGTATTTCCACAAATTGTACAATTGACAGGCATGATCGAATGAATGTTATCCCTTGTGAATTCCGTTTTAACTTCGGTTAATTCAGAGTTTACGGGAGTAAGTATGGTTCACGGCCCCGGATTATCGTAACTCGGGACCGGGTCGTGATAGAGATACTACATTACCTGATGCTTGGTGGTAGGAAAATGGAAGAAGGAAGAAGCTAGACTGCTAGAGAGATGAGATTCTCAGTGGTAAATGATTTCTTCTTGTGCAATGCGTTCTATAAGAGAGAACAGTAGAAGATGGAGACCATTCCATACTCATCGTGTTAAAATCCCAACCCCCCCCCCAACAAAAATCATTAAATCATAAGAAAATGACCTTTTAGGTTTTTGTAGAAAAAAAACCAAGACTTTGATTATTATCCTTTTGGAGTGATGCCCACTTAGATAATCTAAATCATATTGGGTCCAACCCCTGATAACAAAAGGTTGGTCGGATCCTCAAGCAATCTAACGTGGTACGTTCCAAGACCAAAGTTCCAAACCAACCATAAAAGGGTAGACTCCTTCGTTCCATAGTTGGCTCAATAATATGGTTTCAACTTTCAAGATGCTCCACACGGCAAGAAAGGCCTCTGGTGTTATCCTAATAGTAACATACATGAGTTCTTAGCTGGTTGCCCATGGTTAAAATCCAAGCAGCCCAGGCAGCCACCTTCCGTCATGCGGTTGCTATCCTACCCCACCCAAAATCTACTTACCTTGCCTATAACGTAGGGTTTCAGCCCACCTTGGCTTGGGTATCAGAAAAAAAAATATATCTCATGCGTCTTTAGGCCGTAAAACATAGGCTCCTTCTTGTTCTAGTTCATTCAATTAGGGGTTTTAAAATGTCCCCACACTTCTTTGACCCGTACAATGTGGGTGTCTTCTTATTATAGTTCATTCGATAATGTGGTTTCTTACTTTCTCTAATGATGAGATTCGATTAATTAATCTTTTTTTATTAATAATATCAATTTTTATTTTAGAGCACTATTCCGTGATTTCTCTCCTTTTACTTCCCTCCATTAAAGGGGCGTTTGGAAACTCTAGTCTACTTTTGGAGGAGCTAATTAGATTAAGGTCTTAAAAAAAGCCCTAAATTCCTAATTTTAATTATAATTTGATGTTAAGTCATAAAAGAAAGCTCCAATTTGACATTAGTGGGTTTAGTAGACTGAAAAATAAGGAGTTACGAGAGGGCATCTCTCTTTAATTTCTTAAAAAACTATAGGTCTGAGTCCCGCTACATGTGCATGGCCCATCAAGATGCATGGTGATTATGGAAGTGCTTCGAGGGAAAGATGTATGTAAGAGCTGCTTATGTACAAAATTTAGACTTTTTGAGATCATCCTAAGACCTTTAATCCATAGTCATTTGTGCGATGTGGAGATTACTCAAATACCCTAGATGATTTGATTTTGAACAGATCTGACAAATGACAATGGTTGATGCTCGGCAATCGGAAAATGGAAGATTGAAATGGATATAGAGATGAGATTTTAGTGATGTTAGAGATTAGCTTTATAATGTCCTTTTTGTCGGTTTTACAAGGACACTGAATTGCTCAGATAGCAAGACGGTTTTCCAAATTGAACGGCTAAGATGTATGGATCGCTATAACCAGTCATAAGAAGCTTCTTCTTTCCTTTTCTGATCAGAGAGGAAAGTAGACGATGGAGACCATTCCGTACTCATCGTATTAAAACCTCAAAAACAAACACCACCCCCACCCCCCAACGAAAATCATTAAATCATAAGAAAAGGACCTTTTATTTTTTGTAGAAAAAAAATCAAGACTTTGATTATTTTCCTTTTGGGGTGGTGCCCAGTCGAGTAGGTTGTATTCTGTGAGTCTGCGGTCTCTCTCGGGGGTCCCAGCGACCTTGGTTGGTGTACCAAAAAAAAATGCCCCACACGTAAAAAAAATCCTCTTAAGTCTTACCCTAGTGATAAAAGGTGTCGGCTCTAAATTGGTTATGTAATATTCAAACCTAAGCACTCACCTTCCTTCACCCAAAGGCTATCCAACATCACTGGAGGTTTCTTTCCCTCACCTTCAGCCCAGGGTCTAGCTCTAGGGCTGTCAAAATGCCATACGACTCGTTAACACGACATGAACCTATATGATATTAACGGGTTCGGGTGGGCTCTTAATGGGTTCAGGTCGTTAATGGGTCTAACCTGTTAACACTTTAAGTTAACGGGTCATGTACGAATTAAACCAGTAATCCGTTAACAACCCGCTTAGCGCGTTAATTTTTCTTTTTTAGTTTCGAAGTGTAATTAGAATTAATTTATATTCTAAAGAATAAATTAAAATTTATTCTTTTATAGTGGAGTTTTAGGTGGGATCCACTCGAGATCCTCACTAATAATTTCGTGTGGCTTATATATTTTTCTCCTTATATGTTTTTATATGGACTTTCTTTTAATTTTCGAAATGACTTAATTACTTAACGGGTTGGGTCGTGTGACCCGTTAAACTAACTGGTCGTGTTTGGGTTTGATTTTTTGACCCGTTAAGTTAACAAGTCGTATACGGGTTGACGTGATTTTAACACAAATTCGTTAATACGACACGATTGACAACCCTATCCATCCCCCAAACTTGGGTACCAGAAAAAAAAAATCCCAACTTTAGTCGGTACAGCATAGGCTCCTTCCTAATGTGGTTCTTCCAATCATTATATGGGTTTCAAGATCTCCCCAACCCCCAGCCCCCACATATCTATGACCCATTCTATGTGGGATTCTTTCTTATTATAGTTCGTTTAATTATGTGGTTTCTTACTGTCTCTTATGAAAAGATTTGGTTAATCAATCTTTTCTATTAATAATATCAATTTTTATTTCAGTACACTTTTCCGTGATTTCTCTCCTTTTACTTCCCTCCATTAAGGGGACGTTGGAAAACTCTAATCTAATTTTGAAGGAGCTAACTAGATTAAGGTCTTAAATAAAAGCCCTAAATTTCTAATTTTAACTTAAATTAATTTACCATTAAATCATAAAAGAAAGCTCCAATTTGATATGAGTGCGTTTGGTGGACCTATAACTCGAGAGATCATTTTCCTTTTAACTTCTTAAAAAATTGATTTTGACTTGAATACTTCTACTGTTAAGAAAAATAAATTTGCATCATTACGATCTTTTTTTTCTGTCACTATGAAATATTTCAAGGGTCATTTGATAGGAATGATATTTTCGGATCTCATACCCCTAGCCCTGCTCAGTGTCATACACTCACATGTAGTGTCCTAATTACATTTGGTCAGTATTCATTGTAAATATAAATGCTTGAGTGATATTGCTTTTCTTCCATCTATTCGTCACGTGATCATTTATATGCATGGCCCACCTCTGCTTCGGCATTAAGGTCTGAGTCCCTCTATCTATAATGTCTCTCCTACTCTGCTTCCACCACATTATAGGGAGCCATGTGTCTTGACCCTTCTGAGTTTTGACCCATCTGAGGCTTGAAGCAGCACCAACATTTAAATGGAGGAAGCTCTTCTGCGTCAAATTCCACTTTGTGAGGGGCCACTTTTTTTTTTTCTTTTTCTATCAATGCAGCTACTTTTACACTTCTAACCCACATGCGTGTTCTAGCACCATAACCAATTTCATACTCATGGACCCCTACTCACTACCGTTGGATCAAGAATAAAAATAATTGTATGATTAAAAGACCGTTAAAACTTAAAGACCTTAAAAGCAAGTGCTAAGATGATTTCAGGCAGCTGGTCTTTTGCATGAACCTCATCCATCTATCCCATCCTTCAATAGATATTCATTCAAGTGGCCTCTACAGTATGGGGCATTCATCCACGGCATGCCATATGCTTGTAGGTGACAATTTATTATATAGAGAACAACATGTGGTGTCAGCCACAAGATATGATTTTTTGTCTTTTTTTGTAATGAGAGAGAAAAGTTGATGGCTGTCCATTTCGTACTACTCAGCAATAAGAAAAAAAAAAATCTTAAAATCAGTAATTTATATGAAAAAAATCCATTTCCTTTGTGGGAAAAAAAGAAAAGAAATCATTAATTATACAAGGCCAATGCTAGAATGCACTCGTCTTAGTAGGGCCTACCAAGATGCATGATAATTTTAGAAATCTGTTGGATGGAAAGATTTATATAAAAGCTACCTATGTGCAACGTTTCGACTTGTTAAGATCATGCTAAGCCCTTTGATCCATAGCCCTAAAGTTTAATGATTTTAGAGGCATCATTCTCTTATGATTTTAATCCAATGGTAAGAAAAACTCGGACGAGTGTCAAATTTGGACTTGCATCTATTCATTGGAGAGGAGGGTATTGTGTTTGAAAATATTAGATTAACTTAAGATGGGTCCCATGAAAATAAGAGGCAAAAAAAAGGCATGTTTACAGTGGGGCGTTTTGAAAAAATTACCCATTATAAAGAGGGTAAATTAACAAGAGATCCTTGAATAACGTATTATAAAGTATTATAAAATATTTAGTGAATAGCATTAATGTTTAAGGCCTAGAGTCCCTTGCGCATGAGATTAATTCAAGCGGTGGTCCCTAAGTATGTCACATCATATTTTTTTTATGACTGATTTGCCATTCTAACCGTTTGAATGGGTGTCATGCAATTTGATCCTAGTTTTTAGCTCCAACTCATCGTCTTTCCTGGATTATTTTCCAATTTAAATGTAGTAAGATAAGTTTTCGATCAAATTTTAAATTTTAAAATGGAGGGAACGACGATTGATGAAGTTTTGCCTAGTGTGGCTTGCTTGGTGCTGCTTTTTTTTTTTTTTTTCCCCTCCCCTCCTTTGGGTGCTTTTGACTGTCCACGTATATATATAACTCAGATAAATTGATATCGAACTCATCCCAATCCAAAGCAAAGTCAAATAAAATTATAAAAAAGTCAGATAAAATTATAACAAATTCATTTAAATTCATTTCAAACACATATAATTTCATATTAGATTCAAATAAATTTTTATCAAAGCAAGATAAATTCCAACCAAATCTAGTCAAACCAAACCAAATCTAGTCAGATAATTTTGTATCAAATACAGATAAATTCATATCGAAGTGACATAACTTGTTTTCAAACTGGTTATAATTTCAAACACAGATAAACTCATATAAACTCACGTCAATGTCAGATAAGTTCACATCAAAGTTAGATAAACTCACAGCAAAATCACGTCAAAGTCAGATAAGTTCACATCAAAGTTAAATAAACTCACAGCAAACTCAGATAAATTTACTTCAATCCAGTTTAATTCATATCACACTCAGATTAATTCAAAGCAAACACAGATAAATTCATATCAAGTTTAGATAAACTCATACCAAACATAGATAAATCTATGTCAAAGTCAGATAACTTCATGCCAAAGTCAGATAACTTATACAAAACTTAGATAAATCCACATCAAACTAAGAAAAACTCATTTAAAACCAAGTCGAATACATTTCAAAGTCAAATAAAATCATGAGAAATCCAGTTAATTTCATATCAAACTCATATTATTTCATAAGAAACTTAGATAAATTTAGTAAAAACTCAGATAAAATCGTGTCAAAGTCAGATAAATTCATTTGAAACCCTGTTTAATTGATAAAAAAAGGTAGTTAAATTGAAATCAAACTAGATCAAATCATGTAATATACAGATAAATTCATTTAAAGTCCTGTTTAATTGATCACAGACTAAGATAACTTCACAACAAGATTAGATAAATACATGTCAAAGTCAAATAATTTCATAACAAACCCAGATAAATTCAAACCAAAACTTAGATAAATTTATGTCAAACTCAATTCAGTTCAAGTCAAGATGATTTGGTTACTCGAGGTCACTGATGAGTTAATTTTGCTTCTTTCCACAGTTTCATTCGACTTCGCTTTTGGAGTCTTGATTTTATTTAATTTTCGAAGCGCATAACGGTCACAATGTTTTTAAGTGGAGCGTGTTTGGTGATGTATAGAGTATATAAAGAGTGGACGTTTTTATCTTTTTGACTCATTCAATTTTAAAAGAGGACCTCTGCCTTTATGCGAATGTTTTGGATCCCAAGCTATGAAACGTAATGTTAAGGGACCTACCGCCAAACGCCCTATATAAAAATACCCATTTGTTTAGGGCTGTGCCGCTCAGATAATCTAAAGCCTATTGGATCCATCCAATCCATCTGCATCTAATGATGGAAGTTTGGTGGCATCCATTAATCAACACTTGGCAGGTAAAAGGTGTGAAAAAAAAAAAAAACCTTATAGTTGCTGCTTCTGGTATCCCCTCCATTTGGTTTCTGGTTGAGTTTATGGTCCAAGTTAACCATCATGATATGGGTGCCATATCACTGCCATCTAAGCTTGATTGATCTCTAAAAAAATTCACCTAGTCATGATTTAGCACTTCAACTCTTCCATCAATTGGTGCACTGAATTACAGATGAAATTGATCTGGGTCTTATTCATTCTTCGATGGATTGGATGCAGGTTTGCGTTAATTGCTGTATAATTATTTTCATAGTACAGTTTCTGTGTTTTTTAATTTTATTTAATTGGTAACGTGACTTGAACCCACAATATGAAAGCCGGTATTAGTGAGTACCTTCCACTGTGCAACCAACTCTGATCTATAAATGCCGTCTTTTCCGCTGAGCTGTTGGCATTTATGAAAACTGAAAATCAGATTAGGTGAGTGAGGTACTGTTGAACAGCTTCTATTTCACTTCATGCCCTGCCCTAACAACTGACATAATGTATAACGAACCATTCTGCCAAAACATTTAATAAACTTGGGTAAGTTTCTGGTTGCCATAGCACACAGGTCATGGGCGCCATTGGATCCTTGGTATCTGTTGCCATGCACTCTGTTTACTTTTATTTCTAATTACCAGCAGCTTTTGTTTACCTGCAATTGGTTATGGCAAAGAATAAACAAACTCTCACAGGCAACTCAGGTTTTTCAAATGCCCGAATACTCTGTTTCACATGTGAACTGAGTAACCTGCACTTGGAAGTCACACCAAATTGGCCCACAGGTGTTGCTTTCATTTGAGAGGCGAGGGACCTTAACTCGCACTCCACCAGAACGAAGGGAAAATTTTGTCAGGACGCTCCTCCTTCCTCTATGTGGTCTAGTGTAACCCTAAACGGGAGTTTAACCCTTACCCGTCCGTGGGCTCTCATTCCACTTGTGTGGACTTCCTTCTGTGTGTGTGGACTTTCTTCCCATGTCTGCGGGTTTCCTTGGGTCCCAGCTCCCTTGGTTGGGGTTTTGGGCATAGACCTAGATTCTGAAGTATCTTCATCTCAAAAAGAAAAAAATTAAAATTTTTTTGCATACTCTACTAACAAATCAACATGCAGACAAATCAACTGGCGTGTGTGATACCGGTTGCCAACACCACTCAACTATAAGTGTGTTGGCAAGAACAATTTATTTGTACTCCCGCCTTTTATAACTGTATATGACATACTTTATGCCCCCATCAATGATTTGAAGATCACTATCAATCCATTTGGATCCATCCATCAATTGAATTACGTGTCCACCACTTTAGACTTCAATGACGTACTTGTGACTCCAGCGAGTCCATCCATTCCTCTTTTTCTTCAAGTGCGAGATTCGTAACATTTTCAAAATTTGGTGTGCTCTCAAGATTTCGTAACATTCTTAGAAAGAGTTTCCTGAGAAAATCTCAAATTGGGAAACCCTTGTGAGCGATCTCATCTCCTTCAATTCTCGTTCAATGGGGTATGTGGAACCTGCGCTGGAGCCCACTTGAAGAATATCAGGTGACAAAACTTGACCCCACCTGCTAGGTCGATTGGAATTTGCCCGTCCAACCCGACCTACATAAAATGAGGGTTGGTCATGGATTAAGTTTTTCCTTACCCGCCACAAAGAGGGCCGGATTAACCTCCCCGTACACGTTTATTTTTTAATTTATTTTGCTAAGTTGGCCTCTTTCCTAAGTGTGATAATATCAACCTAAAGACCCAATGATTGATCTTGGGGATGTGTGTCATGATACTGTGGTGCCAACACCGCTCAACTCAACAATGAGTGTGTTGGCCCCAACAACCTACTCTTAATTGTTTAAAATGGGTACCCAATTTCGAATTTTTCATGATTTGCTCTGCTTTCCATCTTGTTTAGGTAACTCACTTATAGAGTGAATTGAAGTGAAAGTTCAATTCCAGAGACCTGAAAATAATGGTCAAATAAAAAAGAGAACAAATAAAGAGAGAATAAAATGCATTCATCAAACGGCCGGCAAAATGGATGGTGGACCATGCTATTATCGATGATATAAGAGTAATTTTCAGGAATGGGGAGGTCATCCCCGCTCATTCAATTACTTGGAATATGAGGCCCACCTGGAAGGCTGGAAGCATGACAATCAAGGTGGAGAGGGGTTTGAAAGATCTCCTTTTGACAATGGTAAGCATTTGATTTGGATAGTACACTTTCTAGCATGTGGGGGTGAGTAAAAATGGGTAGAGTTCACCAAAGGTTTCTATTGGTTGAGACTTGAGACCCAACTAGTGGCCCCCTTTTTTTTTAGAAATAGGTTAGGTAATCCCAACCTGCACTCAATGCGGGTCCACCCAATCGAACCTTTACAAACTCCATCCAAGTGGGTTAACCCATTTAACATAGATGTAACCTCAGGCTCGTTTGGTAATTTTACCGTAAAGTAAAAGTTAAATAAAGCCTTCATTTTCCAAGACAAGAGGTCACATAAAAAAACATTTTAATTCAAATTTCTCTCCATCTTTTTCAAAAAAAAAAAAAAAAAAAACCAAAAAAGTAACCACCTTTATACACTAAAAGACAAAAACACTCCACTTTACCATACGAAAAGTAAAAAAGATTTCGTACCAAACAACTAAAAATAAAATACAATAACAACCCAATTATATTTTATTCCCTCCCTTTACTTCACTTCATTTTAGTTGATTTTAAAATTCAAATTACCAAACAGGCCTGGTCCAAGTCTAATCCATTTCAAATAAGGTTAAAAACTAAGTTCCATTAAAAGCAAGAAAAGCCCAATGCAAGTTCTGCTCATTCCACTAAATATAAACTATAGTTGGAATCAAAATAATAAATCACCAAACCATTGAAGTGGCTTTAGAAATGCGGGTCAACCCTAACCTGACCCGTTCAAATGGGTTATTTAGTTTAAGCAGGTTGACCCAAGCACAACTTGGTTGCAAGGTCGAGTGATCGGGTTTTTCCACCCATAGTTTTGAGGGGCCTCAAAGCTATTAAATCGTAGCTTGATAGGTTTCGATGGCCAAATTGTGTGATCAATCCAATGGCCTCCCAGTTGGATTGGCTTTTTGAGTGGCCGAGATTTATCACAGGGTGAGGCCAGGCTTTTCCATGCAGGGGTGGTGATGAGTCGGGCCTGGTTGAGGACTACGTGGGATTTACTGGGGTTGGCATCTCATAATGCAACTACTTGGGCTCGTTCAGGTTTACATCAGTCGCGAGTATCGCCACCACCCTTCCCTGAAAATATCATATATTTGTACAATTGGGTATACAGATTCTAGACCCAACTGGACCACCTTTTCATGAGTGGGGCTCACCTTTCCATTACTTTAACTGTTGATACACCTTTGACACTGCTTGTGATGAGAATATGAGATAAAATTTTGAGACGATGACCATTGGATTGACAAAATCTTGAATATGTAGGCAAAACACAGTGATCAATCTAGCCGTCGGCCTGTTTAAATTGACATCTAAGATTTTTTGATAAAAGTAAATACCATGGGTGTTTGAGGTGTATCTACAGCGATTAGGATTCTCAAAAGGTAGGCCCCACTTGAAACTTTAAGGGTTCAATTTCAAACTATCAACTAGTCTAAAAAGAGCTAGTTAAATTAGGTTAAATCTTGAATATGTTGGTAAAAAACAGTGATCAATCTAGCCGTCGGCCTGTTTAAATTGACTTCTAATATTTTTTGATAAAAGTAAATACCATGGGTGTTTGAGGTGTATCTACAGCGATTAGGATTCTCAAAAGGTGGGCCCCACTTGAAACTTTAAGGGTTCAATTTCAAACTATCAACTAGTCTAAAAAGAGCTAGTTAAATTAGGTTATGAAGTAGATAGCTCCCAATGTTTCCCAGGTCGTGTTTAATATTATTACTTGATCAAACTGGTCTGAAGCATTCATTGGATAGCCTGTGCCCATCATATTGGCTTTAGATAAGAAGCATTCATGAGATATTGTTGGTTGTTTAAAGTGCATCTTAGCCGCAATTAATTTTAGGGATTTTTACCATATGTTCCTAAACATGTATACGCTGTTTTTAATAAAAAATACACAAAAATGTCTAACTTAGTATTCGTACGATGGTTTTGGACGACTTTACCCTCACGTGAGCCGAACAACATCGTCATGTCATTCACCTCATTCACCCATTTCGTTCTACTTTCTTCCCCTCACTTTTTCCTCTCCCGCCATTTTCTCTCTTTCCCCTCTGCTCCCTGCTCTCTTTCCCTCTCCATGCGTTGCGGTTGCTGCTCTCTCTTCCCCTCTCCCTCTCCTTTCCCTTCTCTCTCCTTTCCCTCTCCCTCCTTGCTCGCTGCTATCTCTTTCCCTCTCTCGGACGTCCCTGCTCCAGCTCTCCCATTCTGCTCATTGCTCTCTAACCAATTGCAAAAAAAACCTCCGTTGGAATTCTTGACGACTGCTCTAACGTCATCTTCCAATTTAGATTCAACGAAGGTGATTTTTTCGTTTCTTCTCTCTTCCACATCTCTATTTTCTTGTTTCCTTTTCATTTTCAGTTTCTATAACTGTTTTAATTGTGGGGTTTTGGAGAGGGGATCTTGTTTGGGGTATTTGCAGACAAATAGTTGTCTGGAAGTTGCAGCGAAGGAGAAAACCCATAGGTTGCATCCAAGGAGAAAACCCATAGGGTATTTGCAGACAAATGGTTGTTTGGAATTTGCCTAGAAGTTGCAGCCAAGGAGAAAACCCATGGGGTATTTGCAGACAAATGGTTGTCTGGAAGTTGCAGCCAAGGAGAAAACCCATGGGGTATTTGCAGACAAATGGTTGTCTGGAATTTGTCTGGAAGTTACAGCCAAGGAGAAAACCCAAATTTGAAGAAACAATCTTGTCAATATTATTGTTTATTTGATGAGCTGATGAGTAGGGTCTGCAAAAATGGTATTTGATCATGTGGGCTCTTGTTAGATGCTTACTGAATGATAAATGATGCATGTGACAACATTTGTAGTACATTTGGAGATAGGGATAGGAAATAGAGTAGCTAAGAAGTTGATATTACACATATGAGGAAGGCTTGGCAGTAGCATGCCTCATGGTCATCAATAGCCTTGGAGATGGAACTTCTCTGGTAGTAGTATGTGGAAGAAGAGTAGCTACTAATATGTTGCTTTAGAACTTGCAAATCAGTTGGTATGCCTTGGCATAGACTCATGTTGGCTCTTTTCTCGTTTTCCTCCAATTGGGGTTGTAGCGTTCTTGATGTTTGTTTTGCTGCTTCATTCAGTCTTTCATTAGATTTTCTTATGGTGGGATTCTTAGTGTAATTTGATTATCTCTTATGGGTTTTATTTCCCTTTCCTTTTATTTCTTCGTCTTTGTTCCTTTTCTAAGTTTTCATTCGTTTTTATTTTGCTTCCATGCTTTTCGCTTGGGAATTGGCTACTTGGGTTTTTTGGCTTGTATAGTAATTGTGAATGTGGTTTTTGTTCTTTTATGTCATGAGCTTTCCTAGAATTTGAAATACCCATTAGGCTTCCCTATTCTTGGGCTAGTTGGATGTAGAGCTCAACAACATGGTGGCCTCTTGTATTACACATGTACAACTATTTAGCTCTTGAAACCTTCTGTTTCTAAGAGCCCATTTGTGTTTGGGGGATTCTTTGTTTTGAGTCTAATTGGGAGGTTATATCATCAAACCTTCTTAAATATGTAGAAACCTATTATAGTTTGAAAAACTGATTGGTGCATTCGGAAGTTTCAGATTTACATAAGCGGATATCAAGAATGAAAAAATCTCCAAAAAGTTGTTCTACTTCCACTTTGCAAAGAAGAAGTAGTTGTTAATGCAATTACAAAACTAAAACACCCCAATTTCTGATTTTGAATTTTATAGATTGCTTGGTAATTGGAATTTTTTTGCAAAATTCAAGAAGTTTATTTTCCGCTATGGGTTTTCAATCAAGTGGTGAAAGCATGAAAGAGGAAAAGGAAGAACAACGGCCAATCCATCAAAATTGTGGGAGACAAGATGTGTGTCAATGATGATTACATTATGAATAAGATGTTTTTTGTGGGGTTGTAGTGCATTAGATTCCTTCAATTCGCCATTCCATGAGCAAAGGAAATGAACCGATCCAAACACCCATATCAATTTCCAAATGAGGGTGAAGAGATTCAATACAGCATCTTAAACTAGACAACTGGTTATTCAAGTGCTAGAGATGAGTTATGGGGAATTTCTATAGCACCAACTCAACTGAAACAACACCATAAATCAGTTGTCTATGTATATAATTTACATAAGTCACAGCCACTACAAATAAGACTTGATACATTGTACTCATTACATTAGTCAACTACATAAATCATGTAATTTATACAACACCACCACCTACATACGCCAACTGAATCAAGTGATACGATCATTGCTTCAGTTTTATTATTATAATCTCCCAAAGTTTCATCTGGTGAGACTAGACAAACAACATCAGTAGCACAATCCTTTTGAGTTGATTTGGGGAAAATGGTGCGCAATCTCACTCCGGCATTGCATTGCAATGATTTCTACATTTCTTTCATTTCTTTTCTTCTTATTAGTTTTATTTTCTTCTTCCTTAGCTAGGCTTTCTCTGCTCGGTCTCTGCAATCTTCTCTCTGCTCACGGTTTCTACAAGCATCTTAGATATGTTTTTATTATTTTGTAAATGTGTTTCTTTTCTATAAATGTAGGTTATAAATGTGTTTGTATGGTTCTTTATAGTAATAATTATGGCATTTCTATTTTTGTTCCTTTCTCTTTCATTGTTTTGTGGGACTAAAACAAATGAGAAAGGTGGGAAGGAAACTATCCAAAAATCTTAAAATTAAAATTCTGGATAAAGTCTTCTCATTATCTATGCACCTCATTGTAAAGTCAATGCCATTTGATTGTTGGAGACAACATATTGGCAAAGAACCTATAAATAATGGTAATGATATTGTTATCATAAAATTGATGTAGAAAAAAAATTATGGGTGAAGTCCATAAGTCTTTCACATTGTTTATGCACGTCATTATAAAGTCATTGTCATTTTGTTATTGGAGAAAAAAAAATGGGCGAAGAACCTATAAATAACTATAATGATATCGTTATCAAGAAATTTTGAAAAATATATTTTGAGTGAAATCGTGAGTCTTTCTCATTGTTTGTGCATCTCAATATAAATTCACCATTATTTTCTTGTTGGACACAAAGAAAGAATGAAGAGACTATAAATTATGGTAACGATATTGTTATCAAAAAACAATGTTGGACACAAAATTCATCCTAGTATGAGTCGGGATTCAAGTTCGTAAAGATTTTTTTCCTCTAAATTTCATGTTTGCCACTTCATGCTCTTTTAAACATGGTCAACTCATATGCCTTCTTTTAAATTTCAGGTATTGTTTCTTAAGTACACGGATGTTGTTCACCTCGATCGAAGGTCATGCACATGCCGCAAATGGGACCTTCTTGGTATTCCTTGTTCACATGGCATTTGTGCGATTAAACTCAGGAGGTATGATCCGTACGACTTCTGTGAGCATTGGTTCTCCAGTGATTATTATTGAGCAACTTATAATGATGTTATCAGTACCACGCGCAACATAAAATAGTGGGGTCCTAGAAGTGTCGAGCGTGTCTTGCCCCCAGTGCTTGTAGACATCCTGGAAGACAAAAAAATCGGATACGAACAGAGGAAAATTTTGAAAACTAGATTTTGAGTGAAATCGTGAGTCTTTCTTATTGTTTATACATCTCAATATAAAATCACCATTATTTTCTTGTTGGACACAAAAAATGAATGAAGAAACTATAAATGATGGTAAGGATATCGTTATCAAAAAAATTCAAATGGCACAAAATTCAAGTTCGTATGAGTAGGAATTCAAGTTCTTAAAGATTTAGGCATGTGATTTTACCTTACTATGCTAATTTATCCCCTTTTCTTTTGTTTCCAAGTCATGTTTTTTATGGTTGGTGATATATGTGAGCTCGTTTATCATATAGTGATAGGATCCAAACTATTTTTAATGATACTTGACTTCTAATATTAAGTTGAAGTGTAAATCGTGAATGAATAATTATTTTTTATTTTGGTTTCTACAATTCTATTGCTTTGGTTCATGGCATCACTTTTCTGCTATTATGACATGACAACTAGGTCAAGTTGGGTTTTAGTGTAATGTTTGTCGTTTATGTTTCCGCATTTCTATTAAAGATTCTCTTGTGCTTTAGCTGTTGATTCTTAAATCTTTCATCCATAATAGTGTTTAAATCTAGGGGCTGAGTGAAAAAATAGATACAAAGTAACAAAGCCAAGCCTCAAATAGATTGATGGGATAAGTTTATGATGATAATGATGACTGTTTAAACCTTAGAAAGTCAGTGAATAAATAACCTGTAAATAAATGTAGAAAATGACTTGTAGAGCTTCTTACTATATTCATGCTGTGAATTCATCCATTTCAGTTGTTTAATGTAGGCCATAATGGTTTAAAAATTCAATATGGTGGATTGAAATTTTCAATTGTTTCAGTTGAAGATGGTGCCCATTGTTCTATTGTAGTCATTTTGCATGGTAAATCAGATAGGTTCTCTTTTTCCAACGGATGGCAATCATAACCTCTTATGCATTATTTACTTGAAATATGTTTCTCTTCCATAACTTGTCTTGTTATTTAATTGTTGAGTGTTCTTCACCATTGGTTCTTCCATTTTCTAAATGTCATATACAGAAACTTAGTATTATTTATCTGAACAATGAAATTTTTTAAACTATTGAGGATACATGATACAAACATGTTTTCAAATTTGTGGTTTTCCGTCACAGGTTTGTGGGGTGAAAGCAGCATATTTAAGTATCAGTCATGTTCATCGTGCTGATCCTGCGTGGAAAAGGGTGGAAAGATTTGCAGATGTCCCAGGGGTGTGCAAAATATGGAGTCACGAATCTGTGGCAATACTATCCACCCGTTTCCTGCTTAGATGAGCAACCACGATGGAAATCATAATTCAAATTTGGAGGTCTTTTTCCAATAAAACAATGACCACTTGATGAAAATTGTGTAACAAACTGTAAGCAATTTATGTTGTGTTGTGGCTTAAAACTGTAGTGTGGCTTTCTAGCAATAATTAGGGATGTAATGTAATTTTTTACTTGATTGTGTTCTCATTCTGGGTGTTGTAATTAGTTCAATAAATGAAAATTTTTTCTCATTGGGTTCTGTTTTTGGGTGTTGTAATTAGCAATTTTGAGTCCAGATAGTGTAATAGTTCTCTGAATCCTAGGTGTTACAGTGGGTGCTGATTTATAGTGAGTTTTGCATGCTCTCTCAAATTCCATGGAGAGGTTCCTTTTGGGAAACCAAGATGTACACGAGCTAAAATGTGGCGTGATGGAATCCAATTCCTCCGAATAAACCGTTGCTTCTATTTATAGTAAGGTTCGAACTCTACTCTTGAGAGTTCGAACCTTTGGGTTTGCTGGAAAATGGCATATCCGCGTGCACTTATAGGAAGGCTCGTTGTTGGAATATTTGCGATTTGGTATTTTTGGTAACCTTCGTGAGCCTTTTTTTTTCATTGTTTATGTATCTCAATATATAGTTAGGGATAGTCTCATAGCTGGACGAAAAATTGAGAGAAAAAGCTCTAAAGGATCGTAATGATATCATTATAAAAAAAACGATAACGTCACAATCCTTTAGAGTTTTTTGTTTCCTTTTTCGCTGTCAAGTAACGAGATTAGCCCTGACTATATATTGAGATACATAAACAATAAAAAAGGCTCACGAAGGTTACCAAGAATACAAATTTACAAATATTCCTACAATGAAATCATTACTGTCCTTTAGAGTTTTCAATCTCAAATTTGTTATCCAGCAACTTGATAGCCTCCATTTTAAAATGTGATCTTTAAACAATGGGAAAGGCTCATGGATGCTACTCAGATTCATATGTCAGTATATTCATGTAAAGAAAGAAAAAGATAATATGCACTTACAAGAAGGTTCGAACTCTCCTATTGAGAGTTCAAACCTTTGGTCTCCCTTGAAAATGGCTCAGCAAGTGCAGGACTCGAAGGTTCGAACCCTCTCTGGAAAAAGGCTCAGCAAGTGCATGACTCGAAGGTTCGAACCCTCATCTTGAGGGTTTGAACCTTTGGTCTGTCTAGAAAATGGCTCAGCTTGTGCGGGACTTGAAGGTTCGAACCCTCAAGATGAGGGTTCGAACCTTTGGTCTGTCTGGAAAATGGCTTAGCTTGTGCAAGACTTGAAGGTTTGAACCTTCATCTTGAGGGTTCGAACCTTTGGGCTTTCTGGAAACTAGCCCAACAAGTGCAGGCCTTGAAGGTTCAAACTCTCTTCCTGAGAGTGCAGGCCTTAAAGGTTAGAACTCTCTTCCTGAGAGTTCGAACCTTTGGGCTTTCTGGAAAATGGCTTAACAAGTAAACTGTATGCTTAATCCACAGAAGGTGGGTATTGCTCCTTGATGTAGGTCATGCTTCCCAATAATCAAGCATCTGTGAAGATGGTGATTCTTCTGCAAAGGACTTAAGTAAACTGTATGCTTCTTTTGCTAAAATATATTGAGCATTTGTGGATGCATTTAAAAGGCTTAGCTTATCGAAAAAAGGGCATATTCTTCCAGAATCTTCAGTACATTTGTTGACTGGAAATTTACCCAAAATGGAATGTTTCATTTGACTTCTGCTTGGAAGGTATGCTATTAAATAACAGTATTTGACCCTTAAATCGGAGAAATGTTTCGTAACACTGTCTTAACCATCTATTTGTAGGCCAAAGAATTGGATGGTTGAGAGCTAATTAGGAAGTCTTTCATCAGTTATGAAATGCGAGCCAAAAGATGTTTGGTCCAGATCATGGAACCATGGTGCAAGAGGATCATGTATGTCCTGTATTACTCAAATTCCCTACTTGCTTGCAGGTTGGAGAAATGACTTATATGCTTGCAAATATGTTTAGTTTACTTTGTTTCAAAGGATTTGGTGCATATGAAAGGAAAAAGGTCATTGTTGGTTGCAAAGATTGCTAAATTGTGAATTCGAACCTTTAGGCTCCCTGGAAAATGGCTCAGCGGGTGCACTTACAGGAAGGTTCGAACTCTCCTCTTAAGAGTTCGAACCTTTGGGCTCTCTAGAAAATGGCTCGGCTTTTCTTGTAAAGTTTTTTATAACGATATCATTACGCTCTTTAGAGTTTTATGTCCCTTTTGTTACTATTTAGCAACGAGATTGGCCCTGACTATATATTGAGATACATAAACAATGAAAAAGATTCACAGAGGTTACCAAGAATACCAAATTGCAAATATTCCAACAATGAAATCATTACCGTCCTTTAGATATTTCAGTCTCAAATTTGTTATCCAGCAAGTTAATGGCCTTGATTTTAAAACGTGATCTTTAAATAATGGGAAAGACTCATGGATGCTGCTCAGATTGATATGTCGGATCTTTAAACAATGGGCACAGGCTAACTTGAAATTGAGAAAAAAAAGCAAGGTGACTAAGTTTGAAGTCGGAGTTAATGCTTCTCAGTGTATATGGAACTCTCTTTTTGGAGAGCTCATGATCATGTCTGCGGATATAATTAGGAAGTTGGGTCATACAATGTTTATCACACTATCTGTATTTGCCAACCACATCTTCATGCCACTGTTCAAACCAAAAATCAGTAACTCTCAACACAGTTTGGAGTTTGGACTCAATCCGGGGAAAAAAATAAGACATGGCCCATTTTATTATGATCATACCTTCTTGTCAAAACACAACTATAAGATTCCAATGCAACAAATAAAAAGAATTCGGATTTTACACATAACACATGCAATACACACAGGTACAAAGCTAAAATGAACAGAGTATATGGCGTGGGAATAATCAACTCCAAAACTTTACTAAATACCGACCAAAAATAAAGCTAAGAATAGAACATAGATTTTTGCATTGATGTTTGCTTATTAGCTTCTTGTCTATGACTGCAGCCCAATTCCACAACCTTATTCAGGATAGGCTATACCATGCATGCAGAACGCCTCCCTCTTTCTGAAGAATACCCTCTACGATCATCTTCCACTTTATATTTCTTCCACTTATCAAAATCAGTAGGAAGTGGCTGTATTCCTTGCAAATTAGCTTCAGGTACAAACTCATATGGGTGCTTCTTGTCATCCATTTTCCTGAAGCTCATCTCACCTATAAGAGCAAGGTATGAAGTAGTAATACATATAGCTCATAACTCAATGCTCATCTTCCTTATGAGAGTAACATGTAAAGGAGAACTCAGTGAGTCAATGAGCAAGAAACTAATCTCCCTTAAAAGAGAAACAAAACAAAGTAATATAACAAACCTAGGCAACATGAACTTACCAGTAGATGCAGAAATGCTGAAAGTAGCTGGCTTGCCTCTCACCACTGGATCTAGAGATATCTTGACTCCCTTGACCTCAACGTCATAGTCACGTCCCCTCTCTGCAATCATCATAAAATCAGAGAACACAATCACTAAACCCACTAACTGTTAACTAGTCATCGAAACGGATCAAAACTAGACCTTGCATTAAAGCATTTTCTTTTCAATATTCATACCTATACATTTAGGAAATCTGAATCTCTTATAAGAAACACGATCAGAAAAATTGTTAAAAGAATGATAATGATGATGATAACCATGAACTTCTTAATTATCAACAGAGGAGTATTATTATCAGCAAAATGAAATCCATAGGTTTTTTTTATACAATTGCAATATAATAGAACTTAAGCTAATGACCAAAACCCAAAATGAAAGAAGGAATCAACATTATATGCAATACTTTGAAAACTTGAATGTTTCGTTATTCTATCCAAGTATTGCCAGAATCCATCACCCATCATGATCACAATCATCAAAGCCTTGTTCCACCTATCTAGGACCGGTTTTAGTTCCATTCTTCCACTCAACCCTCAAAAGCAGGTTCATCATATCTCTCCACAATCTATTATGTCATTCCCCACTACTTCATTCAAGGACAATGAAACAAGAAGGCATTCGCTGTTTAACCTCTTGAGGTGTGTACAACATTTGGTTGACCATCTTAGCAAGATTTTGGGCTGTACAAAGAATATAATGATTATGTGTAGGCGAAAAACGGAAGTTAATGTCCAAATGCTGCTCAAAACAGGGGCTGGATTCTCATAGAATTTTCCCTCACACTTGCCGGTTTTCGATGTACTGAACTGCCATATCCAACATCTCTGTTGTGTTCATTTGTTGCAAAATCCCAATCAAAAGGATAAAAGTATGATCTTCAACCATGCATAAAACTCAAACACAAAAATCAAGCACTTCATTCAATAATATTGTTGCCAGCTGATAGATCTTCACTAGAAACTAAATGAAAGCATATGCAAGTGAAGATGTGAGTATCACCTCAAAATGAAATATACCTTCATGAGCATCCACCTCGAGTAAGTTTTTTGCATTTGTTCCCTACATTATAATCAGGGTCAGTGAATTCAATAATTAGGCCATGCTTTACAATCTACAACATTGACAATAACGGGTTATTTCAAATAATAACAATAGTAACAGTAGTAGTAGTAGTAGTAATAATAATAATAATAATAAAAGTTGGCTTATGGATGGGAAGAACCAAATCATCAAACATCTGGAGATAAGCGTGAAAATTCAAAATACGAAACTTCCTCATTAACCATACAATTCATTCAACAATCAAACTAATTGATCTTTTTTTAAGGCAGACTCTTTTCGTAAAAATCTCTACTTTTTTTCCTTTCTGTCTCAAAGGTAGAATTACAAAAACCTGCAGACTCATGTTGAGGCAATATATAAACTTAATCAAACCCAACTCATTTATATCCCTATTCCCTACTAAGGTCTATTGGAGTCAATATGTTGATACAGCATCATTAACAACAACCCTTATTTAACTCCACTATCCTACAAAATTTATTTAGGAGCCAAGTTACTGATTTTATATTGTTCAATGAGACTTTCCTACTCGTGCAAACTGTAGATATACATCTTGGAATTCTACTTCCTTCAATTGTGTCAGTGGAAGTTGGAAGAGGCATGGATTCCCCCAGTGGCCCAAAGACGGTTTAGACTATGTACTTATATACACCATTCATGGGAAAAGGGCAAGAGAGGACCGAGACATAGGATTTCGCCCACCTTTCACAAGTAAAAGAGTAAAGGGAGAAAAAGGTTAAAACTGATTTTAAATCACATAAAAAGGCATTGGGTAGGAATCATTAGTTCAGTAATTTTGACTAAGAAATTACCTTATTCTACCAAAAACTTGTCATGTTGGGTTGAATCATTGTTGGATAAGTAAACAATTGAAATCTAAATTCAATTACTGGTTTGAAATTAGCTAAATTAGCACAGAAGCATGCATGAAAGAATTCCTGCATCAATGCATGTTTTCATTTCTCACAATATCTATGCTGTAAAAGACAAAAAAAAAAAAAAAAAAAAAACTAGAACATATAAAAATTCTATGGGATCAACAGCAACAGAGAAAAAGGCCAGTTATACACATATCATTAAGCTAATGCCTAGATTTAGATGCATCAAAACATGTTTGATAATATGAAGGATGATACTAATCAAGGGTGAAACACCAGAGATACAACCTTAGTAGCATGACATCTAGATGTGTTTCCTATACAATTCTCTTTCTTGATAAAGCAAAGCATACAATAAATTAAGTAAATTGTACAGACATTCATGCAATCACACATATTAAACCCCAGAGACCATCACCTCAACTCCAAGAAGCACGTCCCCTTTCATGTACCCTCTTTCTCCTCCTCCTCCTTTCAGCAAAATCATGTTACCCCTAAGAATACCAACACAAAGACCACACACACGAAAGATATCAAAACATAAAAACAAAATCCACCAACCAATGTAACAACATCACCGCCTACTCCCATTTCCTTTCCCAAATGGGCCACCATGGAAGAGGGAGCATCATAAGATCACCACCACCACTCCATTTTCTTGCCCATTTGGGTCAAAGATTCAAAGACTAAGATCATCCCAGTGCACAGAGCAGGAAGAGGATCCATTAGAGGAAGTGGATGATCTAGTGAGTGGTAACCATGTATGGAAGATCACCCATCTTAAGATGATCAACCGCCAACACATTTCCATATCCATTTGGTTAGGAAACCGACGGCCAAAATCATCCCAGACCACCCATCAGAGAGAGAGAGAGAGAGAGAGAGAGAGAGAGAGAGAGGAGGAAGTGAAGAGGAAAGAAGATCGACGGGAAGATGCCCTCAACGAGGTTTGGTAAGTGAGGACAGAGTTACCGACGACACTCGATCCTCCTGACCCAATTGTCATTGATGATCATAGTGCTTTTCCTTAGATCGGATTTCAGAGACTTTTGTTTGAGGAGAGATGGAAGAAGATAGAGTGTTTTGCAAAAGAGAAGCTTCGAAGAATAAAGAGGTGTTAGGGTTGTAATTCCATGACAATGTCGTTCGCAAAATGAGGGGTAAAAGCGTCCAAATTGCATGTATGAACACCAATACGGGTGTTTCTTTGTATTCTAGGCTAAAATGGGCGTATATATATGTTTTGGAACACTTTTTTGGTAAAAATCCCTTAATTTTAAAGTGCCCTCATTTTGTTTTATGAAGTAAGGGTTTTTTTTTTCATTTTATTTAAAGAAAAGTTCTTATGTGATAAATTATTTAGAAGTCCATATTATTTTCGGGTGGGGCCCATTCAGATAATTGAACGTGTGACATAGCCAACCGCATCTCATGGTGGAAGTTTGGTGGGATCCTCAAGTAATCGAAATATGGTAGGTCCCAACTCCCAACAGATGGTAAAAGAGCGATTATCAAAAAACCAAATAATTCCTTCAAGAATGATTTTCTCTTGCTAGCTTTTAGTGTAGCCCCTCCTTGTGGTTATTACTCACAGGTATTTTAAATTCCATGGTAAAAAGAAAAAAAATTGTTGAAATTTGCTTTAAATGATAGGTTGGATGGGTTCTCCACATATGTAAATCACTGCGATGTGCGATTTTGATGGCTATAATTGAGCAAACTCTCCTAAATTTTCCAATTTAGAGTTTTATTAAAAGTCATCACCCAGTACGGTCCCGCCAAGGAGGGTCTTAAATTCCCCAGTTATATAGTTTTATTATTCCTACTTAAAAGATGGATTGAAATTGTAGGATGTTTTGAAGATCTCTATGTTGTTTTGCAGGTTCCGTTCTTTGGTTTTCTGTGTTGAGAAAAGGAGAGATTTGCTATTTCATATCTGTTGGTCTGTATATAAGACCATTTCTCAAGTTGAAAATACACAGAATACAAAGTGATGAGAAAGAAGCGATGGTCTGCAAATATAGGGGATTTTCCTGTGTTCACCAGCCTTAGGGCATTGTCCCCATTTTTACTGCTTGTAATTCTTCAATTTCTCAGGAAGAAAAGGATACAGAATAATTGAAGAATAGAATCTAGGTAAGTGGTGTGGCAGTGTCAGCAGGGCGGGTTTGAGACAATTTGAGGCCTAAAGCAACAATCCAAAATGAGGCATTTTCTATGTTTTAATATTATTATAAATATTTTATTTAAAATTTATTTTTCTTGCTTTTTTGTGATGCAAAATTACTAATTAAGTTTTTATATTCAAGTTTTGCTAACATATCTTAAGTCCACCTCCAAAACCCACATAAAAATTTTAGGCCCATCCCTAAAACTTACATGAAAATCTTGAGTCACAAAACCCAACGACCTATTTGGCTCCAACCCCTCGGCCAAAACAAAAATATTGAGTCTATCACTAGTGGGGCTCGAAGCATTTTCACCCTTGCACGGTGCGCATATGCACCATGAGTTAGAACCATCCAAGATGGACTTCAGAGGTGAGCCCACTTATTAATTGGATATTTCAGATGCATGGTGCTCCTATGCACAGTAGGCAGGTGAATAAATTCCGGTGGGGGCCCATTGTTTTTCTTAAGTTTTAAGATCTATTATTATGACTGAAATCCCAAGCTATGGATCTATTACAGCCACATCATGGATCAACTTTGAACGGGCCCCTATTAAAATAGGATATACAAAAATAATGAGAAAGGCTTGTGAGAATGTATGGTTGAGATTTGATACACATGAACTGCTAGAAATATAATGGTATGCTAAAATCAATTAGACTCCTAGCAATAGAAATATAAGGGGTAGATTTTAAAATATAATAGGCCATAAATGACACTTTAAGGCCCCATGAAAATCTTCGTCGTATCTTCCCAAGAGAGAGTTATTATGGGGCCTTATATTTTGGGGAGAAAAAAAGGGATGGTAGTTGACAAGTTTGCTTTTTTAGAATTTCAAAAAATGCCAGCTGCTATTATAGAGCCTTTTTTTTTTTTTTTTTTTTGCCTCATTTTTTGGGGCCTAAAGCAAAGGCTTTGTTGGCCTTATGGTATAGCAAGCCCTGAGTGTCGGCCCCATGGCAGTCGGTGCTATTGTGTTTCCCAAGCTATGTTTGATATTATAACAGTAAAATAGTCCCAAGCATCTATTCGATAAGCTGTGCCCATCTGATTGACCCCGCAACATGTGCACTAGGTAGATCTGGGGTACAACATGGGGCAGCAAATCCAAGCCTTATGCCAATGAACCAACATCCACGCCCCATGACAAACACAGTACATACCTGGGAAATAGAAGCTGCAAGGGCAAACAAGAGAATGGTTGGTTAAGGTTAACATCCCTTAGGTACAAATCAAATTTGTGCTTGTAGGGGCTCAGTCCTCTTTCAAAACACACATGGAAATTGAAATGCCTGGGTCCACTTCCAAGACCCCATATGAAAATCATGTGTCTGCCCCCAAAATCCACATGAAAGTTTTCGCTTTGCACCAAAACCCAACTACACGTTTGGACACGACCCCCTCAAATGAAATTCTTGGGTCCGCCACTGACTTAGCTTGTAGGGACCTTGAGTGTATTAGAGTACATGAGTTTGAGTTCTTAAGATAGCGGGAAAAAAAATTAATTAATCCCTCAATGAAAGTATTGGGGAAAAAACTCACGTAAGCAACAAAAAAGAACAAAAAAACTCGAATATCTTTTATTAGTTTTCTTAGTTTCTTGGAGAGTTATCATCACAAAAATATTAGTAAAAATCCTTAGACTCAAGACTTCATTTGTGCAATGAGAGAATTTCGTGTGGTTTGTGAATTTCTATTTTCACAAAAAGAAGAATTCTTCATTCCTACACCTCCCATAAAAAATTAAAAACCTTTCTATCTATTGAAAGAATACTTTATTTTTCATGCAAGAATACGTGTTGCACCAATCATGCTCTATGGTGCAATCCTTTCTTTACACAAACGCGCCATGAACACCCCTTCATGCGCGACCCTCTGAGGCTCTATGGGTCGGCCTTGGTTTGAGTTGGCTCAGATATGCGTTGGGGCAGCCCTTATGAGAGAGGTTGGACTTGATTCCTTCTTAATCATAATTGTCACCATAAGTAAGAACCATGATTTCCAGCCATATAGGGAGGAATATTGACTGGTTGATTGGATACTTCTCTAATTAGGACGGTAAAACAATCTATGTCCAATCCAATGGTTACTCTTTCTTTAAATACACTTAAATTTTACACAAAATTTCTGATATCTGATATATGGAATATGGATTCAATCAGTAAAAGTAGTCCCCACTATTCAACAAAAAGTTTTGTGTAAAAAAGACTTGTATTGGAGATTTAATGATGTTTTTTCCAATCTAGTGAGACATATTTTTTTGGTTTGGAGATGTGGTTAAGTCCAGGGTTACTTGATTATCAGATCGCAGTTTTCAGTTCATAATCTAAGATTTAGGTCTAAGATTTGCAAATGGGGCTGCGGTTTAGGTCTAAGAATTCAAGCCGTTTGATAAAAGAGGCTCTTTTTTTTTTTTTTGTGGTTCTGATGCATTTTCAACATGGATCTTAGGTTATGTAAAGTTGGGCCAAAATCCAAGTGGTTTAGATTTTAAGCAATCAACAAATTGAAAGTTAAACTAGATCATATAAGACTGTACTGCAAACCCAAACAGAAGTGGCCAATGATCAGGTCCACTATGATCAGGATTATAATTTAATCACAAGGCAGTAAAGGGGTCTACATGACCCAGTTGAGTCCACTCTAATCAAACAAGGTAATAGTTGATTTTTATGTTTAAGCTACCTTCTCTCGAAAGTGATAAAGCAGGACATCTTTGAAATTTGGTTGCGAAGACACAACAGGGAATAGGAGCTATTAGATCCTTGGCAAGTCAGTTTGCTCTTGATTCTAATTAGTGGCAACTTTGTTTGGCTGAAGTATTGGTTATGGCAAAAAGAATAAATGTCTGAATCTGTTCACATGTGAACTGAATTACCCACACTCACAGATCTTCTTTTTGGATCATTTGACAATGATATATAAAGCTAGAGATGAAGATAACAATTTGACCATCTGAAACTGAAGTTTGTTCAGATTAATTCTGTGCGGCCAATAGATATATCACAGCCTGTGTCCCAGGACCACGGAGGGCAAATCAAAATTGCTCTGTCTAGTCAGGGATTGAAATCCCATGAACCAATCCATTTGAAGGATCGAGTCCCCATCGGATTTGCGTATAGAAAACAAAAGCACTTCAAAACCAACAAACAGAACTCTTCAAAAAAATAATAGTAATTAAAAAATTACCAACTTCCCAAAGACCGAAATGAAAGAAGAAAATGTTTTAAGGTAAATCTGAATCCAAAACAAAATACAATCAATTCAGATAATCATTCCATAATTTAAACCCAAAGCCCAAATCTGCAGATAACCTACCTATGTATTGCTCCTCTGAAACTGGAATCTGTCAGCAATTGTTCCATTTTATTATCTTCCAAAGATTTTCAAAGAAGCAGAAGTAAAATGAGAAAATGTAATGGATATGTAAACCTGTGCTTTAGAGCTATGTATCAATCTCCCTCAAGACAAATCAGGAATCCCATTAGGTGGGTCATTGTTTTCAAATACTCTAGCCCTGGGGATTTCTGTCCAACTGACATTTCCACACCCACATACACAAAAGAACTTTTCTGCAAATTTTTAATTCTGACGTTTGGTGCAAGGAATATGGCACATAAAAAACGATTCTTTATATGGATCTCTCATCACTACACCAAACAGAAACAGTGAATCCACACCTTGTAGAATCCACACCCCATATCCAATTACGGTCCCGACCTTGAACTGGAAACGATTCCAAGTAGTTTCATAGAAATAACAACGAAAGAAAAACACCCCACGGTTCGAAAATAGTTCGAACAATCAAGAAAAATGAAAAAGACAATCTTGGTTCATGGAATGTTATACTATTATTATCATGAACCCTAAGATCGTGAACAACATGATAATCACGTGTAGGATTTAATTTTAAATAAATTAAAGAATACCTCCAGACATCCTGAAGCAGAGAGCTTTCCGATCCTGCAGTCTGGTGCCGTTACTGATTGATGCCGTGATCCGTCGAGGAAGAGACTAGGTGAATGGTTTCGATTTCTCTCTTCTTGCCTATAAACCCTAATGTATTGAGTTTCGTGAGAGAGTATTTGTGATGGACAAAATACTCTATTTTATAAGTGAAGAGATGACCGAATTTCCAATTAGGGTTTCCTTAGATTTAATCTCAACCGTCCATCAAGGTAGAGAATATTATGGAATACATCTCATTAAGAAACCGTTTTGAGTAAGTAATAGCATATATCCTATTGAAAACGGAATTCCTATAATGACCACAATTCGGGAAAAGGAAGGACTTGTGGTCCAAGTAATGGACCTAAAGGTAACTTTCTTACATAGAAAACCCAAACTCCAATTTGGTGGAATTGCGAATCAGGTAATTATTGCGTCCGGTCGTGCCCTAAACTCATACCTACATAAGACACTGGGGAAACAAGGGGGGATTAGCAGGGGCCTTGGCCCCCGCATAATTTTTAGAAACCCCCTTCTTTCTTAAGTGAATTTAATGAAATTTTACCTATGACCCCTACGAGATTTATGAGAACTCCTTTATTCTTTACAAAGTTTTATGGATTTTTACATAAGATTTTATAAATTTTTTCATATGGACCCCCAAAATTTTTAGAAAAGCTATTCCAAATTTTGAAAACTACATGAGTTTTTCACATGTGGGACCCTAAAGAATTTTTTTTCTTCGTAGTGGCCCCCCCAAGAAAGAATTCCTAGGCCCGCCGCAGATACAGATGAGAGCTTTCGATGCCTTTCTTGTTTCTTCTTGCATGATTGATCGATGGATGACAAGAAGACGAAGAGGAGCCCACAATTCCCTGAAGTTGGGAAACCCTTGAAACTTTATCCAGTGAGTGATCTTCCACAATTCCCACTGGCTGGGATACGTGGAGCCCATTGAGCCCACTTAATGAATATTATGACCTAAATTAGAGGTGACAAAACTTGACCCCCAACTTCACACATATTTGACCGCTCAACCCGGCCGGCATAATATACGGATTGATTATGAGTCAAGTTTGCTAACCCACCAAAAAAAGGGCCAAATTAATTTGTATTTATTTATTTTTTAGGTTGGACTACTGGATAGGAGTGATGCAATCAACCTGAAGACCCAAGGATCGATCTTGGGAATATGTGTGATAATGGATATTGAGGTGTGCCAACACCACTCAATAATAAGTGTTGGTGGGTACCCAATTTCTGATTTTTCATGATTTCCTCGGCTTTTCATCGTATGTTTGGATAATTCACTTGTAGAGTGAATTGAAGTGAATAATCAATTTAGAAAAGAAAATAATGGTCAAATAAAAAAAATAAAATGTAATAATCAAATGGGTAGAAAAATGGATGGTGGACCATGCTATCACATTGGATCGACCATTTATAAGATTGCCCATCCTGGTCTCCTTTGAGTCCTCCCTGCTCAATCCGAAGAGGGCTCAATTTAAGGTTGGGTCAGGTCCATGAAGGACCAGTCTAAACTCCATCCATTTGGGTTAAACTACTTAACACAGATCTAACCCCAAGAAGTCTGGCCCAAGTCCAATCAATTTCAAATGAGGTTAAAAATTAAGGTCAATTAAAAGCCAGAAAAGCCCAAAACAAGTTCAGCACATTCCACTAAATATAAACTATTCTAGGAATCAAAATAATCAATCACCAAACCATTGAAGTGGATTTAGAAATGCGGGTCAACCATAATTAAATGGGTTATTTAGTTTACGCAGGTGGACCCAAACACAACTTGGTTACTAGGTCGACTGATTAGGTTTTGCCACCCATAGTTTCGAGGGGCCTCGAGGTTATTAAATCGTAGCTAGATTAAGTTTCGATGGCCAATTTGCATGATCAATCCAATGTCCTCCCAGTTGGATTGGGTTTTTGAGTGGCTGAGATTTGTCGCAGGGTGAGGCTAGGCTGTTCCATGCAAGGGTGGTGATGAGTTATGCCAGGTTGAGCACATGTGGGATTTACTGGGGTTGGCATCTCATAACGCAATTACTTGGCTTGGTCAGGTTCAGATTAGTCAAGCATCAACACACCCGTCCCTGGGTTGTTTGGGTAATTCACATGTAAAGTGAGTTACCCAAAGTATTAAATATTGTACTATTTGATGGATGTACAGATTGTAGACCCAACTGGACCGAATCCTGGACCACCTTTCCATGAGTGGGGGCTCACCTTTTCATTACTAACTGTTTTTTTTTTTTTTTTAATATATATATATATATATATAAAAGAGAAGATCTATTAATCAAATAAAAAAAAAAAAACACAAGCAATGGACAGAAAGAAGGCAAACACTAGCCCCACCATCCCAGAAACTGCCCACAGAAATTAACCCAAGTGATAGGTGTTCCAACCCAATTGAAAGTTGAGACGTGCTTGACCCCATTTGGCAAGATGGTGGGCCACCATATTAAGTTCTCTAGAAATGTAAAAAGTTTTCACAGACAAAAAAAAAAAAAAAACTGCAAGTCTGGATATCTCTGATGGGTTAGAACACGAGACATAGATGGATATTTATCCATAGATGGGTGGCTATGCATTTTGGGCTGAATAATCATACTATTAGCAAGTGAAATAGCCCACATTGGATTTGGAGATCTGGCTTTGAATACCTATATAGCCCATCATATGGCCATGGAAAGAGCTTGAGATTCTATATTACTAAGCGAATGTTGTCCTACAGGCCCATCCTTGGACCACTGTTTCCACCATCCATCTAGAACTTGTCGGCCAACGCACCAAAGCGTGATCCAAACCATACATGTCAAGCAAATTCACATTGCAACATGATGTGCTCCACAGATTCCTTTTTATTCTTACAAAGAGGGCAATTAGAAGCGAAATTGGGGTCCCCAATTTTTTATTTTAGAGTGGATCTCACTGGAATTGCTTTCTTTAGACATTTCCATCCAACCAATAAAACTCTTGAAGTGAAGGGACACTTCTAGTAAGATTTCCAACTTATATTTGGGTCACTGTGATTAAACCTCTTTTTAAGAATGCATTTATAAGCTGATTTAGTGGAAAGATCCCCGTTGTTAGTAGCAGTCCATATTCGCCTATCCTCTTCCATAGAATGAGAGAGGATTATATTTGAGATATCCTCCCTGTCACTCTTTTCAATAAAGATGCTGTTGATGCTGTTGATCTTATGAAGATCCCAATTCCCATGGGAGTTCATAAGATCCTTGACCATCAGGTCCGGTCCACACTAATATCTTATTCTCATTCACAATAATCCATCCAACGTTCTCATTAATAAAGTTCAAGGTTTCAACAAAACCTTTCCAAAGCCATGAATTCCTCCCCCTACTTGAAGCCTCCCATATGTCTTTATTTGTGCAATATTTAGCTTTTAATATTTTAGCGCAAAGAAGATCTGGTTTGTTTAGATAATTCCAACATGCTTTAGCCGGAAGAGCTTTGTTGTTGCTGTCAAATTCCCTAATCCCCAAACCCCCATCTTCTATAGGTCTACATAATTCTTTCCATTTAATTAAATGCATTTTTTTCCTCCTGTCCTGACCTCCCCACCAGAATTTATTGTAAATCCCTTCCAAAGCCACTAAAACTTTCTTAGGAGCCTTAACACCAACAAATTATACACATGTAAGGCTGAAGCAACATATTTGGTGAGAGTGCTTCTACCAGCGAGAAAGAAATGGGGATTGCCAACTTTTGATTTTGCTCTGCACTTTACTGGTAAGTGGCTCAAAGGACTTGATCTAAATGTTTGTAATGACAAGAGGTTTATTATTATTCAAGGATCTAACCCCCAAGAACAATGCAATAGCTATACATCTTTTCTTGCAGGCTCCTTTACTGAAGGTGATGGCTGGTTTATTGAAGTTCATCATTTGCCCTGACATATAACAATACCCCGCTGGCCCATCTCTCACCTCCCTAGCTTCTGAGCTGCGGGGCTCTAGTGAAAATGAAACTATCAACAGTGAAAAAGAGGTGAGAGATATTTGGTGCATATCTTGCTATTTTAACCCCGTGAAAATTGCCCTCGCTTTCAGCCCTTCCCATCATCCTCGATAGGACTTCAGCCCCTAGAATGGAAAGGCAGGGAGATAGGGGGTCTCCTCGCCTCTATCCTCTTGAAGGAGTGAAATTGCCAAAAGGAGATCTATTTAAAAGAAATGGAATAGGTGACATATTGCATGCATTCTCTAACTATTTGGATAAAGTCTTGATGGAATCCAAAGGCACCTAACGTTTCACAAATGAAGTCTCATTCCATAAGATCATATGCTTTTTACATGGCTAATTTTAAACCCATGAATTTTACCCTTGTCTTCTCTTAAAAGAATGGAGGATTTCATGTGTAATAATGTAATTATCTGCAATTTGTCGGCCTTTAATGACAGCACTCTGGAAAAGGCTAATAATTTTATTAAGTATCACTTTTAATCTATTAGCCACCACTTTGGAAATAATTTTATATATTACATTGCAAAGGATGATTGGTCTCAGGCCCTTAACATTTTGAGGGCTACTTTTCTTAGGAACGAGGACAATGAAGGTTTTGTTTATCCTGTGTAGGGGGAATTCATGTCTAAAAAATTCGTTAACCAACAAGACTATATCTTGGCCTATAGCATGCCACATTTGTTGGTAGAAACCAGCCTGGGGCTTTAAAATGGGCATTTCTAACTTAACTGTTGATACACCTCTGACACCCATTGTTATCATATAAAATATTGCTCCAGTCAGTGAGACGCAGATGACCCCATTGGATCGACTACATCTTGAACAAGCGGGTAACTTCCCTTTTTTTTTTTCTTTTTGGAAAAAGGAATGGACAGGATCATGTGTAAAACTCAGTGATCAATGCCCGTTGAAATTGACTTCAAATATTTAGAAAAAAGTAAGTGCTATGGGTTTTAGAGGTATATCAACAAAGATTTGGATTATCAAAAGGTGGGTCCCACTTGAAACTTTAAGGGTTCATTTTCAAACTATCAACTAGTCTAAAAAGAGCTAGTTAAATTAGGTCTCAAAGTAAATAGCTCCCAATGTTTCCCAGGTTGTGTTTGATCAAACTGGCCTGAAGCATTCTCATATTGGCCCTATGACAGACACAGTACATACCTGTGAAACAGGGGCTGCAATGCCAAAAAAGAGAATGATTGGTTAAGGTTAACCTACCTTAGGTGGTGCAAATCAAATTCGTGTGATGAAGGGCTACCTTTCGAAGATCTAAAGCGCTCAAACAATGAGCCCTCTTAGGTAGGTCCATGGCTCATAAAAGAAATTACTGCTGGAAAAGTGAGTTTTTTTTTACAAGATGTGTGATAAAATATTATACCTGATAATTCTTATTAAGAAAATCAAATTTTCTTAACCATTGATTATTATTTTTATTTAAAATTGAGATTTTTACAGTTTTCTAATAATATTCAAAGAAAATTCCTAAATTTTAAAAAATACTCTACTTCAGTACTGATTGTTTATGTTTCACATAGGAATGCAATTCTATATTGCTCTTATCTTAGTCTTAACAAGTAGACACTTCGTGTGTTGAAGGATTGAGCTGAGCAATCCCAGTCCCTTTTTTTTTGCAAGCAGTTCTAGAATGCTGTTGAAACAGATTTTGTAATGCCCAAATACAACAAGTTTTGACCATGACCAAATTGATACTTTGATTAATATCATGTTTGAGGGAAAGAGAGATTTAATCCAATGGTTTAGTTTTAGAAAGGTGAGGCCTCATTGTTAGTTGTTTTTAACAATTTAGATTCATCATGTTCTCTCAAACACACAAGTGATTAACTTCAAGGACAAGAGATATCAGTGAACCCATATGAGATGTGATAACACATCTTATGTCGTCTAAAAAGTGCATAAATCAATTCCTTTTCATCAAACTGCTCAACAAAGACACAGATTATAACTTGGTTTTCAAATTTCTGTATCCAACCGATACAATTTAGACCATCTTATTTGGTGAAAACTTCAACTCTCAAACTTGCAATTATACTCTCGAGCTCAAGAATAAATCTTGATATCGAGAACAAATTTTTGAGCTTGCTACTGAATCATGTTTCAGTTATTTCTGTATTCTGAATTGAGAAGATTATTGAAAAGATCCATAGTTTTGGAGCTAATTCTCATCAAATTGTAGTAAAAGTAGAGTTAGTTTAAGACATTATTGGACTAGATAAAAGATATGAATGAATATGGGTTTGGAAGAATATCTACTCATTGTAATGAATTGTGCCATAAATCTTTGTTCAGTGCTAGTCCTGTTTACCTTAAATGTTGGACACTTCCACAACATTCAACAATGAAATTTTGTTTTACATCTATGGCATGTGTTTAAAGCTTATGACTGATCATTCAATACATTTTTTCAGTTCTCCAATAAATGGAAACAACTGGAAACAATAATGGGATGTTAATTGAAACAAAACATGACAAAACTTGCAAGTTCGCGATTCTGATACCTTCAACCGGTGAAATATCTCTCTATGCAGTAATTAACACTTGGTTTGTAACTAAACTTTCAGAATATATCAGTCATATTCAGAGACAGTATGGCAAATTGGTATACAAAATGTTCCCACATATGGATAAGCCAGTGAATACAATAATACATTTCCAGATTTGCACATTGTAGGACCATTAGATTCAAAAAAATTAAAAAATAAGGCACTTTACACCATGACAGCTTGTGTGAGATCTTGGGCAAGATGACTTCTAGAATGGTCCCAAAGACGAAAGATATGGTCACAGACGTCACAGCTACCCACATGGAGACAGACGTCACAACAACCCACATGGTCCCAAGATAGCTTGTGTGCGATATTGCGTAGCTTCACTTTCAATGTGGAACAGTCCAAGATAAATATACCTGCACCCAAGCATCACATTTGCAGCCATATAATAAAGGGTGAAAAAGGGTTCATGAGGAAATTCAGGTTACTGTCAGTTCATTGCACCAGCGGGTGCTTTTACTCATTTACAACATTGCATCAACAGATCATTGGACTCCCATCAGTTGTACAAGGTACAAACTACAAACATGTTCTTATCATAAAATCAACAAACAAGTCCTTTCACAATTTCAATCCTTGGTCTATTTTTGCTAGTTAATGGAACACAATTAAATTTAGGAGCTATGCAGACATAATGGATAGATTGGAATGGGGAAACGGAATTTTCATGTACCCGACCCCAATGTAGTTGGGACAAAGTTTTTATGATGGTGGAGATGATATGTAGCAGAAGAATATACCTTCGAAGTTTTTATGACGGTGGAGATGATATGTAGCAGAAGAATATACCTTCTATGGTGCCGTAATATTGACACAGCTTGAACTTCTCCATTCCTCTGGATTCATCCCTTTTTCCTGTGCATCTGATTAGAATATAATGCATAATAAGAACTTTTTTTTTTTTTTTTTTTTGTCCATTTGATTAGAATAGAATGTACCTTGGTTTCATGAGCATTGTTTTCTCTTTGCAAATTTTGGGCTTCATTAGTTCTGACCTTGAACATGCCATCTTAAGAAAGGATGGGTCTGGATAATCTTTCAAACAAATATTGACACCATCATTGTCAAACCTGTAAAGTAAAATCAAAAGGCTTTTAGTATCCCCACATCTTCCAAGAAGAATAATAAGAAATTCAACTTCTCAAGTAAGAACGAAGGGGTGGGGGGGTGGGTGTGGGAGTGGTATGAAGGCATTCTTGATAGGATTCCATAATAAACCATGGAGCATCATTGTGGACGAGCTGATTTTGTTTGGTATGAATGTTAGGATGCCAATCTGAACCTGTAAAGCAACCATTCTGTATCAAGGAATTGAATTGTGAAATAGACAAAATTTTACAAAATGGTATCATGATAGGTTTCTACAAAACCTAAGCTGAATTCCACAAGCCATTTGAGAATCGCCAAAAACAGAACCTAAACATCTCCAATTACCAAACCTTACCAAGGTGAGGTCATATTCGATTTAGAACCAACCAAAATTAGCATCCCATCCAAATAAATAAATGGCCCTGCTCCTGATTTTCATCCCCACCCAATTGACTACTATCAAATTTATTGCCATCAAGATCCAACTCGCATGCACCTTCACCATCTCAAAACCCAATCAGAATGGGTGCATCCACTTTCCTGAGTAGGAAAATAAATGAAAAATAATGACAGAGAATAATAGGCTAGAAGTATTCAAATATCATCTTGCAACTGAATGGTCATGCTCATGAAATTATAGACAAACATCAAAATGATGAAGACAACATGGAATATATTTAACCATTCAACTTATAAGATGAGACTAGTGAGAGTAGATATAGCCTTTGCAATAAAAAGAAAAGTAATTATCACTTCTAATAACTGCGATATACAAAGTACAGGAGCAAAAAAGATGCCAGCACATAAGTTCTTAAATGACCTAAAAGATAAAATGTTGAAATGTGAAAGCTAGTGCTTGCAGTTAATGAATTTAAAGCAGTAAAGAACTGAAACTACTAATCATTTTGAGCGATTCAATGAAGTTCTAATAAAATCCTATTATCTCTCAAAGACTAGAAAAAGACCACACTCATACTAACATTTTCTTTTTGAATGGTTACTCATACTAACATTCCTTTCTTAATATAGACTTGACATAACTAAATAAAGCAGTAGGAGATTTTGACCTGGAGCTTACCTCTAAAATTGGCTTTTCCCTCTCCCTTCCAAAAACTCTAATTTTCCCTAGACCTTCTCCATGTCCAGGAAATGAAAAAATTGCCCAAATTTATATGGAATGTTTTGAAAATCTTGAATGCTTTTTTTTTTACTACTTCCACACACTTCACGTGGGTGGGATGTATAGAACTCCATCATGGGATGTGGTTGTTTATGCATGTATAAATTTGATCAATGTTTCTTTGATATGTGATTGGATGTTGTGTAGTATAAGTTCGATGTAATATGAGAAGTTTGTTAGTGTTTTTAAATATGGAATTAGTGAATTTAGGGGTTGGTTTGTAGAGAAGGTCAAGTGTTTGACGAAATGCTCCTAGTAAAGACTAGTTAGTTTCTTACATTAGATAAGGGTTGATTTCTGTTTTAAATATGGAAATTTGAATGATCATGTTTTTAGTGTTTATAATATAACTCTTAAAGTATGTGAAGTATAAGACTGTTTTGTAATCAAAGGCCCCTAACGGGGTTAGCGAGTCAAAATGGAATTGGAGTAGACAACTATACTGGATAAACTTGAAGGAACTGGCTGGGTTTACAAATGGATGACTGGAATTGTATTTATTTTTGTAAAAATGTGACAAAATAGATCCATAATCTTGTTATCTTTCAAGAAAGTATTCACTAGTCCAATTTGGTTTCCAAACAAGAAATTATAAACAATCTAGTGTGGAGAGGTCATATGCTAAAACTTAGAGCAATCAATGTTTTTATGCATAGTGTAAGCCTTAAAAGTAGGGACCTTTTTACTTCCAAAAAAACTTGGAACCATCTGATCTGGATTATATCAAAGGAGCAGTGACTCTATGAAATGGGTTGTCTGACTCTAAAATTCTGTTGCATCAGAATTTCGTGTTCTGGGTTCCAAGTTTAAGAGGTGGGTTCTATAAGTTAGGAATTTGCTTTTGCTTCCAAACTTTTCAGAATTGAAATATGGCATTTGGAGAATGTAACCCATGTAGAATGAAGTGAAAAGCATTTCTGAAAAAAAAGAAGAGCAAAACAAAGGGAAGAACAACGAACAAGACTAAACATAAACACAAAACAAAAAACTAAATATCAAAAGAAATATGAAGCCGAAAGACTCCTTCCCTGGCAAGAAAAAAGCATTTTTGAATCGAGAATACTAAAGTGGGAAAACAGGTACTATGTTGTCTAATGGATCTGAAAATAATCACCATGTTCTAAGACATAAAACAAACTCTTTTGCATTGAGTTGAACTCAAGAATTTCTGATATTTTACTAACAGAATCCTCTGTTTATGTGTTACATTCTGAGTATTTTCACATGTTTATAGGACCCATATGTATACCAAGTTGTATATATATTTTTTCAAAATTAGAACATATTCATTGACCAAAATTCGTCCCAAAAATGCATTTTTTCACGATATGGGCATTTTAGTCCTACAATGGTGTAATTGTAGGTGTTGGGAAATTTTTAAATTTTGGGAAGGGAGAGGGAAAAGCCATATCTAGAGGTAAGCTACAAGTCAAAACCTCAAGCAATAAACATCCTAACAAAATATGAAAAGACCTTTTCCCTGGGAGAAAAGGGCCTGTTGGGAAGCACAATGCAAGGTAAACTGCAATGCTAGTGCAAGACAAAACAAGAATCTATAAACATGTATAGAAGTATGAAATCAACTTTAACACATACGAAACCAACAACTTGAAGCAAAGGCATACATAGATTTTGTTACATGATTGCTTCTTCTTTGCAATTTTGGTAGATAGTGGCTACTTCAAGGGTAGCCAACCTCCTTAGTCAATTTGAGTAACACAAGGAAAACAAATGCATTATTAAAAAAAAAAAAAAAAAAGACAATAATTATACCATCCATCACTTCCTACAAGTTAGCAATAGCCCATGTCTCTTCACACCACCAGTAACACCAGTAGCCAATATGTTGGCAACAGGCCAAACAGCTCACCTACTAATAACTGCACAAACACAAACATGGAAAAATCACACCATAACAACATAACAAACAGAATCACAACTTTCCTAAACCAAACAGAACAAAAACAGAACATGGATCAAGCACTGGTGGTACGAAAAAAAAAAATTTCCTCTTGCATATACAAAACCAACAATTTATTCATGTTCCCATGTGCTTTGTATGTGTCCAAACCAGAGAAGATATGCAGAAAATGTCACAACGCAATTTTTATAAATAAAATAGTAAAAAAATACAAATCTTATCCAGGTGATTGGGCAACAACACAGTTTAAATAGTCATAAGATCCTATAAATGGTAATCCTTATCTATAACAAATGAGAAAGACACATTCAGTCATATTGCAAGAGAAAACTAGTACTCAAAACCGTACTGATGGGGAATATATTTACACTCAATATCATCTCAATAGATCTTCTTTTTTTTTTTTCTTTTTTTTTTCCTTTTTTCTTTTTTTTTTACAGAAATCATTTCCTTTACGACATGTTGCAGATAGAATAGAACAAGGCCCTACAAAGGCCACCTATATATATAGACTTCTAGTTTTTTATGCACATATATTTCACCCTAAGATGTGAACAAGATGGATATTGGTCATAACAAAACCACTTCACTCATAAAAGGAAAAACAGGTGGCATCCAAACTGGACCTTAAACAAGAGACCTTTCCAATTTGTTTGAAAATTGAAATATCATATAGAAGGGCAACAAGGCTCCACCAATTATTTCTCCAAACATTTTAGTTGAATAGGAACTCGGTTTTGCACAACTATTTCCTAAATTAAAAATTAAAAAAATAATATCAATGACAGTAATAATAACAATAGAAAAGGGAGAACAAAAACCTCTCAATGAAAGAGTGATGGTGCTGTGAACTTACCGTTTGGAAATTGGTCCACTCAAGCTCATCTTACAAATAGCCTAGGCAAGTTGAAAGTCCAACCAAATAGGCCTCTTCAGTCATTATACAAACACTTGCACACACATAAAGAAATAGATCAGGTTTCTTACATTCGTACGGGATATATTTTAAACATAATATAAACCATGATAAAAGTTCTTGAGCAAATTTATTGTCCAAGAAAAATTCCATATGAATGAGTGATTGCATAAACTTATAGATGAAGCTAAATTGAGCATGATAAATTATGGGAAAATTTTCAAGCATACAAACAATAGGGAACATTTTTTTCAAAAGAAAGAAAAAGCTTAGAAGATGTAACAAAAAGCCAATCAAGGGAACAAGCATATTTCAATAAAGATTAACTGGTTAAGACATTTCATGAAACACTTTGTGGGCATATGAGATTGAATTAAAAAACAAAGACAAAAAAAGATGCGGTGGTTTTGTCATTAAACAAACGGAGATCATCATCTTTTTTCTTTGAGTGTTCTAAGCAACCCATTAATGAAAAAAGAAAAAAAGAAAAAAAAACACGCTGTGCATATTTGAAAGAAATTTCCAAAGAAGTATCGCAGATGAAGAAGAAAAGAGAAGTAAAAGAATTAAAGAAATGTAAAGAGATATTTACTTGTTCGATGTAGCTTATGACAGTGTCGTCCGTGTGTTGGTTTCCGTCTTGATAAACAACCATATGAAAAATTGCATACGAAGAAGAGAAATCATTACGAAACACAGAATCGGAATGGAAATGTTGTAGTTACTATTTCCTCCGGTTTCAACGCTTGTATGGTCCAAATCCAAGGCAGGCAGCGACACTTTTTCATCATCTACCAGTATGATTGAAAGAAAAAAGGTTGGAGTCGTTGCTTGATGTTATTGTCTTCCCACTCCAATGCTTCCCAGCATGAACTAGACCTAGAAATCTTCTTTAGTGCAGGTACTACAATATTGGTGCCATTGGAGAGGAAGGAGAGACTCTTCAACTTGGGACAACGATAAATTTCAATAGTTTCTAGTGATGGCCATTCGAAATTAGAAAACCCTCGGCAAATGCTAACCAATTCCGGAAGAGACCAGAGATGAATGTTCTTGATATTAGGGAGGATGAGTCTATCATTATCTCTTGCGACAGACATTGACATCTCCTCTTCAATTTCTATAATCTCTACCACCGTCGAACAATCTCGGACCCAGAGGTATTCTAAACTACAGAGTTGTCGAATAATACCCAATTGGAAAACCTTCTTCAAGTTTTTACAATCAAATAATTCCAGATGTCTTAGTTTGGAGAGGCTTCCAGGCAACAATGGACCATCGCATAAGCTCCTCCACTTAGGAAGAATCCTAATTAGAAGCTTCTCCAAGTTGGGTAGCAGTGCACAAGTCTCTTGTTGCTCATCTCCATCAAAGAGAGTTTCCATCTTCTCACAGCTTTCAACCCAACATAAATTCAACTTTTCCATCTTTTCCAGGCAACATACATTTATGTTTGCCAAACCCAACTCTGACAGCTTTTTTGCTGTGCGGTGATCCTTTAGATGAAAAAAAGGAACAATGAGCAAGAGTCCTCATAATGGCGGCGGCATGTGACGTCCCAAAACCACCATTATATTTCAAACGTCTTCCCCCTTCTAGACCTGAACGAAAAAAAGCAATCGATGGACCCTTATCTCAGTGCCAACCCGCTACAGGAATCTCCTAAACCAGGAGGAGGTTGCTTTCACCGATTTGCTATGACGTAGAAGATGCTTGAGCCACTCCACTTTTGGAAAGTATGCATCGAGATAAGTAAGATGTTCTAACCTGCATAATTCTTCAACCAGACTGCCATGCTTTCATCATCCCACTGTTCCTTTTCAATACAAACTGGTCCATAATTGACATACAAGCTCAGTTCTTCTAAATATGGAAGCTTTGGAATTATTCCAGTTGGAACTCTCAACTTCATATTCCATTCTTTAGTGTCCTTGCCATCTTTTCGGGAACAATTGCATCTTTTAAACCCCACTATCAAACGTTTCAAACAATTTAGTTCCCCAACCTCTTTGGGCAGATATCTAATTGATATGGTTTCTCCCAAATCAAGCACCACGAGTTGCCTGAGTGCTCCTACTTGGGATGGAAGTTCTTCTAATTTATCACAATCCTTCAAATAGAGACCATGGAGATTAACCAGGTTCCACAAGGAAGACAGCAGGGACTTTATTTTTGTCCCACTCAAATCTAGAATACGTAGAGAATGCATAAATTCAAAGAAGGAATCGGGTATCATTGTTAGCCGATAGTTAGATTGCAGCAATAACATTGACAAAGATCCGCAATTTGGCCTGACAAACAACCCAAACTACATTGCATTAATGATATCTTTTGTGATTGCAACCATTCCTTCTCCTCGGGTGGATGCTTTACATGCCTACCAGTTTTTACTAGGAACCCTGAAGCTTCTTTCAATTCAAAACCCCTTATAATGTCATGCATTTTGACATATTCTTCACTATGATCAACTCTCTCCAACAATGATGCATCGACAAGATTCATTTCCATGTGGTGACCATTGACCAACATCTCGTGCCTTTTTCAATGCTATCAACTCCTTTAATGTAGCCCTCCAACCAACAATACTCTGCCAATCCAGCTATCAATATTTGAGAGTTTTCTGGGTATAATGAGCAGTACAAAAACAAGTTCCTTTCATAATCTTCAGATAACCGATTGTAATTCATTCTCAAGCACGAGAACACTACCTTTTCCATGCCTTTAATTTGAGATGTACATGGTAATTGCAGTTCCCTTCGCGTATTTCTCCATACAACAACATCGCTCTTCTTTCTCAATGAAGAACCAATTACGATGATGGCAAGTGGCAAACCACCACACTTTTTAACGATATCTCTAGCAATTGGTTCAATACGAGGAGACGTGGCAACATCTCCAACTTTTTCATTGAAGAGGCTCCTTGCCTCCCCTTCTGTTAGTTTCTCCATTTGTATTTCGTTATCTGTTTCCATCTGCTGACATACTCCAAAGTCTCGAGTGGTCAACAAGACCTTACATCCATTATCTTGATTTAGAATTGGAATCCCAACATCAAACAAATATATTTTTTCCCAAATATCTTCTAAAATCAATAAGAACTTTTTCCCACTTAAATTTTTAGATATGAATGCTCTTAATCAATCGTCAGACATATCTTTTTCAGTACATTTCAGACGTTCTGCAATGTCATCTTGCACCTTTCTTCGACTTCCTTCTCCTGAGGTAGTTACCCAGATGACGATGTCAAACATGTGAGATTCTTCCAGTCGATTGTTCAACAATTTTAGAATTCTTGTCTTACCAATGCCACCCATTCCCCAAATTCCAATGCTAGTATCTTCTACAATCTAGGCTCGGAGTCGGTTGATGAATTAATCTCTACAATTTGTGGCTCAACTCTCTGTTAGATCTCGACTTGGACTAATCGTAATTAAGGCTAATTAATCCAAATTAGTGTACTGAAGCATGATTAATTGTGCTACTTGTGGTTAATGAACAAAATGAGATGGGTTAATCTCAAAAGATTGAATTAAGCTTAATGAAGTGAATTTGAATGGGATTGAGTTGATTAAAATGAGTTTAAACTCAACCAAGGTAAACTAAGGACCTTTTTATAAATACGAGTTTTCAAGTATTTCATCAAATACGAAAATTTTTGATACCAACGCGTGTATCTCGAAGAATACATTAATTTTCATAATAGACTCAAGTGCGTTCGACTTGAAATTAATCAAATGAGCCTTCATTTGACTCTAAATGTAAATAGACTTAATGATAAGGAATTTTGGTGTGAAGACACCCTATATTAGAATGAAATGAACTCATTCATTCACTCATCTCCATCTCAAGCCAAACCCTAGGCTCTTCTCCTCTTTTCTTCTATTTTCTTCATCAAGATTGGGTGAGTGATTCAAGTGAAGAAGAGAGCTACTTCATCTTCTTCCCTAAGTCAATCTTTCATTGTTAAGGAGTTAGAGCTTGAGAAAGGTCTCAAGATTTCTTCCCTTTGGATCACAAGGAAGTGGTTAGTTGCTTTTATAGGATTTTCAAATTCCATTAGATGATTGAAGTGGGTTTCTAGCTTGGTTAGCTCATAGGAAGCTAAATGGGTTGTTTTGTGAATTAGGGTTTGAGAGGAAGAGGTTTGGCCCCAAATCAAGCCAAGCAAAGAGGGTTTTTGTCAAAGAATCTTCAAAGGAGGCAAGTATAAGCATTACTTGTGAATGGTGTTAGTTATTGTAGAAGATTCATAGTATTCCATTGATTTGTAGCTTTTATGCATTTCCATTGAATGTTTAAATGGGTTTGTTGTTATGGATTGATGGATTGAGTAGAGGAAGATGATTATGGTGTGTATTAGTTGATGAATGAGGAGTGGACAGGAGGTCCAAATCTATTGCAGGTTGTTGTGGTAATGGAGTGGTGAAAGGAGAGAAGAAGAGAGAGAGTTGCAGAATTTCGGACTGAAATTCTGAAGCGTTCGCTCGAGCGAACCGCTTTCTGGATAAATGCGCTTTAGCGGATATGAATCTGCTCGAGCAACCACTTTTCTAGTTCGAGCCAAAGTTCGCTCGAGCGACCACTTCTCTGTCTGGGTCCGCTCGAGCGAACTTGAGTCCGCTCGAGCGAACCTGATGCTGGATGGGGTATTGATAGAGGGCGAAAATTTGGCCAATCAATCGGATCGTTCGAAGGACTACATTTGAGTCCAATTGGTTTTGAATTTTGTAGGAAACATGGATGCGTTTTGGACACTTACATGTCCTCTAAATTAGTTTTGTGGCTAATTAATGCAAAATAGAGATTGGTGGGGGTTGTGAACAATGAAAGAGAATTTTTAAGAGTTAAACCCTTGGATTAATAATGGGTTAAAGTGTCAATCGATTATGGACTATACCCCCATAGGTGATAATTACAGGGACTCCAACGTACATATAATATACAAATGTGATGTCCATCAAGAATAACATGTACATTGGATAACCAACGGTTACACCTGAATGGTTGATTGGAATTGAAATAGAAATGAGTAGAATTGTGTAATTAGTAATTCTCTCATTGTATTGTATTCTGTATCACTTCATTCTAATCTCACAAGATTGATGTCATTGTTTATTTCATTTCCATTGTTAAGAATGGAATCACTGTATAGAATTGAATCCAGAAATGGATTGATAATGAAATGTATTGACTCTTGAGTCTGGCACTACCTAGCTATTATATTAAATTCTAAATGAATTACTAAATGATTATTTTCATGAGGCCAGGGTCATGAATAGTGCGCCCTTCCGCCCTGAGCCAAATGACTATTCCTACTGCAGTAGATGGATTTGGGGGCATTCCAGAGCTCCGTGGTGATGCGAGTGTCCCTGTCCCGGACACTGGTAAGTCCCACAAATCCCGATCGTATCTATGGATACTGATTGATGCCTTCCATTTGGGAGATGAATCCTTTATTTGAGAGAAGATGGTAAATGAAATGAAATGAAATGAAATGAATGCTATGGTAGTTGCCATCTTGCACACGTCAATTGATTGACTTATTGTACTCATTCATTGTCATTGTAGGAACTATCTAGGCTTGCCTAGAACTGGAATTGTTTAGTAAACATATTGAATGAGTTTAGTATATGTACTAACATGTGCTATCACAAGTTCTGTTTATGCATTGTTGAACCGTCATATTCATTAGTGTTATTGATGGCATTATAGGCCCGATTGCCCATGCCGGCCCAGTAACGGCCCCAGCGACAGCGGAAGAGACCGCTCCAGTTCCTCCAGAAGGATTAATAGAATGGCACGGTCGGAATACCATTTGAGATGGATACTCGAGTGTGCAAGTGGACTATGAATGTTTTGGGGAATTCTTTTTGAAGATTCATTTTGGAATGTAATATTTTGAGAACTTAAATAGTCATCAACCTGCATAGTGTTTAGATATGCTAGAGTTGATGAAAGAAAGCAAAGGAACGATGTATGTATAAATAACTTTATTTTGTATACATGCAAATCTTAAATTAATTTTGTCAATGTGTATTTCCACAATTTGTACAATTGACAGGTATGAATGAATGTTATCCCTTGTGGATTCTGTTTTAACTTAGGTTAATTCAGAGTTCACGGGAGTAAATATGGTCGCGGCCCTGGATTATCGTAACTCAAGCCCGGGTCGTAACACTCTCTCCAACGGTGCATTAGAAAACTCTTTTCCCTTCAACTTTGGTTGTTTATTATTAAGATCTGTGATTTCCTCAATAACATCACCTACCCGTTTGCCCAATGTCGGCCTCGAGAAAACATTAGAACACCACATATGCTCGTCTTTAATGGACTGCACCTCAACTTCTAACTTTTTCACATCTTCAAGCCACAATTTACTTTCGCTTGTTGCCACATTTGGTGATTCTCTAGTTATTTTTTCCAAATCATCCCTCTGGGCAAATAAATGTTGTGCATTTTTGTCCAATTGTTCCATTTTCTTTTCGGGATTTGTAATGTAACCAATTTGATTACCAAAAATATCATACACGAGCTTCCCAGTTTCTAAAACTGATTGAATTTTATCCATGCCTGTTAAGAAACTAAAAGACAATTAGGAAAAGATGAACAATAGCATCAATACCATCCAGATTATGTAATACTTACAAACACATGTAACGGTTTGGATATTCAAAATGACAAGTGTCAAACAACTGTGAATGAAACAGTTCTTGATATGAAGATTTTGCAATATACTAGTGCGGGCGGCCCGTGTTGGGAAAGACATTATAAAAAAAAAAAAGATTTGTAGATGAAGCAAAATGAGGGAAGGAGTAAGGGAAATATAAAGATTTGGACTGATTAGGTGGACCCATAATGATATAGTGCTAACCAAATGGCCAAGAATAAAAGAAATTAACAATACTAAGCTGCATAAATTTAGGTTAACATATTAACTTAATTAAAGTCAAATTAATGATGGAGAGCATACCAACCGTTAAACAAATCATTGTATTTAAAAATCTAAACCGTCCTTTTCTTCCTTTGAGGTAGAAAGAAATTTAGCAAGACCGTCAGCAGTCAAATAGGTCATTATTAAAACATGTCATCAACATAAGAAAGAGACTGGTTTCAATTGAAATCAATCTCTAATTGATTTTGATTGTACACAATAGATTTTGACTCTCTGCTAATTACTCCATGAGATCTTTTTTCTATTTACAGGGTGCCAAATTTTGTTTGGTTTGACATATATGAATTAAGTTTGTTAATCATGCGGGCGCTCTAATTGTAGAGAACTTCTATGTGTTTAATATTTAGGAACTACAAAAAGGAACTAAATTTGGTTTGTATTTGTATGATACCTTCCACGACGCCTGCTGAAGCATCTTCAACCACATGGGTAAAATCACACGCCCTGCCCTACTGGGGTTGGTTTTGTTGTCCTTGCACTAACCTAAGTGGCCTCTGTTGACCCCCTTGTTGCTGCCTCTGTTGACCCTGAACTTGCTTATGTTGCTGCGAAGCTTGTCTCCTAAACTGCTGATTCTAAGGGGCCCTAAACTGCTGTTGTTAAGGCTCCCGAGGGACATGCTGACCTGTTTATTGTGGTCCCTGCTGAGGTACTATCCTCCAATGCCACTATTAATGGACCCGTCTTTTTCTTTCTTGCCTTCCTCCGTCCCAGGTCCGCTGGGGTGTGGCGGGGCGAAGAGAAAAAAAGAGCAAGCATCAACATTTTTGTACAAGTATGCCAGATTTTCTATTCTACTTAGAATTTGAAATGGTGATTCGGAGATTCACCTTCACAAGTAGAAAGGAAATCAAACTTTTTTTCTAACTTTCCATTGCATGTATATTTAAAGAAAGAGACAAGATTTTAGAATGCCGTGAGAGGCAATTTTGTGCCTTAGAAGGCGATTTTGCCAAAGAAGGCGATTTTACAAATCTTATCAATAGTGAAAGACAAGAATTGTGATTTTTTTGTCTCTTTTAAAAAAATACAAAATACAATAGAGAAGAAAGAAAGAGGGATCTGACTTCTCAGGAGATTGTGGGGACTCGTTCAGATCAACGGTCGCGAATCATGTATGGACTCCGCCGTCGTCCTTCAGATGAGAACACTTGAAGCTTTAGTTCACTTAGCTTGGCTTGGACCTCGGATTTTTAGAGGACATAGACCAAGAGAAGGTCTTATATCTAATAAAAAAACCAAGTAGACGGGCTGAAAAGCCGCATCTAGGCCATGTTGGATAGAAGAAGGGGGGAAACCTTGGGGGGGTGGCCCCCCAAGGGACTTCGATCACCCTGTAGTGTTTGCAGCAGAGTTTCTTCGAGGCAATAGAGCTTCTTTGTGCAGAGAATTCTTCGGGATAATTTTCAAGACGATTTTTTAGGACCCTTTCCCTTTGGAATGACCGCCTATTTATAAGCTTTTGGTGGCCATTAGGAAGGTTTATGGGCATTGATTGTATTAATGCTCCATGATGGGGGGATTTACAAGATTTAATTTCATAATTTTGTAACTCATCTTTCTTGGATTCTGATTGGCCGATGGAGAATAATGGACATTTAATCTCCATGATGATGGGAGTTTCATGATTAATTACCATGATTAATCTCCATAATGATAGGAGTTACATGGTTAATTGCCATGATTGATTGGACTTGTAACTCCCATTTGCTTGCTTCTGATTGGGCCGTCCAAAATAATGAGTTAATGACGCTAATAAGTTGTCATAAAAAGGTCATTTAACTTCATTAATTGGTCGCTGAGTCGCTTGAAGAGTCGCGGCCGCGCCGCGTCTTTTGGAATTCTTCTTGCGATGATCATCGATGGATCCGCATGTTATTTGATGTCGGATGACGATGCAAATTCAGACATTGGTTGATACCAATGGGCCGGCAACATCTGTCCAATCGATTTCTCGATCGGTCAGGCAGAAAGTGTACTTTCTTGGTCGGCTGGTTGGCGGTTTCAGAGTGTCCGATGATGATCAAATGATTTCGATGGCGGATCCATAATGTTGACGAAGATCTATGGATATCATGCCTCAAAAATCAGATTTTAAGAGAATCATAGGGGCCAATCATGGCAAAACGCGAAAAGAATCGGAAAAACGGACGTTTCGGCGAAAATCTGGTGACTCGGACTTCCAGGGTCGCCGGCGACCATGCACACATGGTCGCCGGCGACCATGCACCTTTGGCCCCCTTTTCAGTCGCCGTTCGGTCTCTGTTTCTTCACCTTTTTTCGGGCTTTTTCGCTTTTGTTTTCTCCTGTATTTTTCTTTGATATTTCTCCTCATTTATTGGCTTGATCCCACTGAAGAAAACCCATCGAGAAGTCATGCAAATCAGAGCACAAAGTGTCCTTTTTTTGGAAAAGCCGAAGACTTTGTAACCGATTTTCCGCCAAGAGTTAAAACTAGGCCAAACAATGTCGGAATTACCTGAAATTTAAGGTAAAGCTTCTTGAGCATTAGATAGGACCAACCATGGGCTTTTATTTGAGTTTTGAAGCCGTTTGGGGTCCCATCGATGCTAGACTTGATTTCACAGTGAAGAAGATGTCGAGCTTCGATGTACGGTCGTCCGATGTCCGATTGACCTGAAATTTGACAGGGAGCCTATTGGAGTCATTTTGAGACGATCAATTAGTTCCGATTTGGATGCCATGGTCCCGGGGAGCTTCGCCACCGGTAGGCTTGATTTTGCTTCGGAGCATAAAAGCCGGGTCAAACGTCGTCGGAATGACCTGAAATTTGACGTGCAACCCTTTGGAAGCATGTAGAAGCTACTCATGTGCTTTGTTTGATGAGTGGCGGCATCGGAGGTTCTCGCCGCCAGGAGGCTTGATTTCGCCGTTCGAGAGTTGATAGAGGGTCAAACGGTGTCGGTTTGACTTAAAATTCGACGTGGAACCTTTTAAAGGTATTTTGAGACCATCCATAGGCTCTGATCGAAGATTTGATGTATTTGACACTGTCACCGCCGGGAGCTCTCACTCAGCTATTTGAGGATTGAAGTTAGGCCAAATGGTGTTGAAATGGCTCGAAACTTCATGTGTACCTCTTTTTTGGCTATTTTGAAAGATCTTGTAGTTTTTGTTTGATTTTGACAAGATCTGATGCTTGAAGCAGCTTTGCCTGTTTGTAGTAGGATGCGGCTCCATGTAGCTTTTGATGTTGAGGAGGCAAAGTAACATTTTTTGTGTCAACAACTGTAAAGGTGCATGAGGTCTTGTTGCCTGAGATGTCACTGTCTGACCGCCATTTCTAGGACAATCTCGGACTCTATAACCAAGATGCCCTCAATGAAGACATGCTCTAGTCTCTCTGTAACACTGCTCTGTTATGCGATTCATCTTACCACATCACCCACACTATTGATTCTGACTAGCTGGGGGTTGAGTCTGAGATTTCTGCCTTTTTGAGTTATTCTAATTGTCCTAACTTGTTGACTGCCTTATCTGATTCTACTGCATTTTAGCTTGTCGTTCCATAGCTCTCTTCTTTACCGTATCCTTAGCCCAATATGCACTCTTAACATTATCTTGAAATAGTGGGCATTGATTATCCCTAATCATCATATAAATATCAGCTGAAAGGCCATCGAGAAAACTCCTGATCTTTTCTTCTTCCGGGGTAACAAGCGTAAGAGCATATTAAGCTAATCTGGTACACTGTTGCTTATACTATTGCACTGACATATCACCTTGTTTCAGATTTTGGAAATCCTTTTTCCACTAATCCTTGCTGTACTTAGGAATAAACTTATCCATAAATTCTTTAGTGAACTCATCCATGCATCTTCTTCTGTCACGATGTTTGCTTGGATTGCTGCTTTAACTAAATTCCACCATTGGAGGGCTATTCCTTGAAACATGTAAGCTAACAAACTAACTTTTTGCTTCTGTGTGCATCTAAAAACTGCAAATAGCTGCTTGAGTTGTTCTATGAAATCGTTCACTACCATGGGTTCTTCTAAACCATGAAATTTTGGAGGAAACCTCTTCCTAAATTTCTCATAAAAGGTCATTTGGATCCACTTCTCTAGAAGGCATAACTACTTGCACTGGCTGAGCTCCCGATTTGTTAATTCCAGAATTTGGGCTTGAATCCCTGCTTGATCTTTATCAGCTTATACACTTTCTACAACTTGTTTTTCTTTTTCTCGCTGCCACTCCGCAGCCCGCTCTGCTTCAGCCTTCTTTTGTTGCTCGATCTGATTAGTTTGCGACTGCATAAAGGCTTCCATGGGTCAGTTGAAGCGATCATCATTAGAGTTCGATCCACTTCCATTGTTATCTTGCGATTGAGTTTCTTGGTGTGTCGTTTCCTGCAAAAGAGTGTTAATAGTTGATTCCTAAAAGAATCTAACGAACAACACTATAGACTTTACCGTTAGCACATAAAGCTTGTCTAACGAGATAAAAAACCTCACAATGTCCTAATTGTTTCTATCCTTTTTTAAGTTCCGAGAAACGTGTTGGCTCTGATACCAACTGTCACGTCCCCAAAAATACAACCAAGGGATAACATGGAAAGCAAAGAATGAACATACATTTTCTTGTGTTTAATGCAACACAAGCTCCCAAGTATAGACCCACAAAATTTTGAAACATGGTGAGTCATAATAAAATCTTTGCGGAAGCGTTAAATCAATTGATATCAATATCCAAAACCAAATTAACCAACGCATAACCAGCTAAATATTTAAGGTTAAAGTTGTCAAAATAACCTAAACAAAAAACTAAATAAAGTATATTATGGAATTAAATAAACTAAAGAGTCTAAGATGTCGATATCTCATGCGCAGACTCAAACGGCTCAGTAGCCATCTTCGGCTCTCCACTCGGGTTCAACAACTAGCTCAAACACTTAGAACGTTTGACCCTTGTCCGTATCCATGGCAAGGTAGGGATCGGTACCTATGCACCATTAAATAAGGTAAACAGCAAGCACGAAAGAATAATTTATAAATGAATTACGAGATCAATGTGAGTAATGATAGGTAATGATCATAAGAGAATAACACTATGACAATGACGAAAAGAACGTATAACCTAAATCCAATCTACACAATAGAGCAATATAATAATCACACAGAAGCAATGCCACTGCTTTGGGTGGTTATCCCTAACCATCTAAATCACGTTGGCGGTCATAAACCGATCAATAATCCTGAATACCAGTCAAACAATCAATTACGAATATAAGTGTCCCCATACATTGGTGATCAGCTATTCGATTACAACTGCAGTCGTTCTAATATGACACAATCGATATATATATATATATACAAAGCATAATATAATAGACCTAGTGATCAATAATACTCTAACAAAAAACCTAAGTAAAAGTGAAGGGCTGGCTGCACAACAGTCCACAATTGAATACCAACAAATCATTCGAATAAACCTCCACAATATCTCAATCAATCGCCAAGCCACATCACGGTCCATATCCAATCAATATAGGGTATGCAACTAACAAACCCACATCAATCTCAATCATGTAAGCAAACCCAAAGGTCAAAGAATAACCACAAACCAATCCTAAGGTCAAACATACGGTCTCGTACCCAACAACCACATAAATCCCTAATAGATAAAAGATCAACGCATCCCTTCATAATCAATGGTGCATAGACTCAATTAAGGGCTTTCCAATAAAGATTGGTTGAACTCGAATCCACTAGGATTTCCCCAAGGTCATACCAGGCACTAGGCCCCACGTTGGTAAGATACCGTGTGCCCAGTCGGCATTTACTCAGGTCCAATGATCCAATTAATAAGACACAAAAATGTAATTTCAACACATTAAAAATCAAAGATACCATTCCAAATTTAATTTGCAAATAATAATAATAAATAACAATCTTAGTTTATAATTTTAGAAAACCTGAGGAGCCCATCCAAAACATGTTCCACATTCAAAATAAACCAAAGAGTCTAATTTGAGTTTATAAAACAAACAGGGCCTTTTTCTAATTCTCAATAAGTCATGGGGCAAGGTAATAAATAATCTAATAAACACTATGTGCTGAAACAAGGGTCTTCATCCTTTTTTTCTCCAAACCGTGACCAGTCAAACATCCACAAACACCCTTTTTCTAATTCATGTCGAAGTTGAAAACCATCCACACATAACCCTCTCTTTCTAACATTGCCTCACGCCTGACGTAGGAAGATGCTAGGATAGTGGGCCCCACTGATCAATAACCCATGATCCACCTCACAAGCATATGTCGCCCAACCCAATACAGCCGAATACCCGGACTAGACTTGTGATCAAATCGTCCAGTGAGTCCCATAACCGCCTGATGCCCAACTGATTTCCCCTCGCCCCTCAAGCACGCTTCCATCTTATCAAGGTGCTTGATGGTGTGCTAAATGGGGTCCAACTCACATGGTCCACAACTCTAAAGTCGCCCGTGGGTCCTCCTTCGAGTCCACGGACCAGATTTGTCATCGGATGGGCCACCTGGGCCCCACAGCCCAAAACACCCAAAAAGTCCCCAAACTACCTGCATCCGAAAACTGTTTCAAGATCTAGTTCTCCATTGATTTCCAATGGGTAACCTATCTACATTAATACACAAATCTACGAAATCATAGAAGTTGAAAAAGGGGTTTTGAAATCCCAAACAGGGGTGGACTATGGTCAACATAAAGATCGGAATATTCTACATTAACACAGTCATGACCAAATCAATTGAATCAACTCCCAATCTCCAATCTCCCCACAAAAACAGATTACATAACATCATCATCACATGAAAGGGCATTAAAGGGTTCTCCATATGCACCAATACAAAAATCAAGGAGGAACACAAGTATTAAATCTACAAATTATGGTTAGGTACTTGTCTTAGGTTCTCGCGGTTGAAGGAGACGGACTAGAATTTCTATTACCAAAGCCCAAAGTAATATCCCGGCAAAGAGGGTTTCGCGGGGAAGAAGACAGTCGTCTCTGAGCGGAAATCCGACGGTTGGACTCTAAGTTGCAAAGTTGCAAAAGCTAAAGAAGGTTGGAAGAGAGAGATAGAGTTGTGTGGGAGAAAAAAAGAGTACGGTGGTGTGTATATATAGAATGAGAATAAGAGTTGGAGTCTAACTTAAATTCTAAGGAGAATAGAGTTTGGGTTAAAAGATAACAAGAGTTTTAGTTAGAGAAGAATTATACTCACTAAACTGAGCTCAGGTTAACTATGGTCAAGCCACTTTCCCAACAAGCCTAACTCACCAAACCTAAGCCTAACATGGTCCCCACTTAGACTAATCAAGTATTTAACTACAATACATACAATTACAAAACAATAGTAAAATAAATAATTTATATAATAAAATAACCAAAACATCACACTCTCTCTCTCTCTCTCAGTCACTCAATTTCAAACCAAAGGAACAAAAATAGGTAGGGGGGTTCATGAAGTTGCTTCTTAAATATAATCAAGGTACGTTTTACACATTATTTAGAAACATTGATAGTTTGATATGATATGTGCCCTATAATGCATTGCATCTTCCTGCCTATTTGTTCACATTAGAGAACATAGAAATTGTATAGAGTGGTTAAAAATGATGATTAAAGATCAATAAAAAAATAAAGATTAAATGTGAATTCCCAAAAATGAACACCAAATAAGATTTCTTCCCTTGATGGTCAATTTTGTGCTCATTTTTGGAAATTCTAGAAAATGTTATTTGATGCTCATTTTGGATTCAATTTTTATGTATTTTAATGCAAACAAATAGGGTGAAAGTCACATACACTGGCACATTCTAAAATGGTGATTGAGAAATAAGAAAATAAGAAAGGAAAAGTAACCATGGTGGGCCCATCATCATTCCTTTCCATTATTGAACGTGGCCTACTAAAATTGCTTAAAACAATCAAATAATAAACTTGACCAGATCAGTTAAACCAAATATTCAGAGTCCATGTACATCTTAAAATTGTCACAACTTGGTGAAGATTGGCTACAACTCAATAAAACTCAAGGAAATTACTGAAAATAGTATTTTTATTTTTACGAAAAAGTGAATTCTTTTAAAAAAAATTAGAGTGAAGAAACATGAGAAATAGAAAAAACAAGGTCTAGTAATTGTATCCCTTTTTCTCAAAAATAAAAAAAAAATAAAAATCCATTACATGAGGTGGAATTGTAAACTACACTAAATCTATTGACCTAAGGGTCATTATTACAAATTCAAAATTGAATATGGGAGCATACCTAAGAAGCAGCAAAGACTATCTGAAGTATAACACCCCTTTTGGTGCATCTGGTATATAAATGAATGGGAACCAATGTCATCTACCGAAGACCACCTATCGTAAAGTTGCAGCCAGCAATCAACAATTGTCCAATGCTCAACATGCTCACGAATAAGAGTACATAATTGGGAAGCGGCAACCCGTCGATCAAACATCCGATACTCGGGCGACAATGTAGCTTTGTAATCCTCAAGGCCAAATAGAAGTAGAACCGGAGTTCCAAGCATTCAAGGGCTAGCTTGAAATCAAGAACGTGATTTATTTCCCTGAGTGCAACCTGTACATCTTGCTTTCTCATCAAAGATGGAGAGAGCAATTCAGACCTCCTTGTGAGCACCTACAATGTCGAAGAGAATGAGACCTGAAATTGGGTCATCAACGATTATGTCCTTGATTTGTAGCCACAAAAAGAGCTCTTCTTGGGAGAGCCTAGAGACGTTTTTGAGAGGCCCATAGCAGAGATTGGTACTCACTGCAATCTCATAGAAGACCTTGTTGTCTAACAACCTAGTCAAACATGGGTGTTCAAGGTACACTTCGAGTACCTCGGATTCAAAGAGGGGGAAGGACTTTACGTCATTAGGGAAGAGCCCTGGAGGGAGTCCATTTCCTAGAAGAACTTCATGGATACCTCAGGGTGTATTGACATCTTTCTTAAATGAATCTACTTAGAGAAGAAGAAAACTAAAAGGCATGGAGAAGAGGGAAGAGCCCTGGAGGGAGTCCATTTCCTAGAAGAACTTCATGGATACCTCAGGGTGCATTGACATCTTTCTTAAATGAATCTACTTAGAGAAGAAGAAAACTAAAAGGCATGGAGAAGATGCATTCACACGGAGAAGTCCTGAAATTGAGGAACGTGGGGAGGATGTTACAAAGCATTTTCTCCACAGATCGTTTCAGTTGGAAAAAGGGGGCTCCATAATCATTTCAGTTACAGAGCTAGATAACCCATTTCAGTTACGAAATACTTCTCTTATCATTAAAAGAGAGTCAAGATAGAAAGGTAGGTCAAAATTGAATTAGAAATTAGCATCCAAGATTGACTTCGAAAACAGTCGCTTTCATTTATAAGAATTGCAAAACTATGTTTTATTTATCATTGGAAAGAAAATTCAGATCACGTAAAATCATCCTCAAATATTTCCTAACAATGATTTAGTGTATATAGCGCATAAATTCTTAAAACGAGAATAAAAGAAGAGAAGATTATGACAGTCCTCTTTTCTCAATCCAAGAGTCGGTGGAGTAGAAATGGATTAAAAAGAAACATGGCAACAAGAAAGGGTATATGACATTTGGAATAGAAATAAAGTTATTACAAAAGAGTGAAAAGTGGAAAAAAAAAAAAAAAAAACTCGAATGGTTACTCGAAGTGGGGAAGATGAGTGGTTACATGTTAGAAGTGGGGAGAGAAGGTGAGTAAATTGTAGAGAATGGATATATCTCTTGGTCAAAATCAGAATTTATGGTCAAAATTATGTTCAAAACCCATAGCTTTAATATAGTATAATAGTTAAAGGAATGTAATTCCATAATGGGGCTATTAAGAATTTGAGATACTGAAATAAATGCCAACCCAGCATACGAAGTATATCCAGATTTTATTCTAATATAACTTGGTTCCACCGTAAAATTGACATCAATGTAAAAATGTAATTAATGTAAACTTATTTATATTTATTAATCATGTCCTTCTTATCAAATAATTGATCTTACAGTGGACAAACTCTTATTGTGGTTGGGATACCTTATAGGTTGGAGGGTGTGTGTTTTCAATGCTTGATACTTTTAATAGGTGGACCCCACATTGAGTTTCACTCCTTCCCCTCGAGATTTTTATTTAAGCCATGTAGATTTGGAGTTCCAAGATCATCTCAGAGGCTTGTTTCTTTACTCAAATTACTAACATGAATTTTTGTTATATCAAAATTTCAAAATTTCAATAGGAATTCCTAGTTCCTTCAGAAAGATACAAAGAATTTCAGAATTAGAAATTTTTAAATGCACTAAAAGAGCTATTTCTATGAGGATTTTCCGGAAAGACCCCCTTAGATGGCCAAGGAACAACAAAGGCCTAAATACTTTAGATTTAATAGTAGTGGTCCCGTGGGCCACTTTCATGTTTTCTAATATTTCAAGGGGAACAATGACATATTTTATTTACAAAGGGCCTGAATCTTTCTCCCCTCCTTTCTTCCTCCTTTTTCCCCTCTCCAGTGATTGTGACGCTCCTCTCTTCAACTCCCCAAACGGTAGTCCCAGATGTCATTTTCCACCGATTTGTTAAATTTTTGTAATAGACCAACCCTTTCTAATCATGTTTAGTGTCTCATTAGCTTCAATTAGTTATTGAATTAATTGTTGGATGTTAACGTGGTTGGACAAATATATTAGTGGAGTTTTGACCATGACTAGGTAGTTTGAGGACCTTTTTGTAATTTTGGATTTATAGGTATTGTTGTGCGTGTTTTCGGTTTTATGCAGATTTTGGGTGCATTGGGTTGAGCATGTTATATGCATTGATTTTCATATTTTGACTTGACTAGTTTGGGCTCATCTTGACCTATTTCCAATCCATAAGTCCCACTTTTATAATTTCCTAAATAACATGGACTTAATTGCAATATTCTAAAAAGTTTCATTTAAAACATCTCAAACCCATCAACATTCTCTTCTACCTCAATTGCATGTTGCTAGAATTATTTCTCATATTCATCTCTCTCTTCCTAAATACTTCAAATCAACTAGAGGAGCTATTGCATGCCATTTCCCCCAAGCATTAGTGCATGTGTGTCATCTTCTACCTTTGGCCAACCTCTCATTTTTCTCCACTCATCATCAACTGCCCTATTGGTAAGCGATTCCTCTCTATTTGTCATGACTCGGACCCAAAGTACGATAATCCCGAGCCGTGATCCCATACCTACTCCCGTAAACTCCGAATCAACCAAAATTAAAACGGAATCTACAAGGGATAAACATTCACAAATACTTGTCCATTACATAATTTTGCGGAAATATTTACAATTGACATTATCAATCTACGATTTTACATGTATGCAAAATAAGGTTCTTTATACATGTATCATTTCTATCATTCCCTTGCTGTAATCAACTCCTACATATTCAAATACAATGCGGATTGATAACTATTCAAGTCCTCAAAACACTACGTTCCAAAATGAATCCCAGCTATTTCAAAAGAATCCTTAAAAAGAATTTCTGATCCACTTCGCACTCGGATAACCGCTCAAAGGTTATCCCATCAGTTCCATTCGACTAGTCCTCTTGGAGGAACCAGAGCAGTCTCCTCCACTGCCACCGGGGCCGCCGCTGGACTGGCATTCGCAATTGGGCTTGTGATGCCATCAATAACATCAGTGAACACGACGGTTCAACAATATATAAACAGTTCTTGTGATAGCACATGTTAGTACATATACGAAATTCGTTCAATCTATAAGTCAACATTCCAATTCTAGATAAGTCTAGATAATTCTTACAATGACAATAGGAGCACAAAAAGTCAATTAATAAACATGTACAAAATGACCTCTACCATAGCATTCATTTAATTGCATTTCATTTCATTTACCATCTTTCCTCAAAGGAAGGATTCATCTCCCAAATGGAAGGCATAATTTACCATCTTCCCTCAAATGAATGATTCATCTTCCAAATGGAAGGCATCAATCAGTACCCATAGATACGATCGAAATTTGTGGGACTTACCAGTGTCCGGGCCAAGGACAACTGGCATCACCACGGAGCTCCAGAACGCCCCAAATCCATCTACTGCAGTAGGAATAGTCATTTTGCTTGATTATTAATTCATTTAGCTCATTTAGAGCTTTAATATAATAGCTAGGTAGTGCCAGACTCAAGAGTCAATACATTTCATTAAGCAATCCATTTATGGATTCAATACAATTAAGTAATTCCATTCTAATAAATGAAAGGAACAATAGTAACATGAATCCCATTAGATTGGGATACAACAATGCAGAATATTATACAATGAGAGAATCACTGATAATTCATGATTCTACTTATTTCTATCTCAGTTCTAAACAACCATTTAGGTGTAACCATTAGTTATTAAATGCACGCGTTATTTTCAATGAACATCACATTTATATATACAATTTGTGCATTTTAGTCCCCGTAATGATCACCTATGGAAGCTTAGTCCATAATCAATTGACTATTAGAACAGTGTTCAATCTCAAATATTTTTCTTTTATTGTTCTTAATTCTCAACAATCTCAATTCACCCCATAATTAGTCTTAAAACTAATTTAGGGAGTACTTGGACTCATAGGAAACACTCCTAGCCCAAACAAAAATCCGAAACATACAGTTCTACATTAGGTTCGCTTGAGCAGACTCATGTTCGCTCGAGCGGACTCAAACAAAGAGGGGTTCGCTCAAGCGGACTACTGTTCGCTCCAGCAGACCGATCAGAAGTCCTACCCGAAATTCTAAATCACTCTTCTTCTTCCTATTCTTCCTTCTCCACTACCATCCCACAACCTGCACAAGATTTGGACCTCCTTTCCACTCCTCATTAACACATCCATCACAAAATAATACTTCTAATCATTCCATCAATCCACAAAACAAATCCATTCTAAAAATCCAATGGAAAATATACAAAAACCCAAATCCATGAAATTTTCATTAACTTCTACAATAACTAACACCATTCACAAGTAAATGCTTATACTTGCCTCTCTTGAAGTTTCTTTGTCAAAAGCCCTTTTTGCTTAACTTGATTTGAGGCAAATCTTCCCCAAACTCCAACCCTAAACCATGAAAACATGCCAAATGGCTTCCTATGAGCTAAACAAGCTAAAAACTATGCAAAACCACCCAATGAAACTTCAAAATCCTACAAAAACACCAATTACTTACTTGTAGTCCAAAAGAAGGAGGCTTGGGTTCTCTCAGCTCCAAACCCTTCAACAATGGAGGATGACTTGAAGAAGAATATGAAGATGATGAAGAAGATGAAGTTCTTCTAAAAAACCACTTCTAATCTTCACAGTTTATGAGGAAGGATGGAAGAGAGCAAGAAGAAAGGATGCCTAGGGTTTGCTCAATGGAAAATGAGTGAAGTGAGCTCATTTCATTCTAATATAGGGAGTCTTCACACTAAAACCCCCTTTTATTATGTTTAATTACATTTTGAGTCAAATGAAGTCCCATTTGAACAATCTTAGGTCGAATGGAATCGAGTCTATTATGAAAGTTAACGTACTCTTCGAGATACACGCGTTGGTATCAAGAACTTCCATATTTGACGAAACATGTGAAAACCCGTATTTACGAAAAAGTCCTTGTTCTACCTTGTTTGAGCCAAAACTCAATTTAATTAAACTAGTTTCATGTAAGCCCATTCAATTATGCTTAATGCATCTTTTGAGACTAATTTGTCTCTCTTGGTCATTAATCATCATTAATTCAATTAACCATGCTTAATTAGCATTAATCTCAATTAATTAGCCTTAATCATGATTAGTTCGGGTTAGGGTGTAACACTATTCCACCTTCTTTCGTTCGGAATTAGTTAGAGAAGCTTATATTTGTTGCATGCATGTCAATCCAAGCTCAATCTACTCATCATCCATTGTAGGGTTGTTTGTAGAGCTTTGCTTTTTGGGGATTTCAATGTTAGAACTGGTGTGGGAGTTCAATGGCTTGCGTTCTTGTATATTTCAGTTAAAGCATCATTAAGGCAAGTGTAAACACTTATAATCACTTGCATGCAAGCTTTGATTCACTAATTTCATATAACTCTCATGTTTAGTGATTATGCAAGCTCAATGAATGTTTTCTATATTATATTGTCTATTGTACATGTTGGTGCCCAAAATCCTAGGATCCCTTCAGGTATAAGGATCATGAGAAGCTCTAAATACCTTGTAGGATATGTTTTGAAGGCTAGAATGAAAAGGGGAATGAAATCCCCATGAAAAAGAACAATTTGTGCTTCAGAAATTTGAAGTTATATATGTAGTCGTGATAGACCATGGGACATCTAGCGACCAGCCGCGAACACAGGAAACTAGTGGTCAACTTTCTAGAATGTGGTTTTTGCAAGCATTTTGCATTGGGATTAGCCCACTCCTAGTTGTGATCCTCTTTAAGGCAAACTCCGAGCCAACCGTAAACCAACCAGGGGAATCTTACAGTTAGATTCCCAGTTCCTCACATTTTTTGAGAATTTGTACATTGATCAGCTGTCGGCTAACCGCAAAGACCTCGTGGTTGACTAAGGGTTGACCATGGAGCCACTGTGAGTACTCACTGTCAACCGCGAGGCAACGGTATAAATTAAGTAGGATTTTTAGGTGGTTCGTAGACTTAGTTTCGGGGCTTAGCAATGGAGCCATTGGACCCTAAAACATGCATAGTGGACTCTTGGACCTAAGTTGGTGAGGTTTGAGCTAACCTATACCTACTACGAAGCCCGTGCTTGGTATTTAGGTACCCAGACCCAAAGGTGTTATCCTAAGATATTCAATGTCTATAAATTAATGCAACGCCATGGGTTATATAGCCCAAAGACGTCGGAGGCCCTAAGACTACACATATCCAAATGGTAAAGCCAACAGGCATTCCCAAGACCCTAGGATTGGCTTGTTATTCCTCCTTAACTCAACATATGATCCTTATGAATGCATCTGAATAACTTTCGAGTATTCTTGCATGATTTGCTTCATGTTTCTACATTTACTTTGTTTAATATCATGTACCTTGATATGTTTTACGTTTCATGTCCCTTGCATGTTCAACATGCTCGTGCATGTCTATTATGTCATGCCACACCTCATGTTCATGTTATGCACATGTTTCACGTTTTATACACGTACACTCTACTCCTTGGGTTAGTACCACTTAGCTTCGATCCTATTTCAGTCGGACCCGGCCGATTGAGTGTGGATTTAGTAAATTTATGGACTAACTGCACTCTAGGTTATGTTATGGGAGTTTTCTGTGCTCCATGTGTTGGAAATAGGTGGGCCTCTAGGATAGGTTTCAAAAACTTTTGACCAACTTGATGCAGTGATCATCTATCCAGAAGGCTACAAAACCCAATCCAGGATCCATGTCCTCTTTCTCATGATCATGTACAGTAATAAACCCTATTTAGAAGATAGAAATAGCAGCAAACGTGCAACCACGAAATTCCACAACATACAAAGAGTAGAAAATACCTATGGAGCACGGTCGTGCTCTAATGGAGAACTTGATTCAACTCTTTGATGAAGAGCTCTTCCAAAATTAGAATCTCCAATGCCCAATCGTCTTCCACGCTATGACCTGCTTAAGATCTCTTTCCTCAAGAGAGATGGTGGAATCTCCAAGAGAAAAACTAACTAGAACCTCAAAGGCAAACTAGAAGAGAAACTGGAAGAGGGAAGGAGAGAGAGATGTGCAACTCTTACACAATGGAGAAGGTTGGGCGTGAATTCCAATGTGGAATAGTGTATGGACGTCCAAGGGCCTCCTCTCCTCTCCTATTTATAGCTTTAAGCAGCTCATCTTTGTTTATTATTAGAAGTCCAACTTCCATAATAACTAGTAACTCATTATTCCTACTATTACCACTATTAGAAGTCTCACTTCAAATAGAAATAGTAGTTTTTCCTTTTTGAGTTCAAATAGAATTAGTAAAGATCCAATCTTGGGCTAGTGTGGGGACCACTAGGGATTCCATAGAAAGCTGTCTCCAACTGGGATACCGCGACCCCACATCTCATGTGCAATCCGGGCCCGCAGTTAATTGCAAGTAACTCCACTAAATAAATGCAATTGAACTCCAGTCTTAGGAATAAATTACATGAAGACCCTAAATTTCCCAATGTCCACAAGTAGGCCCCTCCATCAATATCCATGGATCAATTGGACCTGTCTTCCAAACTTAGATCCATATCTTATTATCCTTGAGCCCCAATTAATTATAATGATCATTTGGTACCGATCCAATTAACTCTTAATCGGAATGGGTGCGCACTTACCAATGATAAATCCATTAATTGGCATAAGGGGATATTAAAGATAGATTCCATCTTGACCATCGAATGTTCCCACAGCTCTACTACCACGTACCCAAATCACCAAGGTGTTGACCTATAATTGGCCTCACTCATTGGTGACTCAAAGCAAATGAATAGATAGAAACTTGAGTTCATTAATGTCTTAGAATTGAGAGCCTATTGCTAGGGAATTATGAGAGCAGACCTTAAAGTAAAGACAGTGTTCATAAGGTGCTTCTCATGGTCCTTCAATACATCCAATGTACCAGCACTATGATCCAGAATCTTACATTCTGATGATCGAGACAAATCATACTATCTCATAGCAATCAAAGTACTGCAATCTTGTCAGATGAGATGTCCAGTCATTATCACTGGTTGTGAAGATAATTTAAGTATAAGATTTGCTATACATGTCTCCTGTATGTAGATCTTATTCAAACACATGTATTGCATCTAGTATACTTGTGGACTTCGGTTCATCTAATGAACCATTATGTCATTCGTATTAGTTATGTGCAAACAAGTAATAAAACACCATTCATCTTGTGAAAGGAAAGCATGAATATATTGATAAATAAAGAAATTAATCAATTTATTACATCAATCTTAATGGATTGAGACTATAAAACTAACACCATGTCCACAATGGAGTTTTGTGGGCCCTAGCCTCTTAGTGGTACCATCATGTTATGCTATGTTTTCATGCTCTATATTTATCAATGTTAATGGCTTAATCTGGAGAATATAACTTATATGAATATGCCAATTTGCTAAGTCAATATGTTACTCCCATCATTCATGCATCCTTATTTTTCATGCTTGTTCATGCACCAATTATACCTAGTTTGCGTTTATTGACCTCATACGATCACTTGTCTTTTATTTTTCATTTATTTTGCATGCTATGTTTTATATTTATTTATCTTGCTTAACTTTATTTCTAATGATACTACACTTGGCGTTACAAGTGAGGTACCAGAAGCCATTGCCCCAGAGACTAAGGAGAAAAAAACGACTCCTTAGCAGCTAACGGAGTGGACCCATGAGGATGTCTTCCAGACATTGATACGCTGAGTGTGCTTGGACGTCATGATTACCTTAGACCTTGGCCCGTGGCTATATTAGTTGTATTTTCTTTATTTATGGATTATGGATTATAAACTTAAACTTAATGCTTCCACTACTTTCTTCTATTATCTCTTTCTAATTAAACTTGAACTCTAATATTATCTCATGGGCTCGTTTATGCTCTCGTCTATTGTTCAAAGATACTATGGTGAATGAGTGTAGATACCATATTTTGTGATATTATATAGGTCATGTTTACATAGGCTTTTGCAAAGGTGAATTGTATCCCATTTATGATGGCAGGTTATGACCCCACACGTGAAATCCTATGGGACCTAGTCTATGGAGATAAAGGTAAAATGAGTCGGTGACTCAAATCCCCACGAGAATGCTTTGCACGCCTCGGGAATAATGTGATCTCAAGCCCATGGTATGACATTTTTCATCACATTGGATCCCGATGAAGCACGTGAAGGTGTCATTCTTATCTTCTTCTTTTTCTTTATGCTCTAGACAGTGAGTGGTCCTAGGTATGAGACCCGGCCTAGGAGCACTCCATTGAGGCAAGACCAGGTCAAGCGATCATGTGAGCTTAGAGACACAATATGTCCAGGGGAAGGGTGGAGTGCTTCAGTTAGCACAGTTAGGCCTTGCCCAAGCCCCACATCGAAAGCATCTAAGTCTTGACCTCGGGTATAATGTACAACCTACCCTTGAGCTCACTTGATGCGTTTAAAACCATGGGACTTCAGTCAAAGTGGATAATATCATGAGGATAGTGAGCCTGTTTCCAACGGTATAAAAGCCGAGATTGGCTCTGTTTCCAATGGGGGAGAGTGTGAGACCCTAGTCTGGGAGCACTACGTTAAGGCAAGATCAGGTCAAGTGATCCTGTGAGCCAAGTGGCGTGATCTTCCAAGGGAAGGGTGGAGTGCTTTGATTATCACCGTGGGTTCTTGTTCAAGTCCCACATCGGTAACATTGAAGTCTAGACCCTGAGCATATACGTGCAATGTGGACTTAATCCCGTGTGACGAGTTTTAGAACCTTAAGAGTATGGTCAAAGCTGATAATATCATGTGGATAGCAGGCACTAGCATAACAGGAACCCACCAACAAAAGTATGAATTCCCTCCATTCAATGACTTCCACAAGTTTTGTTGGAAATTTATACTAAAAACATACTTTTATGTATTTGTCTTTGACTAGTTCATTTATTAGTATGTTTTGTCTTTTCATGTAACTGAGATTTTGTATGGGCAAATGATTGCATTATTTATTATTATGCATGTGTCTTTTATTCTATAAAGTAGACAAGTTGGTGTGTAGAGTTCTACTTATACATGGAGGACTTATTTGTCGGTTCTTATAGAATATAAGTTGTTGTTCACAATCTAGATGGATTTGAACACACCATCGATACGATTGTATCATGATGTTTCAGCAGGTTTGTCTTGGCTATGGGAAACGGTATAGTTTTAACTCATTATGCTAGTATGCTTCGTGTGTATTCAACATGACCGCTTTAGAGTTGATTGTCTTTATACTAACTATATAAGATGATTAACATCTAAATGGTTATTATGAGTGCTTGTACTCTTACCCTCTGTTTGGGAACGGTGTAAAATGAGGGGGAGGAAAAAGTAAAGGGGAAAATGGGGGGAATGCCCTAACATAAGGTGTTTGGGAAAGGGGGAGGGAAATTAGGGGAGGGGAATATGGGGGGAAATTCATGTGGGCCCAACTCAAAAATTTTCCCCTCAAAACTGAGGGGAAAATGTAAGGGAAAGAGAGCATTTGTTATAAATTTACTAAACTGCCCTTTACCTAACAAAAGAGAGGATTTTTATCTTTTTGCAAAAGTAAGGGTAAATTGGTAATTTTCTCTCTACCTCACAAACAAACAAAACACTACTTTTTCACTTTTCTTTCCCCTACTTTTTTACTATCCAAACAAGGGGAGGTAAAATTAATTTTCTCTTCCCTCCCCTCCCCTTCATTTTCCTTCCCCCTTAAATTTTCCCACCCCTCCCCTCCCCCCTCCCAAACATAGGGTTAATCCTGACATAAAATATAACCACATACATTTAGTGTTTGACATTCTAATTTACGAAGGAGTGAGATCTTTTATGGGTCAATAATATCAGTAAATTGGATGACTACACTATGTGTATGGTGCATATTAGTTTATTGATGGAATCCACGTCTCGTAATAGGGATTGATGATATCCCCTTGATGAAGCTTTTAAGTTTTGATTATGTCAAACCCTGCAGGTAGACTTTGTGTCCGACATATCAAATAAGTTAACGACATATCAAATAAGTTAAGTGTAAGATCTCAAGAAATTATAAAGATATCTATTAAATATAGATGTCAGTAATTATTTAATCGATGGATATCTTAAATCTTAACGTGGGGAGATTAATAAGCATTTAATAACAAGAAGCTCAAAATATTATTTTGAGAATAAGGATAGGGTGCAATTATAATTCTCTAATGGACTGAATTGTAATTTATGGAACTAGGATTCTAATTTGGGTCGAATTAGGGTTTCCTACTTCCATGAGGGTCATATCCTTATTTACTTCTTAAGGTCCCTATTGTAGCCTATAAGTATGCGCTATTGCTCTCTAGGTCAAAGAACAAGAAAAATCTCATTTTAGAGAGCAGAGAGAATTCACAGAAAAGGCTCACTCCCTGGTGCAAGTTAGAGCATAGAGGAATACAGTAGAAGATCTTGAGATTTTTGGGTTGCTGCAAGACCGTGATCAGATCAGAAAGACCGAGATCAAATCAAAGAGATCTCAAAGGTAGGGTCTTTGATCATCTTCATTTATAATAGTTTCCGCAGTAATCTATACAGAATATTTAGGGTTCCTGACCGCACCAATTTTCTAACATAGTTTAGCTTTGAAAATACATCCCTCTCTAGCAATGGCCACTACAGTGACAGATGTAGCAATAGCCTCGACTCACGTAGAGTTATTTTAGTAACAACGAAGGACCATCAAACAATGGAGAAAGTTGGCACAATTACCCGAGAGATCATTGACTACACGGGAAGTGGATAGGAGGTATGTTGTTATCTTTGGTAAATATGTTTGACTTGGTAGGGATGATGGTGGTATGTGTATGTGTCTATATGAGAGAGAATTCTATGCAATAGGATGTTACGTGGCAGAGTAGAGAGTGATGACTAGGAAGAGCCTCACCATTTAAACATAGAAGATTAGTTTACATTTGGGGGACCAAATGTCGTAAAGAATGGGGGAATGTAAAGCCCTAGTCCTAGATAATTGTATTTAGTTGTGGTTAATCGTGATTTGGGCCTAATCAAGTGAGTTTAGTTATTAAACCGGTGGTTTGACTAGTTTGGACGCAATTAGACTAAGTTTAGGCTTATAAAGGGTAGTTTAGTCATTTGAGTATTGTCAGGGGTATATTAGGCATTTTCAAAAATAGACCAATAAGATCTTTTTAGATGTCAATTAACTAGGTTAGCATGTTATTTTAGGAGTTGAGCAATTTTGAGTGTGTTTGATCAAGTTTGGAATAAGTAGGGACATAGTTGTCATTTTTAGAAAGTTGGAGATTTTCTGCAATTCCGAAAGTATTTCAATAATGGATTCATTTGATAGAGTGAGTTATTTCACAAAACATTCATTTAGGTTGTATAACATTTTTTACGCCCAGATCATTCCTAAATTACATTTTCAGTTTCCAATATATATAGGGGCAAGCTTTCCTAAGCTCAAGCTTAGGATAAGGTGTGTGGTGGGGCCCACCTGAGGACCCACATGGGGATGGGGATGGGGGGATTTCAATGACTCCTTGGAATCCTCCTCTCTGCAACAAATCAGCTCCAATCGTGATTTCTATCATCTCTATATGAGCCCAAAAGTTTAATAGTCAATAGTCCATTCGGATCGTTATATAGTTGATCCAATGGTCTAATAAATTCGAATTTGACCGAAAGTTGGTGGACATGTGCAATTCAAGGGGGGGCTTGTGTTTTGCCCATTTAGATGGACCAAGGGTGGGCCCCACAAGCATGAGCTTAAAAAATTTTATCCTAAGTTTAAGCTTAGAAGTGCCTTGCTCATATATATAGGGAGCACATCTCCTCAGGTCACGTGCAGCATGCTGTCTGCTTATTCACATGTGAGATCGTTGCAAGTTATAAAAAAAAAAAAAAAGACACGACAACTAAGAACGAAAATCTTTGGGTGCCAAAGTCTCTTCACATCCCACCCCAGGTCTTTTGTGGAATGCGGAAAAAGGAAGGAAAGAAGAGACAGAAATAAAGAGAAGGAGGAAACAGAAGGGCAGGTCCCCGATCTTTGGGAACGATAGGTGCTCTCCATCCCTCGATCTCAGGCGGTAACGACATGGGGATTTTCTGTCCCCGATCTCTGGCGGCGATAGGTATTGTCCATCCCCTATCCCACTCTTGATTCCCGATCTCAGGTGATGACAACATAGGGATTTTTTTGTCTCTGATCTCTGGCGGCGATAGGTAGTGTCCTTCCCCTACTTAGTAAGCTTCGGTCATAACCCTAATCCCCAATCCACAAGATTATCAGCTAGATTCCTAATCTTCTTTCCTCAAATCCTAAGCCCTAGTGCTTAAAGACCCTAAACCTTAAAGTCCTAATCCCCAATACCCTAAGCTTGAATCCCATCTATCCTATAGCCATAATATTGATTGGCCCCTACTTGAGAAATTCCTTCTCCAGATCCCTTTTTTTTTTTACTGCTAATAAGATAGACACTGGAGTCATCTAATTGAAATAAGATGGACATTGAAGTCAACTCACTAAAAGTTAATCCCACCTTTTTTTTTTCACCTGCACCCTCTTTTCATCCATATAATAATTTTGGAGTGAATTGGGATCTTCAAAGACTAATGTTGATTCTACGCTGACGAAAAAGAAGAAGAGGGGTTGGTGGGGATGATCTTCCATAAAGACATGAAAAAACAAGACAACAAATTTCGTTAACTTAGATCGGAAATGGAGAGTACTTATCGCCGCCAGAGATCGGGGATGGAAAATCCCCATGTCGTTGCCACCTAAGATCGGGGACGGACAGCACCTGTCGTTCCCATAGATCGAGGACCTCCCCTTCTATTTCCTCCTCTTTATTTCTCTCTCTTCTTTCCCTCCCTTCTCAGAATTCTACAAAAGACGTAGGGCAGGATGTGAAAAGACTTTGGCACCCAAAGATTTTCGTTCTTAGTTGTTGTGTCTTTTTTGTTAACTTGCAACGATCTCACACGTGAATGAGCGGACAGTATGCTGCACATGAGCTGAGGAGAGGTGCTCCCTATATATATATGGGGCCAGCTCTCCAAGCTGAAGCTTACTTTATCCTAAGCTGAAATAGTGCTGGTCCCACAAATCAAAGTCGATTATTATTGTTTTTTGTATAATGATCGTCTCTAAAATGAAGATAAATCCAATCAGAACTAGATTTTCCTGTTCCATAATGCAAAAAATAGATGTAATCAACTTTGATTTGTGGGACCAGCACTGTTCTAGCTTAGGATAAGATAAGCTTTAACTTAAGAGAGCCTTGCTCTCTCTCTCTCTCTATATATATATATATTTAAGCAATATGGAGCCTTGCTTTAGAGAGTACCACATCAGCGCTCTCAACTTTTTTTATTTTCGAGTGCACCATGTCAGCATTCCAATAAAATGACACGTTGCATCATAAATAAAAGGCCTAAATCTTCTCCAAATCTCTCTCCTAAAACCACAAATAATTTCAATTTAAAGCTTTCTAAAATCTTCAATCCATTTCTTATAATCATCACCAAGGGATGAGATATTTCAATTATGTTTCATGAAATCCTTATCTTAACACATGTCAAATCCGGGGGATATGGATCATGGTTTAGAGAAGATTTCGTTAAGAGATACCTGTACCTTGATTTCTATATAACAAGAAACATCCATGGTAAGAATAGCTAAATCTCTCTCATATTCAAATCTCTTTCAAAATCATCGCACAAGACAATCTTTCTATAAAATCTACTTAAACCTAAAAGCAAATAACGTATGGTCCTATTCCATAACTGAAAGTTCTCAAAGTGGATAGCTTCCCTCTCCCAATGCATGTCTAAACCTTTCAAGTGCTGACAACTAGGGTTGCAAATGGAACGGTTTCGGGTCGGGACCGTACTAGATCCGGACCCAAACCTATTTCTAAATAACGGTTTCGGGTTCAGGTCCGAGTTTTGACTCAAACCTATTTTGTTGGTTCTATACCAAGTTTCAATAGGAAAACCCGGATTCGGTTCTAGGACCGAGTCCACGTAGAGGATTGGAATCTAGTTCCAAAACTGGTTCAATTTCTCTTTATTTTTTATTTTTTCTTAAAATAAGCATATTATTCAACTATAATAGTGCATCAAGTATACTACCTCTAGTACTTTACAGAAAAACATCTAAAATTTTCTTTAGGTACAGTTTGCAATATCAAAGACTCATATGTTAGGTCCTGGGTTTTGGGTCCATGGGTCGGAACTTATATGGGAGCAGAACCGGACTCATTTATCAATCAAAGCCTAAATAAGGTTCCAGACCCAGAACCATTTATGAATCGGAATCTAAAATAGGTTACAGACTGGGTTTTTTGAGGGTAGAAACTTACGGGTAATCAGGGAATCGGTTACCCATTTGCAACCCTACTAACAACGAATAGAGGTGAGAATGATGCACCAACGAAAAAACAAAGGCTCCACTCCTAATGTGTCATGACAGATAATGGTATTTAATGGCATTTTTGTTTGCTATACCATATATATAATCTTGATTTTTTTCCAAAATACAGCGTTATGGTTTCTGTGCGATTTTCAAATATCACTTTTTTCTTCAAATTCTACTTCTTTTGTTCACTAGAGATCGAGCAGTTTCACTAAACGTTAGATATTGTGTCTTCTCTCACCTTCAATCGATTCTTGCAATACAAAGTCTGATTCTTTTTTCGTTTTACTTTTTTTTTTATTGCCAAACATGATTTTTTTTTTCTGGGTTTTCCATTCCTTTATAAGCATAGATCTATGTAGAAAATTCTTTACATTGGAAAATGAAGAGATTTTTTTTCTTATTTCTATTTAGAGATATCGCAATTTCAGAAATTAGGTTATTTTTATGCCGATTGGATATAATATGTTTTTTTAACAATTATTGTATATTCTTAAAAGTGTGTGACTTTGAAAAATGGATTTGTTTACATTACAAATCTATCCCGCTTTCTTTTTAAAATACGTTTTCATTTATAAAACTTTAAAAATGATAAAACATATTGTTTGTCTTGGATTTATTTTCTTCCCAATAATAACTCAAACATAACCCCCATAGATTTTTTTGCCCTATCTTAGCACCACATGATACACATATTTCATGATGACATGTTGCTGGACGACTCCTTTTTTATTAGATGTCATTCATGTTGTGCATTCAGGCAATCTTTTACTTGTATAACTTGATTTATGCTGATCAAGGTACTTCAATATGCACTTATTCATGCAATGAAATAAAATTTTGGAGGTTATTTTCTATTCTCATACAACTCTCTGCATGTTATTTTTCTTTCTTGAGGAATCTGTTTACTGTTTCAATAATAAATTAAGAGCAGTTTCAAGATCCGTGGCAAATTTATCAGTCAACTTGCTTTCATTTTCAAAAACCTTAGGCCATTATAAAGGCCATTATGCCAATAGTATTGAAAAAATCTAAAGGAAATTAGTCTTTAAACGATTAATAATACATCAATAAAAATAAAATATTTTTCATCAACCATCACTTTCACAAGAAAATCATAAATTAATATATATGAAGATTCTTTTAATTTCCTAATTAAGGGATGGGCTTAGCACGGGCCTCCGGTGTTGGTCGCATATTAATTAAATGAGGGCATTTTTGTAAACTTCCCAACCCATCTCAACATAAGAGTTTCCTTCTTCCTCATCTTTTTTATGTTTAACAAAAAAAACCAATCCAGATAGGAGATAAATTTCTTCCTACAATATATATGCCCTTGGCCTTTAGTTTTAAGCATACGTCAATAATAACATATAATTTTACTTCTATTATGGGATTTTCTCTTATTTTCTTTTGTTAATTCTATATTTTGGAATTTTTCATGAGCGAGGATTTGCAATACAGTTTCTTTTTATTTTATTTTATTTATGGTAGCTATTCTTAAATGTATAAAGAAGTCTTTTTTTTTCCTATTGATTTTGTTAAATCCCTCCTTAAATATTATTGGGTTTTTATTTTATATATGATTTTATATGTGCTTTGATACATTTTATTTCCTAATTTGTTAATATAAGGATGTCAATGTTTTCTTAGACTGCATATAAGCAGTAAAGAATCAGGATCCTCTGAGGGATTTGATCCATAGTAAACTGTGATTGGTCCACACACGCCCACCTTGGGCAAAGCCTCCCTAGATAATGTGGACCCAGCAGTAAGCAATCTAGCTCATGACACCCACTTAAAGATGCTCTCTTATTAGTGGGGTGTGTTACTTGGAAAGGTCTCTGATGAGTCCTGAAAAGCGCACATTTTCATACACATACCATTTTAAGGGCTTATTGATATTAAAGAGCTTCATTTACTATTAAATCATGTTCTTATGCATTTAGGATTCATTGTAGTGCATTCATGCATAATTTGCTCAAAAATCACACCTTTTGCATAAATTTATGAAACTTGTGATTTTTGGAAATCTATTTTTGAAAAGTCGGTTATTTTGGGTGTATCAAGTAGGGTCCCATGCATAGTCTATTCAAATTCCTCACATGTGATTATTGTTGAATTTATTTATTTCAATTTGTGTAGGAGAAATCAAGAATGGGACCCACATTGGTGAAATTTGAGAGAGATCAAGGGTAGGATATCTTTCACGGTGGACCCACATATCTTGGTATTTTTGGAGAGTTTGAAAAGTCAACAATGGAAAGAAAATAGATTTGGAATTTCATGATCAAGAGAAGAAAGTTTAAATTTGGTAAGAAAAGTATGCTAGAAGAGTTAACTAGTGAATCAAAGAAGCTTAGAAGCAAACCAAAGATGGAAGGGGAGTAAAAAAAACAAAGAAAGAAAGATCCCAAGATCTCTTTGGACGTCCACATGGGTCCCACACACCCCATTGCACTATTAATTAGAAGCTTCCATAGGTGTACAATTATTTTCGAATTTTTCAGGGACAGCAAGATTAAGATGGCCATAACTCTTAACCCGACCATCCGATTGGTACAATCTACCCACCGTTAAAAAGATCTTTTTTAGTAGATATCCATGGAGCCCAAGATTGTGACAATCGAAGCTAAAACAAGGAAGATATGGCTTCTGAAAGTTGGTGCGATAAATTATACTCGGGATTGCAATTTTGCACATGGAAATCACAAAAATCTCTCACTCACCTTGCTATTTCTTTGAGGACTTATTGGCCAAGGAAGGGACTTACCATACAAAGAAGATTGCATGCTACAAACTTGGAAAAAAGAAGGAAAGAAAAAGAGGAAGAATCTATAAATTAATGGCATGGGTATCCCTCTCCTCTCATGGGAAGAGAGATCAGCTCTCTCTAGAATTACTACTACACTCCATCTTCTTCGTCTCTCTTTCTCTCCATTGAAGTCCTCAATGAGATTTAGCCCAGAAATCACACCACACCCTTAGGTTTTTCATGCTTCTCATCCTAGTATGTAATTGTCATTGTTTATTTTTTTTTATCTTATGTAAGACTTTGCATATTAGTAAAATTATTTCTTACTCTTTTCAATTTTTCTTTCTTGTCCTTGAGTGATTGGTGCTTGATTTTTGTTCTTTACTTGTTGGTGTTTGGATTGACGACCCAAAGGCACTAAGAGCATGATTCAAATTATGATCACACATAGAAAAGAATTTTGAAAGAGAAGAATACACTTCCACACATTTAAATTTATGTTCTTCCACACATTTAGATTTCTGTTAAAACCACACATTTACTTTTCTTGTTTTCACCATACATTTAAATTCTTGAACTTTTGTTTATTTTCTTTATTTTTATGATCAATTCAAGTTATCTTTATTTTTGCATAGTTTATTATTGAAGTAGTGATTATTGCATGCATATTCATATTAGTGGAGTTTAGAAAATTTAAGTTGCTGGTTATTTGAGTATTCAAAACTGAATTGAAATTGGAATCGGAGTTTTAAATTGAAAAAGCAAGAAAAATCAGAGATTTGAGTCAAGAATCTTGGCCAAATATTTTTTGGAAATTCGGATCTCAACATAAAGTGCAAAATTCTGCACATTATTGCAGAAATTTCAGGATAGAATCTGTGTGAAAAGTTTGCGATTAGAAACCTGATCAAAACACATTACTTTTCAATGAAATTTGGGGAAATAAAAGTTTGATTACTGTACTTTCAAAATCCATAATTTCAAGAAAAAATAATTTTGGAAAGATGGTGAAACAGTGGCTCAAACATGGTTGGTTAGACTTACCTGTGTGCAGAAATTTTGCACAGTTTAATTTTTTAGGTCACATTCATGTACTTATATCTCATTCGTTTGAAATCGTTTTCTACTTCTGTTTTTTTTTTTTTTTAGTTGATTCATGCATCATTATAGTTCAAGATCTAGCTATTAAACTCAGTTTTAGGCTGCATTAGATTAGGAGAAATTATGCATAAAAACAGCCCAACATACTAATTTCTCATACTTAAATTTTTTTTTTAGCTTCTCATAGCATACATTGCATTACTAACTTTCTAACTTAAGTTTCTTTTGTTTCTAGTTTATTTTCTTAGTTTTATTTTTGAAAATTCTAACTTGTGTATTATTCTATAGCAATTTTAGTTTTTAGTTTAGGGTTTTTTTAGATTTAGGAAGTTTTCTTTTCATTGGATTGTAATTAATTTAATTTTTGGAAAGTAAGAATGATGGTTGTAATTAGTTTTTAATTAGGCTAGATTTAGATTTCTAATTTAGGACAGGTACAAGTTGAAGAGAAACCTAGTTTATATTGCTCGCTGTGGATCGATCTGTCTAACCAATTTATTACTACATCGCTGCTCTACAATTGGAGCTCATGATCAGTCTCCTAGCATGTAATGGCCAACCAAAAAAATCAACATAATAAGATAATTCTAGCCTTTTGATTTGAAAAGTCATAAACTTTAGTGGTATTTTAATGAGATTTCTTTGAGAATCAATCCAACGGTCCATAAAGCTTTGATGATAGTGGATCTAGTCCTGGGACCAGACCACAAGGAGATGAGAGTGTGAAAGGGCCTGCAGTGTTACATCAGCCAAGGTGGGCCCCACATAGCTGGACTGTATGTGCGGTGGCTACCGGCTACTGGGATAAACATTTCTAGCATAACGATCACTTTTCTCTCCACGCTCGCTCCATGTTCTCCGAGAGAAAAGAGGATTCATCCCTCAATCTATCTCAGGCCGTCGGCTTCGGCCCTCAGCCTCCTCCGACGTTCATGTGTGACTTTCTAATCTCTTTTCTTTGTTTTTTTTTTTTTTTTTTTTTTTCCTTCTTGGATTTTTGGGGTTTGTCTAGTTGGGGACCATGATGTGGCTGGGAAAGTGAGAAAAATCAAATATCTAAGGTTTTTATTTGATTTACCTGATGTTCCCTCAGTGTCTATCTTGTAAATCAAATACTAGCTAGATCTTTTGAGGCGGGTGTTCTACTTGATTGTAATTAGAGTTTCAAATTCTTATGATTCATTGTTGGTTACTTCAGATTGAAATAGTATGGCATGTGGGTTGTAATGGGGGGGATTCTATAGCTAATGACAGGGTAGATTCCAGGCACATAAAAATGTGAAAATATGTCAAGAGGGCCATGGCCAGAGACCCCATGAGGAACTTAATTAGAAAAAACAATGAAACGATCACAAATGGATAGATGGCCCCAAAATGCAATTTTTCACAAGTTCAGATCCCATTGAAATAGTTTTGATTTTAAGTACCAAGGCCCAGAAAACGTATCAGTTCACTTACAGCTCAAAACTCTTGGCAAAAGAAGAAGAAAAAAAAAAAAGAAAAGAAAAGAATCCTATGTTTAAGTCAAAAGCCGCCCAATTTCATAAATCCTAATAATGAAATAAGTGAACAGACTGTGAAATTCAATTTCTCATGATGTACTGAGGTCTACGGACCCTAGAATTGCTCGGATTCGAAAGAATACTATCTATGTTTATGAAACAGAGACATTTGACCTTGTTGATAAGAAGCCTGTGAGGGTTGAGAATGTAATGGACTTCAGTTGGTCACCAACAGATCCCCTTCTTGCGCTGTTTGTTCCAAAGCTAGGTGGTGGAAAGCAGCCTGCTGGGTAAGTAGAACTTGTCACATGATCATGTTAGTTTCAACCATAACTGAAAAGTTCAACTTGAAAGCCCCTTGGAACAAGTTATAACTCAAAAGGCGTTTCAAGTTTTTTTAAACTGAATTTTGGTAATGAATGATTTTGTAAAATACGTAAGTGTAGGAATTATGGAGTTGTGATACTTGAATGCTGTTTATTCAGGCCAGCCTTGTTCAGATCTCTAGCAAATTAGTAATTAATGATTTTTTAAAATACATAAGTACAGGAATTATGGAGTTGTGATACTTGAATGTTGTTTATTCAGGTCAGGCTTGTTCAGATCTCTAGCAAATAAGTACTGATGTTGAAAAACCTTTTCAACGTCAGTGAATGCAAGATGTATTGGCAAAGCAATGGGGATTACCTTGCTGTCAAGGTTGAATGTTACGCAAAAATCAAGAAAAGTACTTATCCGGGGTTTGAGCTCTTCTGCATAAAAGAACGAGGCATTCCCATTGAGGTTTTGGGGCTCCAGAACAAGAATGACAAAATTATTGGCTTTGCTTGGGAACCTAAGGGCCACAGGTTTGCAATTATCCACAGTGACAGCCCAAGGCATGATATTAGCCCCTACTCGATGTGGAGTGGTCATAGTACTAAGTATTGGTTGGGTCTTCAAGCTCACAACTCTTGAAGGCAAGCAAGCGAATGCTCTTTGTTGGACCCCTTCTGGTCGCTTCATTATCATTGCATGGTTGAATGGTTTCAATGGACAGCTTTATTTTTACAATCTTGATGAGCTTGACACAATGGCAACTGAGGAACATTTTATGACAACTTCTATTGAATGGGATCCTACTGGAAGGTATAGCCCCAATGCTCATCTCTGCTATTTTTTTGGGCTGTTTAGTTATTTTAGAGTTACGTGCTCACTATTTTTGCTTGCAGATATGTTGTGACCTCTGTTACTTCAGTTCATGAGATGGGAAATGTGTTCAATGTCTGGACTTTTGACAGCAGGGTATTATATAGGATATCCAGAGATCATTTCTATCACAGGTATATTAACTAACACTCTTGGTTGGAACTTGAATATGCTGTATGCTTTGGAGAATGGCCTACAAATAGTGTCAAGAACATTTGATAGTCGTCCTTGTAGCTGGATGAAAGCTATATATATTTTTTTAAGCTAACCAATTTTCAATTGGAGACACATCACACTTTGGCGGGATCTAGTCCTCCCAAATACAATAATTGGCGATGGATAAAAAAAGTAGCCTCATTGGACATTCCAAGCTATCCAATCTAATATGATAGATTTGATAGTTAAAATGATTTTTGTTTTTAATTATCAGTATTATCACCTTAGATAAGACGGAAAGAAATGTTTGATACGGATTTTGGATATAATCATGTTCCCCATCGTTAGTTTTATGGTCTCAATCCATAAGATTGATGTAATAAATTGATTAATTTCTTTATTTATCAATATATTCATGCTTCCCTTTTATGAGATGAATGGTGTTTTATTACATGTTTGCACATAACTAATACGAATGACATGCTGGTTTATGAGATGAACCGGAGTCCATAAGTATACTAGATGCAATACATGTGTGTAGATGAGATCCACATATGGGAGACATGTATAGCAAATCTTATGCTTGAATATCTTCACAACCAGTGATGATGACTGGACATCTCATTTGATAAGGTTGTAGTACTTTGATTACTATGAGATAGTATGATTTGTCTCGATCATCAGAATGTAAGATTCTGGATCATAGTGCGGGTACATTGGATGTATTGAAGGACTATGAGAAGCACCTTATGAACACTGTCTTTACTTTAAGGTCTGCTCTCATAATTCCCTAGTAATAGGCGCTCAATCCTGAGACATTAATGAACTCAAGTTTCTATCTATTCATTTGCTTTGAGTTATCAATGAGTGAGGCCAATTGTAGGTCAATACCTCGGTGATTTGGGTACGTGGTAGTAGAGCTGTGGGAACATTCAATGATCAAGATAAAGTCTATCTTTAATATCCCATTGTGCCAATCAATGGATTTATCATTGGTAAGTGCGCACCCATTCTGATTAAGAGTTAATTGGAAAGGTACCTATGATCATTATAATTGGGGCTCAAGGATAATAAGATATGGATCTAAGTTTGGAAGGCATGTCCAATTGATCCATAGATATTGATGGAGGGGCCTAATTGTGGTGATAGGGAAGTTTAGGGTCTTCATTAAATTTATTCCTAAGACTGGAGTTCAATTGCATTTATATAGTGGAGTTATTTGCAATTAATTGTGGGCCCGGATTGCACATGAGATGTGGGGTCGCGAGTCCTAGTTGGAGCCAGCTTTCTAAGGAATCCCTAGTGGTCTCCATGCTAGCTCAAGTTATTGGAAAGATACTAATTCTAGTAGAACTCTAAAAGGAAAGAGAAAATTACTATTTTTATTTGAAGTGAGACTTCTAATAGTGGTAATAGTAAGTTAGTAATTATAATGGAAGTGAGACTTCTATTTAAATTAGAAAGAAGAAAGTTACTAATTGTTAGAGAGGTAAGACTTCTATTTCAATTAGATAACAAAGAGGAGCTTGCTTTTAAGCTAGATTTATATATATATATATATATATATGAGGAGCTAGGGCTGGGCGCTCTCCATGCATATTTCCCCACCTAGGGATTCACACCCAAGCTTGTTTGTGCAAGAGTTGCACATGCTCTTTCTCCTCTCTTCCCTCTTCTATTTCATTTCAGTTTTCTTAAGAACTTTCTCTTGGAGATCTCACCCATCTTCTTGAGAAAAGAGAATCTTATACGGGTCATAGCGTGGAAGATCAAAAGGTCTTGGAGATTCCTATTTGATACATGAAAGAGTTTCATCATCAAAGAAAGTAACAACTTCTCCATTAGAGCATAACCGAGCTCCCAAGGTGTAATCTACTTCCTTGTATGTTGTGGATTTCGTGGTTGCTTGTTTGCTGCTATTTCTATCTTATAAATAGGTTTATTTACTGATCATGATGGTTGAGATTGAGGACATGGATCCTGCATTGGGTTTTGTAGCCTTATGGATAGTTGATCACTAGATCAAGTTGGTCAAAAGTTTTGAAAACCTATCCTAGAGGCCCACCTATTTCCAATAATTAGACTCCACCAAGATGTTATGCGTCCATCCATCAGTCTCAAGTATTCAAACTATCATCCTTTTAGATTCTTCAACTTAAAATCTAGCAAATTTTAGTGGACATCAGATTATGTCTTGATTTGAAGGATGATTAGCCCCACATGTATACGCTGCGCGAACAGTCAGGTTTATCTTTTTAGAAAAGTCAATAATGTCCATCATCATCATCACCGCCATCAAAGCCTTATCCCACTTATGTTGGGGTTGGCTACATGAATCCTGTTTCTCCATTCTGATCTATCTTGAGCCAAATCCTCAAATAAGTTACACTTCTTCATATCTATTTTTGCTACCTCCATGCATGTTCTTTTTGGCCCAACCCCTTCCCTTGGTGGGTCATCGACCTTCATGGCCAAACTTTTCTTTACCAGCGTTGTTACTGGCCTACATTGGATATGTCTAAACCATCGCAAATGGGTTTCTCTAATTTTTTCCCTCATTGTTGCTACCCCTAAATGCTCTCGAAAGCGCTTATTACTAATTCTATCTTTCCTAGTTTTACCACACATCCACCTCAACATTCTCATCTTTGCTACATCCATTTTGTGCATATGCTGATTCTTGATTGGTCAACATTTTGCTCCATAGGTCATAGCTGGTCTAATCGTCTTGTAAAAATTTTCCTTCAATCTTGCTGGTATTCGTCGGTCACAAAGCGCTCCAGAAGCAAGTCTCCACTTCAACCATCCCGCTTTAATCCTATGTTCGATATCTGCATCAATCTCCCCATCATTTTTAATTGTAGAGTCAAGTTAGAGGAAAGAATCACTTTGTGGTATCTCATGGTCTTCAATTCTCATAATAGTTTCAACTTTCAACTCTTTCTATATTCCCACTGAAGTTATAAACCATATATTCTGTCTTTGTACAACTTATTTTAAATCCTTTTGATTCTAAAGCTTCTCGCCATCTCTCGAGTTTTGCATTTACGCTATCTCTTGATTCGTCTACCAACACAATAGCATATGCAAATAACATGCACCAAGGTACCTCTTCTTAAATATGAGCCATTGACTCATCTAAAATCAGTGCAATTAGATAAGAGCTTAGGGCTAGCCCCTGATGCAAGCCTACGATCACTGGGAACTCCCGTGTTTCTCCGTAAGTAGTTCTCACACTCGTTACTGCTCCTTTATACATGTCTTTAATAACTTCAATATAACATCTTGGAACATTCCTTTTATTTAAAACCCACCAAATTAAATCTCTAGGTATCATGTCTATGCTTTTTCTAGATCGAGGAAGACCATATGCAAATTTTTCCTCTTTTCTCAATATTTTTCCATTAATTGCCCAAGTGAGACAATAGCTTCCATTGTTGACCTCTCTGGCATAAAACCAAATTGATTTTCACATATCTTGGTTTTCTCTCTAAATCTTTACACCATTACTCTCTCCCATCATTTCATAGTATGACTCATAAGTTTAATCTTACGATAGTTGTTATAGTTTTGTATATCTCCCTTGTTCTTATAAATATGTATTACAATACTTCTTCTCCATTCATCCGGCATTTTCTTTGTCATTAATATCTTATTGAAGAGTCTAGTTAACCAATCTCCCAAACTTCTCATACGCATTTCCAAGCCTCAATCGGGATGTCATCTGGACCCGTAGCCTTTCCTGTTTTCATTTGTTTTAATTCTTTCCTCACTTCTACCACCCTAATTCTACGAAAAAAAGTATGCTTTGCAACTAAAGTGTCCTCTTTTGTTCTTTTGTCTCCTATATAGTCTTTATTTAAAAGTATACTAAAATATCCCCTTCACTTTTCTTTGATATCATTGCCCTTCATTAGAACCTTTTGGTCATTACTCTTAATACATTTGACATGAACTAAGTCCCTACTTTTCCTTTCCTCTTAATTTTGCAAGCTTAAAAATATCATTCTCTCATTCTTTTGTTCCTAACCTATTACATAGGTCATCATATGCTTTGCACTTTGCATTACTTACTACCTTCTTAGCTTTAAAAAGTCAATAATGTTTGATACATTAAATTTCTCTGGGGAATTTAAGTGCAAGTTGAAGCCTTGATGGTTAACGAGAGTCAGCAGCTATATGCGCTTTCTGGTTGAAGGGGTTTGTGGTCAATGGGGCTGTATCCTACTGTCATGAGGGCCGTCACCTGGCTATAAAAATAAATAATTACGAAAAGGGACCTCATGGTTATGATTAGATGGTCAACTTTCTCACTCTACATTGTTTTATCACAGTTCTTCTGCGCCCTAGGCTGCCCTCTCTCTTCTTTTTTTTGAATGTTAACTTTCATTAAAACCAAATCAGTACAAAACATTTATACTGACAAGGAGGCAGAAAAGAAAAACAGAGCATGCTACAAAGCCTTTAGACCATCAAACAACGCATACAACTCAAAGACAGAGAACAGAAACAGCAAAAAATTATGACTGACACCCTGAACCCGAGAGTGCTATCTCCTTCCAATTATACATTATCTGGTCAGTGGGAAAATCTTTAAACATCGGATTTATCTTCACCCGTTGTGCAACCGAAAATTTTATCTTGTCGCATAAGATTTCCTCCTGAGATTTTGTTCCTTCAAAGCACCTCGCATTTCTCTCCTTCCAAATGTGCCAAATGACTGACAGAAATGAAAGCTTCCATAACTCCTTTCCTTTAGGATTCCCAATACAGGATCTCCACGCCTCAAAAAGTTGATGAAGACATTCGAGCATTACCCATGTACATCCAAACCAGCTTATGACAGAATTCCATATTTTCCCCGCACACCTGCACGTTAAAAGAAGATTATCAACACTTTCCTCATCCTCCAAGCACATTGGACAAGCGTTAACAACGATCTCCCTAGGCTGCCCTCTCCAGAAAAAGGAGGAAGAAAGAGCAAAGAATCTCAAGAAATATAGTAAGACCTATGAGGCAGATGATCAGGACATTTTCCCCCTGTTGAGTAGGAAGAAGATGCAGGAGATGGCACGAAGAAGAAGAATACAAAGCTAAGGAAGTTGAAGTGGAGGAGGTCCCTGAAGTCATAGAAGAGGTTGTTGCTTGACTTAGAACCATGATAAATAACAAGAAGTTGGATGCAATTTCAGTTTTCACATAAGCCGTCTTTAACAATTATGTCCACTGCAAATTGTGATTGCAGAATGCAGTCCAACAAACACACACCCCACACATTTGAAACATCCAAATTTATAATGAGTGTTTGTATGATTCATTTCTATTTTTCATTTTTATTTTTATTTTTATTTTCATTTCTACACCATTTGATGTAATGGTTCAAGCCTATTTGTATGATTTCACCAGTTTCTACACCATTTATCCAGTAGGAGCCTACCTGTTCATATATGGGGTTCATCCCATAAATTGATCTCTTGGTTTTGATCCATAGGATAAACCACAATGTTCTGCATCTTTGGAGAGATCAAAGTGTTGTTTTAAACATAAATGTTCTGATGTGGGTGTAGACTTCTTGTTCCTATTTGGAGACATCTGAATGCTTGTAAGGAATCCTATTCTGCTGCAAAAGAACCCTCATCAAGTTTCACATTCTAGTTTTCAACAATTGTGGTTTCAAAAATCGAGAATTCTTACCACCCATAATCAAACCACATTCAACATTCAAAAAAGACCTGAAGAATGAAAAGGGTTGTCTTTGGAGCCTGAAGATGGCATTGAATATTTTATGTAATGCAGCTGGGATGTTTGGACTTGTTATCAACACTAGACATTCAACATGACAACTGTTGTTGTCCATCACCATTCACTTTCAACATAACCTATATCAACTTCTTATTTGATATTTGACACTTCACATCCTTGAAAATCAACGTTGAACATTCTTGAGATTCAATATTCACACTTAACAAGAAATTATAATGGAGTTATATCATTTATCCCATTTAAACATTCAAAGACCTGAAACATTATACAAACCAAGATGGTCATCAATGAACATGGGTTGAACAAACCTGTATAAACATTGAATAGCCTGAAATGGAACATCCACATTGAACATAAACATCAATGATTAGCGTTGACACAACTTGAGATCAAATATCAATGCTGGAAATCCACTCACATTCAACATGAAATTCAATTAAAAATCTGTTACAATTTGATGATCATAATAGGTTCCAATTCAAGTACATGACCATGGGATGCAATTGTTACAACATCTTCAAGCATACAATTTGAACTACAATATCCCAATCAAGGATGAAAAAATCGGCCGCTATGCTACATTGGCCGTAGCAGTGGCCATATGCCATTTATCGGTGCTCACATCCATAGTGGCCCGTAGCGGCCGCTATTTACCTGTAGCATACAAGCAATGAAATGTAAAAAAAATAAAAATAAAAATAAAAATAAAAATAAAAATAAAAAAATTTGTCGGTTCAGGAAGATGAAGAAAAGGAGGAATAAGGGAAAACAAAAGAAGGGCAGTAGCTGCATAAACATACCTAGAAGCAGTAGCGGAAGTAGTAGCAAAAGCAGCAGGAGGCACCAGCAGAGCAACAACGCCATGCAGCACCAGCGGAGCAGCGACAACATCACCGCCAGGCAGCACCGTCTCCTCTCCTCTTCTTCATTTTCTTTTCTTTCTTCCTCTTTTCCTTCCCCTCTCGTCTGTCTTTCTCGAGCCTTTGTTTTTTCCCTAGAATTCTTGAGCCTTCTGTTTTGGGAAAAGAATTAGAGCAGCAAAAGCCCCTTTTTTGTTCCCTCCAATATTTACTAAGTAGGGTAACCATGGGCCCACATTGGGCTCACCTTATGAAAGATATAAATAAAGATTAAATGGGCCCTACAGTGGCCCACCTTATGAAAGTTATAAATTAAAATCAAATGGGCCCCTCAGGTATTAAATTAGAAAAAATAATGGCTTAGCCAAATAAATAAAAATTAGGGGCTTAGCCAAATTTTACTCTAATTAGAAATGGAGCTCAATCAAGTTTTACTCTAATTGGAAATAGAGACATAGCCAACTTTCATACTAATTGAAAATAAAGTCTAGTCAAATTTCACACTAATTGAAGAAAGGCTTTAGCAAAATTTTACTCTAATAGGAAATAGGGCTCAACCAAATCTTCTTTTAATAGGAAATAGGACCCTAACCAAATTACTCTCTAATAGGAAATAGTGGCTCAACCTAGGGCCCTAATCATAAAAAATTTTAACAGAAAATTTTTAACTATATATAAACATTTCAAAATACAACTCAGAAATGTGATATTCTAAGCAACAATGGTGATAATATTTTGATGACATTGTTTGATTACAAACATGAATATATGTGAAAAACAATGATCATTACTACTATTTTCTATTCTGAGAACGATATAGGACCTCATAATGAGGGGGCCTCTACGCCCTCTTATCTTAGTTACTATTGCAAAAAAAAATAAAATATTTTCTATCATTTTCCAATATTCTGGGTTTTCTGAAAAATTTTTAGATTTTTTTGACGATTTTCCTAAATCACACCGCTACGCTGCTACGTAGTGCACGCTTCGTAGCTTTTTGGTGGCAGGCCGCTACGCACGCCGCTACCTCTATTTTCATCCTTGATACCAATAACATAAAATAGAACAACATCCCACAAGCACTGAACATGGGATCAACATCAGGCTTCTTCCATACTTGGCTTCACATATTCTCTGTTAACTTCATCTATAAATCTCTGTGAAAATTCCTGTAAACTGCATATATTGTCTGTTAGCTGAATCAGAATCTGAAAATGTCTGAAAAGGTATGCATATATTGTCTGCAACTCTGCATATAATTGAAAGTGAAAATTTCTGAAAAACTCTTCAATCTGTATATATGTTACATGAATCTGAATCTGAATCTGAATCTGTATGTACTGGGGTTGGGCCTCCCTCTGGAAGGCAAAATATCAGGTCAGTACTATGTGGAGTTCATCCAAATCCACCCAAAAACAATTATTTCATTCTCGTTTTAAAGAAATTTTTTTTTATGTAAAAGTCATTCTTGGTCTCCTTCATAGTGCACAATACTAATTAGTAAAGTATATGATCACTATGAACTCCAAAATTAGATAAAATTGAAAGAAATAACTTCCAGAAAAAAAAGGATTCTGAAAGAATAGAACTAAAGGCAAACAAAACGAATAAAAATCTGTGAATTCTGAGAAAAATACAGAAACACGATCCATTAAAACTCCTTCTTTCTTTGCAAAATTCATACAAATAGCAAGAGATTGGCTAAAATAATAAAAACCCAAAAACCATAAACTCAAAACTCCTCCAATTCCAGCGATCAGTTTAAATAAACCAATTCCCTGTCAGATTCCTTCAGCTCTCTTTTTCCATCAAACAATGCAAGCTATACATAAATTTAGCGAAAAAAAAAATAAAAAAAAGCTAACAGAAAATCAGATAGCACGATAACATGAAACCCACATCAAAGAATAAGAAAAAAAAATGGGAGAGAAAGAGAGGGAAAAAGGGCATCACCAAAGGAGAAGGAGAAGGAGAAGAAAAGATGGGGTTACAGTCTTACAGAACCATAGCAGAGACAGAGAGAGAGAAAAAGAAAAAAATAATAATCAGAACATGGGGTTCGTAGAGAGAGATAGACACTTACCTGTTCGGTCTCGACAGACAAAGGGAGAGAGCGAGACGAGGAAGAGAGAAGACCGCTAGTCGCTCAAGTGCGACTTCTCGCTGTCTTTCTCGACAGAGGAAGAGGGAGAGAGAGAGAGAGGGTCGCTGGAACAAGAGGGAAAGGTGAGGAAGACCCAGAAGTGAGAGAGGGAGGGCGGGAGAGAGCGTTCGACTGAGAGAAGGGATGAAGAGAGCAACCAAGAGAGATAAGGGAGGAAGAGGTGACTGATTTGGGTTTTTTCGTTCGAATGGTGACCCTCCTTTTGTTTTTCGTTCTCCCTCCTCTTTTTCCTTCTCTTTATAATACTGATGAGGACCTTCAGATGAGGCCCTGGGCCTCACGATCTGGATGGGTCCATAGAGAAATGAGAATGATGGTCCACATAGGACCGGTTCCATATATATATATATATATATATATAGATATATATGGAGCCGGTCCTATGAGGACCGTCCTCACTCACATTTGTATGGACCCATCCAAGCTGTCCATTTTGGCCTCTCATCCAATGCTTGTCTCTCTCTCGTGTCACCCTCTTTGCTTCCCTCTCTCTCTCTCCTTGTCCCATGGATGATCATCTTTTTTTCCACCTTGCTCCATTCTCCAAGCGCTCATCTGCAACAAACGAGGTACAAGAGGTCTCCAGCTCCATCCATGGTGAGATTGCTACCTTGAGCTCCGGCCACGTCATTGCATCACTTAGTCACCATGGTTCCATTCAGGTATTTCACTAAAACCCTAATGCTTGGAGATTGGAATATGCTGCTACCCTTGTTCACATCAAAATCTGATTTTTCCAATTTTTTCTTTTGATGAGATTTGGTGGTTGGATCTGATTTGGTGGTTTTTTTTTTTTTTTTTCGGGAGGTGGTGGTTGTCCTGTCATTTGGATATAAGGTAGGGTGCAGTCAAATATCTTGCAGACTGTGGATGTGAGGATTCACATCTAGGCCTCTCTTGTTATGTAGATGGCATGATGCACCAAGGCTCCTGTCTACAAAATCAACCCTAATGAGAAAAATAAAATTTTATCATACTGTGTTAACACCAATTTATATGAATGATTTGCTTCCTTTTATGGATCTAAAAAAAAAAAAAATCTGTTCATGCCACTAACATTCTTCGTAGATTTCTTTTACTTTTTGAAGTTGCAAAATTTCATACATAATTAAACTCGGTCTAAACTCAAACTTTCTAAATGCTCTGGCTCCTGCTTGTTTTTCCAGCCAGAATATTATTTATGAAGTGAATTCCCCTAATAAAGTTATTTTACCAATCAAGGGCGTCTAGTAGTTGCCAACCAAGGGAGCCTAGTATCTTTGCTTATTTAGCTGATGAAAGTCATAACACTAGTACTTTTAGGCCTTGAGCCTTAAATATGAAAACCTATGATACCCGGATACTTGTACAAGCCCAACGTATCCTTATGGTACCGAACACTTGTATTGGTTAACATATGCTACTTATAAAGTCCTTCATTTATTTCATATAATTCTTTTAATATTTTAACTTCTCACCATAAAAATGCTAGAAAGGGATGAAAGCAATGATAATTTCATTTATTCAAAAGTGATCTAAAGAAAAAAAATTAGAACAGACGTATCCATATCCGTGTCCTAGAGTTTCAAAAGTGAGGAGTCATATCCCCGATCCCTGTATCAGTGTCCGTATCTGTATATGGGAATCATAGATGAAAACTCTAGTTTGTGCTTCCTTTTCGTGATCCTTTAGTTATTGTAACTGATTTATATTTTCTTATTTTTAAGAAGGACGACTTATTTGGATATACATTGCAGATTTTTGAAAGAAAACCAAGATAAAGAACTATGGAATTTGGTTGCTGATGGCCTTTTTTTCACTAGTAAATTGGGCTCTCACCTGTTTCCTGTCAAACCATATAGAAAATTGAGACAAACATTATAAAGTTGGATTCTCTATTTTTAATTTTTGGGAGGGCATTTTCTCATTTATTAATTTTTTTTTTCAAATTGAATTAGCGTTGTTTTTGTCCCCTTTTAAAATTTTATGTTTTCTTGATGGGAATTTCTTTTATCCAGAACTTGCTATTTGGATTTGGACATCTGAGAACCCCAATGATCCCATGAGTAGAGTGGAGCCGTAACCAATTGAATGTTGCAGGTGTGATGAATTGAATTCTCTTATTTGTTATTTATATCAAAATTTATGTGGGCTTGTAAATGCAATCTCGACATGGAGGTTTTGTCATCCCTTGGTGTGGCTTAAGTGCATTTGGATGCAAAATTGAAGGAGATTTTGAATTAGAGGTACGAGGATGTGATGGAATTGTAAGTGATTGTAATGGATCAGGATCCCGCGATGAGAAAAGCGATTAAAATAGTTTTGCCTATCACAGGGCATTGATTTTATTGTGGCACATTATGGAAAAGTTGCCTGTACAGTTGGATGGACTTGAGATCCATGTCGATGGCCTTAAGGATTTCATAAAGAATATTATTTACAACGCCATCACAATGCATTTTGAATCGAAGTTGACCGAAGTGTTTATAATTTTTCACATTGTTCAATTTTATTCTTGTTAATTGATTCATTAATTATGCCATGCATGTTTTTATTTGAGGGGCACTATTGAGATTTCTGCAGTTGCTCCAAGTAAATCAGAAGCCAAGTCTGACTTGCTTGTTGATGGCAACGCTTCAAATATGCCTACTTCTGATGACAACCCATTTCTGAAGTCACTCCAATCATCTTGTTGATAAAGTTGATATATGTTCAATGTTGAATGATGAAATTGATGTTGAATTTTAAGTAGTTGATGTTAAGTGTGAGATCTTGTTGAATTTCTTTTTGTCCCATGTTGATATTTAGTTAATGTTGTATGGCTACTACAAAAGTGTTGTTGGCCTTGGTCAGCATGAGCATGAGCATGGTGATGTTGAAGGTGATGATTATTTGTTAATGTTGAGTAAGAACGGTGATGTTGGTGCTGTCATTCACTGAATGTGAATGCTTGTGTTGATGTTGAATGTGAATGATAATGTTGATGTTCTTATTTAGTTGATCATGAGCTATGATATTCAATGAAAAGAATGTTTGTTGATGTTGAATGTTATAGGTGATGGACAAAAAGGGGTTGAGCTTGGGTGTGAATGTCATAGGTGAATGGTTGTTTTGATGTTGAATAAGAATGGTGAATGTTGATGTTACAGGTGATGGGCAAAAAACCAGGCTGTTTTGTGATGGGTGATGTTGATATTGAAAAAAGAATGGTGAATGATGATGTTATAAATGATGGGCAAAAACAGTAGTTTTGTGATGGGTGATGTTGATGTTGAATAAGAATGGAGAATGTTATAGGTGAACAGCTTGAGTGTTGAGATCCCGTAACTGGTTGTGTTGAATGTTATTGGTCCAAAAACAGTTGATGTTACATGCTTTTTCTTTCCTCCTTGAAATGAACCTGGTTGCTTCTTCGGGAGTATGGAATATTAGTTTCATCTTCCTAAATTTCATACATCAGCAAACAAAAACTCATGCACAAGTGGATCCTTCTCATACATCAGCAGAATAAGCAAAACATGGTCTTAATTTCATCTCCCTAGTTTTCTTCTCCCGACTTTCAGTTTGTTGATGTGAGGGATTGGGCCTCCCTTAGCTCTTAACTTACGCACAAATGGATCCTTCTCATACACGCAAACAAAAACATTTCTCAAATAAACTTGGACATACGTACATCATGTAAAATCAAACCAGTGCTTGAATTTGCCTTTGAAACGTTGTGACTCACAAATGGCTCTAGTCATAAGGGCAGGTGCTTCACAACTAACATGCAGGTGCAAAGTTGTGTGAGCTGATAAGGATAGCAACCATCCATATTACATGTCTCAAAACGGGCATTATTTGAATTTTGGTTGCCACAATAGTGGTTTGGATGCCATAATACATGAAACAAACAGGCCCCGGCGCTGTCACATTTTTTAATTTGGGCTATACTTCGTCAATGATGAGATTTCCTAAAGATCATATAATTTAGAGTCATCATTGCTCTAGAAACCTAGCATGGCTTAAAAGTGGGGAGAAATGCAGTCAGGTGATTTATCACAAAATGGTATTGCTGAGAAAACCACACAACCATATAACCATGAATCAAAACAAAGCCCACTTATTTTAGTCAATTTCATGTAGTTTGAGCAACATCATGAGAATCTGTTTGAATTTTCATTCCAAACATATTTTCAACACACAACCTGTAAAATTATATAACCTTATAATGTTACAAAAATACACAACTTGGAATCATTTGTAAACATCAACATCCATACCACATTCAACATCCATAATACATTCCAAATCCAATGCATTCTAGCATCCCTAATACATTCCAAATCCAACATGACTAGTTACAACATCCAAATTCAACATCCCCGACACATTCTATATGATCAGTCATGGGCCTACTCTACTACAGATGATGATGTGATACTCTTCATGAAATTGATAATGAGAAAAAATGGGTAACCTATAACCGATTTCACCTGCAACAATGTAATTGAATTCTCATCACAAACATCCAGCAATCGAAAAACATCATGTCCTGTTGGGTTCAAAAACATTAAAAATCAAAATCATTTCCACATGTAGCCTGCAATCTGCAAATTGTTTATCATCATAAACATCTGCAATCTAAAAAACATAATGTTCTATGTTTAAAAACTAACAAATCTAAATCATCTCCACATACAAATTGAAATCTTTTCAGCACTCTTCCAAGTCAGTTTAGGATCTTCATACATCTAATTGAGCCAGACTCAACAGTAGATCACAGTCACTTCCAATGCTCTCTAATACTTACTCAATGAGGTGGAATTCATGAAAAGATATGGAATGGGTTCCACATACTCTCTCTCTCTCTCTCTCTCTCTCTCTCTCTCTCTCTCTCTCTCTGTGCCTAAGAAAGCTCGATACATTTATCAAAATGCCCATGACCCTAAACCTGGTTCCTAGCGAAGGGAATGAACCAATCCAGTTAATGGGAATGAACCAATCCGGTTAATCTGAAATACAAGACATAAACCCAACAAGCAAAATCTTGTGTCCCTAAAGCAGAGGTATATTCTTCCCCCGATGAAAGTCTTCATGGTGCTTTTCCTTTGAAAACTCTTACCTCATATGCGGCCCACATTGACAAATGTCAATCAGTGGAGGCAAACTAGATGGATAGGCGTGGACGTGGGTTAAAGATGTGCACAATATACTCATTAAATCTAAATTTCAAAGAAAAGACTTAAAACAGAAACCTGAACAGTACTTATCCCAATGTTTTCTTTGAGACCTGAACAGTACTTATCTCAATGTTTTCTTTGAACAAGTTAAACAAAGTCATGGTGAACTTTTCATCCCAACGTCTCTCCGGGTTGATAATCTCTCTCAAATTATTACTGGAAAAGCTCCTCTTCGCTGGTGACGCAGACTTTAGTTGTAAATAATCACTTTTCCTTTTCTTTTTCTTTTTTTTCAGTGGCATCTTTCTGAGGTAATTTTTCTCAGTTTGGTTTGCGCAGTCTGCAAAAATCACACTAATCAATTGATTTCTAAGCTTTGGTAGAATTGTTGGAAGTTCCATGGATGAGTTTCTTTTTAAGTACAGCATTGGCAGTCCATGCTTGTTCCTTCGAAAGGATGCTCTTGTAATTGATCATGGAGCTATATGAGAAAGAAATCCCAACTTCTAGCCTTTAAATTTATTATATTGGAAGTCAAGTGGATTAGATTTTTCCCTTTATTCATAGGTGTTGGAAATTTTCAAAGTCTTTTTGTAGCCTATTAGCATGATACCCTCCATCCCACATCAGATATGGTTATAAAAGAGGATGTCATTTATATATGATTATTTGGGTAACTCTATTGTCATAATATGAAGGGTTTGGACCCTGGGCTAGGGCTTGGGCTTGGGCTTGGGCTTGGAGCTATATAATAGGGTCCTTAGATGCCCAATGTTCGATTGGACAACATGGTAGTTTTAGCTACCATGTATTCTCCCGCTCCTTTTTTGAGGAGTAACCTCATATCTCTCACACACATAGATAAATATCATTAGTGCTAGCCTTTCGGTTAAACATGGTTTCAAATTGGTTTTTAAGGAAATTAATATCAATAATGAATCTTCTCCTTCTGCTTATTTGATTGTGTCTTTTGATAGATAATCTTTGACTCATTTAGGATTAATTCCAAAATGTGATCATAATAAAAGTGATAAATGTGACATTTGTGTGAAAGCTAAAATAACTTGGAAACCCTTTTCCTCTATAAAAAGACACTCACAAAAATTAGGACTTATCCATTCTGATATATGTGAGTTAAATGGAATCATAACCAGAAGAGGAAAGCGGTTTTTATCACTTTTATAGATGATCACTCAAGGATTACTTATGTTTATTTAATGCATGCCAAAGATGAAGCTTTATCTAAGTTTAAATCTTATGTAAATGAAGTTGAGAATCTATTAGCCTTAAAGGTCCAAGGTGAATATACCTTGGGGGTGTTTGGCAATTAACTAGTTAAATTAAAGTAAAGCAAATCCAGATAAGAAATGACAATGGATCATATCAAAAGTACACAATTTCAAAACTCCCTCTGAATTTTTCAAAAAAAGTAAAAAAAGCACATCCTTTATCCACTAAAAGACAAAAACACTCAACTTTTCTATATAAAAAGTAAAAAAGATACTATTTCAAACAACTAAAAACAAAATACCATCATAACACCTTATATTTTATTCTCCCTTAATTTGATGCTTTACCTCACCGTACTTCAATTCACCATACATCCAAATTGGCCCTTAATTTGATGAATTATGTGGATCCAAAGGCATTAGACATGAGACCACACCCTCCTTATTGTCCTTAACAAAATGGTTTAGTGGAACGGAAAAATCGAACTTTAGTTGAAATGGTAAGTTCTAGAGATTTTTGTATATACCCCCCGAGATTTGTAGGATTTGTAAATAGGCCCCTGAGGTTTTAGTATTTGCAAATAGGCCCCTGTATTTTCATTTTAATACCTTATGAGTCCCCAAAATCAATAGTCTTCTAATCACCATATGTTTTTAGGGTGAAATGACATTTTTTTTAATCACTTTCATCCTTATATACATAATTTCAAAAGTTTGGACTCAATTTTTTTGTAAAGCATATAACATTAACAATTTATTTAGTTGGAGAGAAAAACCCTAAATAAATTTATTCTTTTTATAAATATAGGGCTCATTTCATTAAACCCACATTGATCATGATGAAAATAACACCTATACTTATAACTAGTTATGATTTTTCAATCCATACATGACCCACCATTAGATTGATGAAAGTTTCAAAGTACACTATTAAGCTTCATGTGTAGGGGGTGTAAAAAAGTATTGGGGGAACGGGCAAATGTGAAAAAATATATTAAATTTTAAAATTTTTGAGGGGGTGGTGTTTAGCTCTATGTAAAAGAAATATTGGGAGGAGGGGCAAATGTTAAAAAAATATATTAATTTTTAGAATGTTCGGGGTTCTTAAACTTTTCTCAAATATGGGTAGGGCTTAACTCCCCGGGCCCTTATACCTGGGTCCACTCCCGGTCATGCGCATGAGAGGGTTATTATTGAGAGAAACCATTGGGGAATAAGATAGAATAATTGTGTTTCTACAAATAAAAGTATACTTATTTTTGTTTAATGGATGTATGGACAAAGCCGTAATTTATATAAAAATCCAACACAAATCTCATGGTGGATGTTTATTCTTGTTAGAAATATTGATTTTGGGGACATGAAAGGTATTAAAAAGAAAAGGCATGGGCCTATTTACAAATACTAAAACCTTAGGGGCCTATTTACAAGTTATAAAAACCTTAGGGCGGTCTATACAAAAATCTCTAAATTCTATGTTAATTAGTTCTGGCCTAAATAAAAATCTATGGGGAGAGGCCCTATTAACTGCATGTCATATATTAAATCGAATACCACATAAAAGGACTTGTCTTCCCCCATTTGAGATATGGAAGGGAAGGTCACCAAATCTTTCTTATTTTAGAATTTGGGGCTGTGGGGCTCTAGTTAGATTACCGGATCCAAAGATTTCTAAAATAGGACCAAAGGCTATTGGATGTGTTTTATTGCATATGCTTTAAATAGTAATGCTGCAGATTCTTAACTTTCTGTAGGTGGCATTGATAAAAATGTTATTATTGAGTCTCGTGATGGAGATTTTATGAAAATTCCTTCAAAAGAAACTTACCTTTTGACCCTTCAAACTCTATTGGACTTAATACATCTTCTTATAATGAACATGATAATGATATAAATATTGATGAGGACCATGAATCCCAAATTGAGATTATACCTAGGCGGAGTAAACAGGCCAAAAAAGACCCTTCATATAATTTTTGCCTTCGATTTTTATTTGTATCTTGTAGAAGGAGATAGGTCCACATTAAAGAACTCTTTTTTAATATCAAATGTTGATAATGACCCTTTAACCTTTGATGAGGCAATGAGCTCTAGAGATGCTCCATTTTGGAAAGAGGCTATTAATGATGAAATGGACGCTATTACAGCTAATAATACATGGGAATTAGTAGACTGACCACCAAGGTCAAAACCCATTGGAAGTAAATGGATTTTTAAAAGTAAGTTAAGATCCCATGGGTTAGTGGAAAAGTTCAAAGCCCGATTAGTGGCTAAGGGGTTTCGCCAAAAAGAAGGTATAGATTATTTTGGTACATATGCTTCTGTTGCGAGATTATCTACTGTTAGAGTTCTTATTGTTATTGCCTCTATATATAACTTGGTAACACATCAAATGGATGTTAAAACCGCATTTTTTGCTTGGTGACATAGATGAGGAAATGTATATTCATCAACCTATGGAATTTGTTATGCCAGGTCAAGAGCATGAAGTACATGCAAGCCAATTAATTCCCTTTAAGGCCTCAAACAAGCACCTAAACAATGGCATGATAAATTTGATAGTATCATTATTTCCCATGGTTTTCAAGTGAATGAAGCGGATAAATGTGTTTATTATAAATTTACACATGAAAGAGGTGTCATTATATGCATATATGTTGATGACATGCTTATTTTTTGGACCAATCATGCTATTGTTATAGAAACCAAAGAATTTTTATCATCATGCTTTAACATGAAAGACTTGTGGGGTGCCGGTCTTATTTTGGGCATAAAGATTTTGAGAGGAGAAAATGGTGTTTCTCTTACTCAATCTCATTATATAAAAAATATACTTAATAAATATGATAGTGGTAATTCAGAATAGGCCTCTACCCCAATAGATCCTAGCATTAAATTGGTAAAGAATGATGATAGATCCATTTCTCAATTGGAATATGCTAGTGTACATGGCAGTTTAATGTATGCGATGCATTGCACTTGTCATGGCATTTCTTATGTTGTAGGGTATTGAGCCGATTTACCAGTAATCCAGGACACGTGCATTGGAATGCTATTGAAAGGGTTTTTGGTTATTTGCAAAACGCCATGGACTATACTTTACATGATAGTTGGGAACTAGCTGTACTTGAAGGGTACACTATTGCAAGTTGGATTACAGGTTTGAATCACTCTAAAACCACAAGTGGATGGATTTTCGTGCTTGCAGGGGCAACAATTTCATGGGCTTCTAAAAAGAAAATACACACAACTCATTCTACAATGGAGTCAGAGTTTGTAGCCTTGGCAGCAATAGGTAAAGAGGCTGAATGGTTAAGGAATTTACTAACAGAGATTCCTCTTTGGCCTAAACCAGTACCGGCTATTTCTTTACATTGTGACAGCACATGGACGTTGTTACGGGTATATAGTGGCACATATAATGGTAAGTCCAAGCACATTGCCTTACGACATAGATATGTGCGGGACCTCCCTAAAAATGGGCTTATCATTATTGAGCATATTTGATCGAAAGCCAATTTGGCGGACCCCTTTAAAAAGAGCCTAGCTTGGGAAAATGATCCGGAAAACTTCCAAGGGGATGGGGTTGAAGTCCTTAAATGAATCATCACCTATGATGGTAACCCAACCTGACTAAGCGATAGTATTAAATTTTCAGATTCTATGGGAAGAACAAGTCATAGAGGTGATCGGTTGTGCACTAAAAGGAGAGATTAAAACCTTATTCCCATCCAAGGTTTATTAGTGCATGTCTGTATGGAGAGGGAGGTTGAGTTATTACTCTTAATGAGTCTATGTCTGTATAGAGGGGTGCAGGTCATACAGATGCACTTCAGATAGATTCACCTATGTATGTGTGGAACTGAGACCGCTTGCTATGGGACTTTTGGGCTAGTCCTCTAGCGCACTTACTAAACCAAGATAATAGCACATGGCCATTAATGTGTGGGCTTCTAAGGTCACCAATAGTTTTCCGGAAATGCATGTGTTTAGTAGATTCGGTTTGCCAAATGTGGTCCTTAGTTCAAGACAAAGTCCACAAAGTACCTAGGTAAGCTTTGATGTACTCGATCTAAGTGGGGGCTCAAGTCTGTAGAGACCCTCATATATGCATTCCTTTCCAATGCCCAGAACAATTTTTTTTTTCTTTTTTCCTTTTCTTCTTTAGATGTTTTTCAAAATTGGTGGCGACGATTTCATTTTTTTTTTAAATTTGTGGGGGAATGTTGGAATTTTTCGAAATCATTTTGTAGCCTATAGCTATTTGCATTATATCATCCGCTCCACATCAGATATGGTTATAAAGATGATGTCATTTATATATGATTCTTTGGATAACCCTATTGTCTTAATATGAAGGGTTTGGACCTAGGCTTGGGCTTAGGCTTGGAGCTATATAATGGGGTCCTTATTTTGGATTTTATTGGGCCCAACTTGGGTTGACCAAGTCCCATTTTGGGATGAGCTGGGCTTCTTTTGGGCCCAATGTTTGATTGGACAACATGGTAGTTTTAATTGCCATGTGGTAGTTGTTGTTCTGATAACAAATGTTCCATTCCGGTATACCCTATCATTCTTCCGCAACGCTTCCGAAGAGTAAGAAAGAAGATACATCTCATCTAGGCACCTCATCAAAGCCTTTAAATTCTGTGGTCATTCCCACACATAGACACACTTTGAATGATCTCATATAGTCCATCTAACCATTCTAATGTACTCATCTAACCCATCTAACCATTAATCTTTCGGTGCTATGAGCGGACCATTGGTGATCAATGGGTTGGTCTGGGTACTGCAAATTATAGTCCAATATACAGAGGATCTGGGCCTGTTTTATCTTGGAGGCAAATTTGCTGATAACCCATTTGTAGACATCCATCTAGTGTGGGGGCATTTATTGCCTTAAGGAGAGTGTGACCCGCGACTAAGGCGATCCATCCAATCATAGCCATTTATCATTAATATTTTTTTTTTAACAATAAGTACCATAAAATAAATTGGGCCACAGAACTTAATCTTGAGACCAATCCCATCATGGGGTGTATGCCTACCATTGCACCAAGTGCTGGTTTGGCAATTGGTTAAGAATTTTACAAGCTAATACTTATCAATGATTAAATCCTGTACATCCTGCTATTGTTCACTAAGTTTGTCATCACCACCATTATGGAATCGTATCTTATCTATTTAGGGTTTATTGATTGTTAACTTCAATTCTATAGCAGCAATTAAGGAATTAATTATATAATAGATGACCCACACAAGGACCTCCTAAGCATAATTATGTGAGACCGAGTACTAAAATATAGACTATCCGGTGCAAACTTTGTCAAACCATTTGGGAATCTTTCGTTTCTATCTTGGGCATGATTTTAAAACTACGTGGCCCAATTTTGTCAAATCACCGGGCTATTTGTTTCTAGTGCATTGGCTGTGGGTGTTTCATTGCCTTTTGATCGATGTGCTATAAGTAATCGATATCATTGGTTTATTTAACACCAATGAGGAAATTTATGTGAGGTTTTGGCCTTGTACTCTCTGTATTTTATAAAGATCTTTTGATACAAACTTTCTACAACTTCGAGCTATGGTGCTCAAAAAATTAAACACTACTCAAAAAAAAGAAGAATGAAAACAAGATAGATGATCTCAAAAGGGAGATAGCACCTGAAAAACCAAGAGGTTTTTGTGTTAATAATTCAAGATGACTCTTTTATTCAATGACTATTTCATAAATATAGGACTGGCATGGACTCATTGCATTTGTCACATGTTCCTAAGAATTAGCTCCACTTTGAAGTAGTTCCAACAACTACCTAATCTGAGAAAACATACTCTAACAAGTGAAAGCACTTTCTTGAGGACTCTGACTAATTCAACCTAACGAAAGAAATAGCAACCGAAAAGCAATTAAAGAAATAAAATCTTTATAGGGACCCCGGCCCCTGATCATGCAGAAGTGGGCACTTGATGAATTATGTTATGTATCATCTTTTGACAGAGAAACAAGAAGACACCCCAGTGGCAGTGGCAAGGGTGTCTCATCTACCCAATATTCGAGTGGATGCACCTTGCATGGTGTGAGAAAGCACGTGGGACCCACCTGGGCATTGATCCAAATGGACCATCAAAACCCTCCTTACGGATCCACTCGTTTTCACCTAACCCAATGGACTGGACCACTGAATCAAGAGTCAAATTTATATATATAAAGCCCTGCCCGCCCCCCCCCCCCCCCCCACCACCCCAACCCCGCCCATCATCAGTGACCCCCAGCCCCAACCCCATCCAGATACCCCTTGCATGGAAGTTCCATGGGAGCTATATGTACCGGAACAGGGCCCAATATTCAGATGAGAACCATCCCAGTAATTCTTATTTCTGGTCTATATAGACCATTTTTCGAGCCATCTAGCCCACCTATGATAAACTCCCCTATCAATATGGCTCCTAGTGGGCCGCATAGGCCCCTTTTCAGGGTCTTATGTGCAAACATCTCTCGCAAAACTAAAGCACAGGGGCGCGCACAGCTTCGCATGGTCTTGTATCAATATGGATCCCGATCGGGACTCTTCCAGTGGACATATATGTGTACTTATTCATTTTGGTAAGAAATGTTTGCACATTCGCTGTCCATACAAGATGTTATGCCAGCTAAATCCACCCTCTCAATTGCTTCCTTGGAGCAAAGAAAATCAAGGAAGAGATTTTATATAGGTGGCGCATATGGATGGAATGAAAGGATTCACATACACAGTCCACACACACTGGAGTTATGAAGCAGAATATAACATTCTATTTACATCTTATCTTATTTTACAAAAACACTACATATTGGCGCTCCATGCATCTGCGCTCTCTAATACATCTATTCCAATTCTCATCCCTAAAATATGTCTAGCCTTGAGCCATTATTTTGTCCCCCTCTCCTCCCATGATTGCAACCTTGAGTCTTCTCTTCAGCTCTCCCCTGTTGTAAGGAAAAACAAGAAGCCAAAGCTAATGAGGCTCGAGATAATATCATCGAATTTCAACGGCACCATTGTAAATGTAGCAATATGAAGTTTATAGAGTTATAAATAATTTTGATCCTCTCTGGAAGAGATAAAATATAATGAGTATGTATAAGAACCCACAGGCAAATATACCTTGTCCACGGAGTTTTGATCGGTCCAAAGGCGAGGCCAAAATTACTTCAAAAATCATTTAAAAACAAGGAAGAATTCATCAAAACAATCAAGCCGCCTAGGTCTAACCTAGCAGTGGTTTGTCATACGAGAGGGTCACAATCGACTGGACCTGTAAGGGTGCCATTGCCATGTATAATTTTTAGACAATGGACTGAACCAGCCCACTACTATCAAAGATCTTTAAATAATGATTTATACCAGTTCTGTTCAGGTAGAAGGAGAAGTAAACTTTGATCTATGGGTTGAAAACTCAGTTAAGCTCTAATGATGGAAGCAGGTATAACTCATTTTAATGCAAACTTGTTTCTTTTAAATGTTGAAAAACTGGGAGCAATACATCCATGCACGTCCATGGTTTCTGGACCATTATGTATCAGGGTATGAATTTTCTCAAGGCTGGTACTTAGATATTGTCTGAGCATATAAAAATAAATCCACATTTGAGACCCAAAATGCTACAGTTCCTTGTCCCTCCCACTAACATAAAGAAGATTTTACTCAAATTAGATTTAACATGCCCACCATCAAATTGATCACTAGATAACACATGATTAGACTTCAAAGTCTAAGGCCATTATGTAACTTTGAAGCAGTTACATTTAGTCAAAACGCTTTTGTGGCTGCCACTATTTTAGTCATGCTTTAATCCAACAAGACCAAAGGGAACTGACTTCCCCAGTGAATATTCTGCAAGGTTCTGTTGCCTGCAAGGGTGGAAATAGGTTGCATTGGGTTGAGATGGAATCTGCAGGCTGAGGCCCAACCTCTATCCAACTCGTTTATTAAACAGTAGATACTCATTAACAAGCACCTGATGTGGGGCCGACCCGATCCATCCCACCTTACCTCTTTAGCAGTAATCCCTGTTCTTCCCCCTTGTTTTCCAGGGTGATATTACTTGTGGCCCACCTTCAAGAACTAATTATTCTGAGCCAACGAATGGTGGACACACATTCATGATGCCCATAAAACCGCAGAATTGAAAATATGTGGACCATTTTTTAAATGTTTAGATGGGTCGATCGGGTCGACATGTGTGCATGCCAGTTTAACAGGTCAGGAGACATGCAACCAACCGACATAGGTGCAACCCGGGTTAGGCTGGTTGGATACAGGACTGGTCAGGTTTTACAACCCTAGTTGATTATTTAGAAGGAAAACAGAGAAAGTTCTTTCTCTTAATTTAGTAAGGTTTGATTACCTCATCAGCTGTCTATCTAATGTTGATGCAGATAGAAGGCCTCTATTCTCTTCTGCTCTTCTAAGAAGGTAAGGCATGACTTTCTCCACAGGCCCAAAAGGCAAGTACTTGCTCACATTGAAACCTGCATTTCTCAACCCAAGGGAAAGCCCATCTGCCATTCCCTTCAGCTGAGAAAATTGCAGCTTCAGCTTTCCCTTTCCAATCATCAACTCCTCTGCCTTTGCAGCTGCTACTTTCCCTACATACCAAAACACAACAAAACGGTAAACAACAAATAGGTAAGCATCCTTTAAACAACTTCTAAATTGCTCATGGTCCTAGACACAACTCTCAAATCCAGCCCAGTGCAGACCTGGTAATTTTCAAACCACTGTTAACCCCAAGGTGCCCCAGCACAGAAAGGGATGAAAATGGGTTAGGTTTGGTTTGGGTCCATAGCACACCTTGACCTGAACAGAAATACTAAACAGGACCCATACTCGGACTCTACAACCAAGGTCCAACTTAAAAGACCTGGGTCCAACGCAAATGGTAAATTAAAAGACCCAAATAATGATTAAAATACTAGTAGTTTTTACTTGTACATATGAAAAACGATGATGGCAACAGGTATAAAACCCACTAACCCCCAAATTTTGTTCCAGTCTAGTGGACCCTAACCAACCCAATTTTTGTAAAAAAATGGCCAAACTTTGAACCCCGACTTTGTACAGGACCATGCTCGGACCATACACCAAGGTCCAAGTTACCAATCATCCTGTGCACAAATGATCAAACACAAGTGAAGGCTCAAACACCTAGAGTGTTTAAATGCACAGCAACTACAGATCGTTTCTAAATGTACTAAGCAGTTCAGTTCAAAAGACTTCAAGAGGCTTCATAGAACTTAACAGGAACCTCGTTCTAATTTGAATCCAACTTACCGGATTCAAGGTTGTGAGTTGCAAGCACAACAGAACCATGGCCTTGAGCAATCTTTTCAAGCATGAATGAAGCGCATTCATTGTAGCATTCATGCGTGTCCTGAATGCATCCATGAATCGGTGAAGCAACACCCAAAGAAGAAGCCAATTCTGTTTCTCTGGTCATATAAGCTCCCCTCACCAGCTTAAACCCCATAGAAATCCCCCTCTTCTCTGCACCTTCAATGGCTAGAACTAGCCTCTCTTTTGCATCTCTCAAGTATGCTTGAATCGTCCCAAAAACAATGGGATTCTCATCATCGTTGAAGCGGATTGCAGCAGTGTATGTTAAGTAATCAATAGCCGGTTGCACAGATGTGTATTCAGCATCGACGAGCAAAGGAAGATTTGTTTCTTGGCACTTCTCGCAAAGTCTCATTAGCCTTTGTAGGGCTAGTTCGAGGTCTTGTTCTTCTTGGTTTGTTAGAGGGCATGGTTCTGAAGTGGTGTGATAAAGAGGACTTGAATCACATAACAAAGGCAATGAATCAAGTTTCCATGGAAGATCGAGTGAAGGGTTTTTCTGCTTCCATCTGAGCAAATCGCTTACTCGTTCAAGTAAAGAAATTGGGCAAATGGCAGTGATCTTCACACAAGAAAAACTCACCTGGGCAAGAAATTCACAACCTTACACTCATTCATCATCATAATTGAAAACCCTAAAATCCAGTTTATCTGCAGATTTATGCGGTCATGATGTGTGTCTGGGTCCAAAATATAGCGAATTTCCACCAGATTGGACCCCAGGGAACCCAGGCCCAGATCATTTAACTCATCAATAATGAAAAATTAATACATTACTAAGTAACAGATAACATGTAACACATATTACATAAATAAAAAGACATATAGCATACATTGTGATGCATTTTTATATATTTTAGACATTATATTCAGGCAAATGGGTATCAGTAGGCCCATAAAAGACCAGATCCCAATATTAATTCTAAAAATGGCCCCTTACCCAGATTTTCCAGTTTGGGCCCATCGGTAACTGGGTAGTGGCCTTAGTGAAATAAAACGCATTTCCTCTTTAGGTTGAAAAATCAGAAAAATGAAATTAAAAGAAAAACATTGATTAACCTACTTCCCCCCTTAGTCTTGCATTTGGTAGTAAATTGAACAGTGAACACCATTGAGATAAAAATTTGTTAGAGTAGTTTCCACATACATTTTTCTGTCAAGGTGACAGCCAGACAGCTTTATTAGGTTGCATCAGTTTCTACCTTTCCAGCTATAATAAGGCAGGCAACACTTAAATGTGCAGAAAGGCAGGCTTGCTTGGATCTGCAACAAAATAAGCCTAACTATACTACTGTTTTACCTTCTTTTTTTTTTCTTCTTGTTTTTTTTTTTTTTTGCTATGGGAGGGTTCCCAACCCTTTGGGCTGGACTAATTCCTCCAGGCCCAGAGGGAATCCGGGTAAACTCCCCTATAGTCCCAGTGTGGTAGTGCAGTTTCGAACCAACAACCTCCTGGTGCAACTGTGGTCCTAGGTCAACTGAACTACCCCTTGGGGTTTCTGTTTTACAAAATTAAATCCCTTACATCTTTCGGTTTCCTTTTCAATTAGAATCACTTTTATCTTCTTTTGTTAAAAGTAGTGTGCATGCCATTAGGTGTTATGTAAAGATCATATTTTTAAAAATTATTTTACTCTGTCTCAATTTTGGCTGGAAAAAAATAGTGTTTGGAACAAATGATGAAATTGAAGCGAGGGAAAAGATGTAGAAGGAGAATGAGGGAGAATAAGAAAACTATCTCATAAAGTGATTTTCAATAAGGAGAAATGAGTATAGAAACATGATTTAAGGGGGGTGAAATCATTTTACATGTAAACAAACAGCCCTTGATGGATAAGCAAGATTCTTTAAAATATATATATATATATATCTTGTGGGTTTTGTTAGAGAATCATGAAAGCTATCAAATGCTTATCTGGAATTTGGATTTTATAAGGCTTGAGATCAGGCTTACAATTGCTGAGATAGGGTCTGGCCCAATAAACAAATACTCTAGATATGATTTCAATTGATCGGAGTGATTTCCCTTTATTGTGTTTTTCCAAAGACTGAATCAAGTGTAAACTGAAAGGGTCAATTTGAAACTGATCGAGTTGGACCGATTCATAAATGATCTGCTGCCCAGGTGGCTGAGTTGCCTTGAAATAAAAACACGTTTTGAATTGTCTTCTTACAGTTGTAAACAGCTAATAAAGAAAAATATCTCACTTATTGAAGTCTTCAAAAATCCGACAACATCCTAAACGAAATCCATTAGAATCCCATAAATTTATTAAACATATTACATAAATTTCACCCTCTTGAGATGAGTTCTCTTCCGATTTCATTGTAACACACCAGACATGTAACAAACATCAGAAACTCATTGCAAATCACGAAAAAAAAACACTTAGAGAGAAGATGGGTCCTCAATTCATTGAAACACACCAAACATCTTACAAAACTAACCTTTTTTTTTTTTTTCTTTTTTTGTAAGAGAGAAAATAAACATCTAGGAAAACTTAGAAACTTAGAAACCAGAGAGAGAACATGAAAATAAACATCTAGCAAAACTTAGAAACCAGAGAGAGAACATGGGTTTTCTTCTAATTTAAAGAAACTACTAGAGAGAGAAGAAAAAGAAGAAGAAGAATGAATGAAAGAAAGAAAACACCTTCCTTTCAAAGAAGATTGCTCTGTTATAGCACAGAGAACATAAAAATATGAAACAGATACAGAATGAGCAAGGAAAAAAAATTCCTAACTTTCTCATCGATCAAACTTTTCACAGAATCAAAGAGAAAACAAATAAACAAAATCAAAATTTCCAATCTTTCAAACCCCAAACAACGTAGATTTATTAAAGAATAACATGATCATCGCATACTCACAGAAGAAGGTGGAAGGAGAGATGCAGTATTGATTGTATTCAAGAACTCCTCCAAATTCCTATCACACCCATGATTGTCACTCGCATCTTCCAAACCATAATCAAGAATCCCCCTCAACCCAACACCCCAAAGCCTCTGAAGCGTCTCGCTCGCCTCTTCCACATTCTCCCCTGCACAGAAATGATCATAAACCGTCCTCTTTATCAACTCCAACAAAACTCCTCTAAACACCTTCTTCTCCATGAGACTAGATCTCATGACCCGAATCCCCACATCAACAACAGGGTCGAACGAAACGAGGTGGAGATTGAAGGTTGATTTCAGGAGCTGAGAGGTCGACATGGAGGAGAAAAGCCTCTCTCCATCGTCGAAGTTCAGGTTCTCAACTGAAGAAGTTGAGGCTTTCGGAATCGACGGAGGCAACTTTTCTAGCAAATTGAGAGATGACCCAGTAGAGTTTGAGATTGAAGGAGATTGGGTGTGGAGGAATCTGAGGTTTTTGAGGAGTTTTGGAGAAGATCTCGCTGCCATTCTTTTCGGAGAGAGAGAGAGAGAGAGGGAGGCTTGTTTTTGTTATGCGTTGGAATGAGAAGAGGAAGGTGTGTTTAAATAGAAGAGAAGAGAGGAGGAGGTGTATGAGTATTTGGACGGTAAAGAGGATCGTCTGGAGATTTTGATGGAAGCGGAGCGGAACGGTGTTTTTGGGAGTCAATAGAGTAGTGTTTTTCTTTTTGGCTGAAATTTGGGAGAATCCAGATGGAATTAGTTGGATCTGATGGGTGGTGAGAAGGAGCTGACAGGGATGAAAAGAGAATCAGACGCACGCTTACCTGTAGTGAAGCCCGACTCCTGTTGCACCTCGGAAGCATGCGTGATTTGCTCGGAGGGTCGGAACTTCAGGGATCGGAACTAGGGCGGTTGAAATGCTCCATGATTCATTAACACGATGCAATTTTACATGGTGTTAATGGGTTTGGATTGGCTTTTAATGGGTTTGGATCATTAACGGGTCGTGTACGAATTAAGTTAGTAATCCATTAATAACCCGCTTAGCCTGTATTCTTTTTTTTATGAGTTCCTAAGTGTAGCTAGAATTAATTTATATTTTAAAAGAATAAATTAAAATTTATTATTTTATAGTGGGGTTTTAGGTGGGATACACTGGAGATCCTTACAAATAGTTTCTTGTGGCTTATATAGTTTTCTCCTTATATATTTTTGTATGGATTTTCTTTTAATTTTCGAAATGACTTAATTACTTAACGGATTAACGGGTTGGGTCGTGTAACCCGTTAAATTAATGGGTCATGTTCGGGTTGTATTTTTTGACCCGATAAGTTAAAGGGTCGTGTACGGGTTGAGGTGATTTTAACACGAATTCGTTAACCCGTAACCCGAATTCATTAACACGACACGATTGACAGCCCAAATCAGAATAAAATCTCTTTTTCGAGAATCTCCAACTTAAAGAATTTACAATATGAGTGGAACTCATGAGTGGGGTCTACTCAATCTAATTCCAAACTGTTAAAAATAAATGTTTATTGTGGGGGGAAAAAAAAACAAAATTAGACATGGTCCCAAGCATGGGAAAATACACATCTACACATTCCCGAGGATGGGACCAACCATTGCGTATGAGAGAACATATTCCCTGATACATATATGGCATATCACAATATGGTACAAGGTAGCTAGATGGGACCGTACTTGGGGTCCTATGGTTCATAGGACCAAGAGGATGGAAAAACCCATCTAAGCAGGCCTTATAAATCGAAAACGGGTTTAACCTCATGTCTTTAACCCCTTAATTCATGGCTCAATTTTTTAAATTTTTTTTTTATTTTGCTTAAGGTAAAATATATAGGGAAAAGGAAGAAGAATACATGGGCATATGCCGCTCCCAAAAGCTAAAAAATCAGCTTCTAAATAAGCTCATATTAGCCAAAGAAAAAAAAAAAAAAAAGAGGCTCGCATCAACCCATACGAAAGCTCTAAGGAGCCAAAAGGAAAACAAAGATGGTCAATTTGTTAGAGGAGTCAAAAACTCTCAAAAATTGGAGAAGGACATTCTTGAGACGGTTGAACATTAGTCGGCAAGGACTTGATGGATACGGAGAGATGCTCAGATAGGCGTCTCTTGGTTCCATCTATAGAAGATATTCTATCGTTAAAGATAACTTCATTCCTGTAATTCTAAATGACAACAGTGAAGGAGAAAAAAACGCAAGTGCTACCCATTGAGATTCAATTGCACTCCTACCCTTAGAAATTGCATTCTAGATAGAAGAAGCCTAGAACTGCATGAGAAGATTCTCCCCTACATAAGAGAGTAGCCATCTCCAAAGGCTATAAAAAATCACATAAGGAAAAAGTTACCTTCATATTCTTCCTTCACATCACAAAGAACACTTTGAGGGGTTTATATTAAAAACAAATTGACTCTTGATCCAAAGATCCACTCCATTTAGATGCATTCACACCCATCGGATCCGGTTCAATTTTCTAAGGGGGTGTGGATGGTTTAGATTGGTGGTAGGTTGCCCGACCTAATATGGTACAAAGTGTATTGACCAGAGAAAAATTCATTTTCCTAAGATTTTACTCTAAAGGCCTGTTCTTTTATTAGAATTTCCGGCAAGAGTTTATTATGTGAGAGTTCATGGACATGATGCGTCCTTGGCATTTGCAATCGCCATTTTTTTTTTTTTTTTACCAAAATTTTAGTTACCTAAAAAGTCTCAAGTAACCTTTGGAATTCCTAGAATTTTATAACTCCTTACTTTTGGCTGGGTTATTTTGATGCAAAAGTACAAAGGAGGATTCATGAATTTCACGTGTTGGAGAATTTAGAATTTCTCAAGCAAGAATTCTGTGAGTTCTAGTAAAGAAACATGTCCTAAAAGAAGTTTACCACGGTAGGAATGATCATATAATGAATAATGTGATTAATACTATGGTCAGGACCAAGTCCTATTGGTGTTAAATTTAAGGACAACACATAAAGTTAAGACATTATTCTTGAGACTAGGTAGGTCCTATCTTAGGTTTCACTCTTTCAACTTAAGAATTCTCTAGGCTTAGTTGATCCATTTAATTTTAAAGCTATTCACACCAGACAGGTGTCAATGCATAATAAAAGCAGCCAACATGACCTGACTACATGTTGAGTCTAAGGGGTTGTTTGTTTGCATTAGAATACATAGGATTTAAGTTAGAATTGAAGATTAAAAGTGAATTTTTAGAAAGGAGAACCATATTCAATCACCTTTTCTTTTATGAAAATAGAGTCAAGGAAAGATGGGAAATAAATACTCAGTCATCATCCTAATAACTCAATGCATTAAAAAGAGAAGGTCTTATTTACATCTCCACCTAGGGGCGGATCCACATAGTGGGAACCTGGGGCGAATCTGGAAATGGCTAATAAGTGCTAAGGTCCAGCAGCCATGCACCTGATGTATTCAATAACCATTGCCCCAACTTTAACAAAGAAAACTCCTTTTTGTGATCTCAACTTCTCTACGATATATTGCTTTCCCTGCGAGGTTTGGGTGTACGAAGTTGGCCGGGGTGAACTGATGCACTGCGAGTCTCCTCACTCATTGAATCCGACTTGACCCTTTTCATCCCTTTTGGTTGGGACTATTTCCTACCAAAATGATGTCCAACTGATTTGGACTGCTTAGGCTTAGTTTGGATTTGTCTTGCAAGGTTAGCATCTGTGTGGGGGCATTCCTGCAGTACCGAGATTGTTCTAGCTTCGGTAAAAGTACCGGCTGGGTTTGCCTTAGTCTCAGTTATATGTAGCTCGGCAACAGTGCTAGCTATATGCAGCTCGGCAACAATGCTAACACGGCAATAATGCCAGCTATATGCGGCTCAGTAACAGTGCCAGGATATGTCCATCTCAAAGCTATTTCTAATCTCAGTATCATCTTCAACCTGGTTCGGTTAACCAAGATGAGTATTGAGTGTCAGTCAATTACAATCATGCTCCTGTAAAGGTACGGACACGTTGTTAGATAGGATGGACGTGCCTGATAGAAATAAGGAGTTGTCCTTATCTGGCGGTCACATTAACAATCCTAGAAAGAGTGGGAAGCTAGAGTAAGGTCCGATGAGACTTTACTTCCAACTACCTCCACTCAGAAAAAGTTTGATGGGACTTCCACCTATATATATATATATGCAAAGGGTTAGTCCTAAAAAGGTACGCATACACACTCCAAATCCTGCTGTTCTTCTTACCACTCATCCTTTGTTTAGTTGCTGAACTAACTTAGGCATCGGAGTGCCTTTTGCTGGTTGCAGCCAGGATCTCTGACTTTTGTTTCTCTCCTTCCCTTTTAGGTTTCAGGCATTTGATCATTCTTAAGAAGTTTTACATCCATCTTAACAAGTCCGTATTAATTTTGGCACTTATAGTTGGCGCCATCTGTGGGAAAGGATTGAGCAAGATTTACAAACACTATGCCTCCGAAGACTAGAAATGGCGAAGGATCGTCGAGAGGCCCGTTGCTACCACCAGTATTGCCAAAGTAATTGCCGTCGGCCCCTCACCAGAGGAGATCCTGGGGAAGATCTGGTGCAGCGAGTGTGGAAGGGTCTGTGACTCAGTCGGGCTCATCGTCAAAGGGGGTGACAGCACCTCCTCTGCAAGATAACCCTCTAATGGCACCTTCTCGACAAGATGTTCCTCTAATAGAGCGTCCCCAAGAGAGTGTTCCTCTACTAGAAAGTGCCCGACGAGGTGATACACCAATGCCGTCCAAGCCACATCAATCCCATCACCGGACCGATGCCGACGATGATAATGACCCACTCCTTGTAGATATCAGGGCCCAAAAGCTTGTTATCCAAAAGCAAAATGAGTTGATTCATCTACTTCGGCGGCAGCTCCAGGAGAAAAATAAAGCTCTGGTTCCAGCTCCTAGACGCGGCTGAACTTCTTCAGTTGAACAGGATTTGAAGCAAATCTTGAGTAATAAGAGGCATGAATGAGCTTACGATGAAGACTCGAGTAACAGCCATTTTAACGAAGACTTAAAGAGGCCGCGCCAAAGACCGGAGGATAATGACGACCTAAGAGAATGGCTTGACCGACAAGTCAAGCAGACGGTCAGGCTGAATATGGAGATAGTCAACTTCACCCGAGATCGGCTAAACGCCTACGACACGAGGATCTTGGCACATCTCTCTTCTCTCAGGAGATAAGGAACTTTTCTCCTCTTGAAAAGTTTAGTGTCCCGAGGTTCGTCCTTTATGATAGGACCTTAGATCCTGCAGCACATCTCCTTCACTTTACTTAGAGAATGTCGGTGTGGGGCAACATAAGTCACCTGAAATGTAGAGTTTTCTCTTCCAGTTTAGAAGACCTCCCTCTAAGGTGGTTCTGCGCACTTGTAGAGGGGTCAATTTCAAGCTGGCGGCAACTCCAAAATTCCTTCGTGGAAAAGTTCCAGGCTCACAGGGTCATCCTTAAGACGGCTGATGACCTGATGGCGATCAGAATGCGGCAGACCGAAAATATCACCCAATTCGCTAAAAGATTCTGGACGATCTATAGCAAGGTCGAGGGTGCCACTGATAGGGTGGCCATCAGGTCCTTCAAATAGGCTTTATTGCCTGGCAATGAGCTTTGGAAGGATTTGGTGCAGTTCCCCGTGGTCACGGTGAAGGCACTGATGGCCCGGGTGAACCAGTTTATTGAGCAAGAAGAAGACGAGGCTTGAGCTCGAAAAAGCTTTGACCTCTGGCAGGAAGACAGACCCTCCAAGAGAGACAAGAAATCATCTCGGAGGGAGGAGGTGGACCGAGACAAGGTTTCGACAAGCTCCACGGTGGTCTCGGCTCCCACCTCGCGGGGCGACTTACAGAGGTTGGTAACCAAGATGTTCCAGGCCCAGCTCGGCAAGACAATAGAGGTCTACATTGATGACATGGTTGTCAAGTCTAAAAGGTCACATGACCACTTGGCAGTCCGAAGTCAAACGTTTGATATCCTCAAAAAATTCCAGCTTAAACTGAATTCAACCTAGTGTGCGTTTGGGGTCGGCTCCCGCAAATTTCTGGGAAGCTTGGTCACCAGAAGAAGAATTAAAGCAAATTCGGACCATATCTCAGCAATTCAAGGAATACAGAGTCCAACTACGGTGAAGCAGGTTCAGAGGCTGAAATGGCTACCGCACTCAATCTCTTCATCAGCTGAGCTTTTAACAAATGCCAACCTTTCTCTCAGCTTTTGAAGAGAATTTTGAAATTTCAGTAGACTCCGGAGTGCGACCGAGCTCTGCAGGAGCTCAAAAACTATTTATCTTCACCACCCCTACTATCAACACTGAAGCAGGGAGAAGTACTCTACCTATACCCGGCGGTCTCGGATCATACAGTGAGCTTGGTACTCATCAAGGAAGAGGTTACCGAGACAGAGCAAGAGCAATCTTGGAAGCATTTCCTCGATCCAGCATGGAAGGTCTTCGTTGATGGATCCTCAACCTCCAAAAGGGCTGGCGCTAGCATAGTCCTCCAATCTCTAGAGGGCTTTCTCATCAAACAAGCCTTAACACTTGGCTTCAAGGCGTCCAATAATGAAGCTGAGTATGAAGCATTGATTACAGGGCTCAACAACACTAAAATCCTGGGGGCACCGCAGTTTATGGCCTTTAGTGACTTCCAACTAGTGACGAGCCAGCTGAATGTAGACTACCAAGCTCTTAACGAAAGGATGGCAGCCTACCTAGCTCATGCAAAGCAGCTCCTTCCTTAGTTCGATAGAGTTGAAGTCAAGCAAATCGGTAGAGATTTCAATTCTCATGCCGATGCTCTTGCCAAGTTGTTTTCAATTCTCGCCAAGTTGTTAAACTCGGCAATTGTTTACCTAACTGCAACGGAGCATTAGGGAAATGAAGAAAAGCCTTAAATGGTTAAGGCGCAAGCTAAACACCAAGTTAGAGAACTCGGTGTCTACCTTGGCGTTCAGAAATATGTTTGGTTGTGGAACCAAGTATTCTATCATTCCAATTCTCATGCCGATGCTCTTGCCAAGTTGTTTTCAATTCTCGCCAAGTTGTTGAACTCAACAATTACTTACCTAACTGCTACGGAGCATTAGGGAAATGAAGAAAAGCCTTAAATGGTTAAGGCGCAGGCTAAACACAAAGTTAGAGAACTCAGTGTCTACCTCGGCGTTTGGAAATATGTTTAGTTGTGGAATCGAGTATTCTATCACCGAGGTTAATATATTGCATCCTTTAAGTTAAAGAACTTAATCTAGTTTGCTCCTGTTAAGCTCTGTTACGAACCGAGCTATGGTATGGACAAATTTGGTATTCGGATACAAGTTTCTTGAGTTACGAAACTTAAGAATACACGAGGTTCCGGTTATTGAAACGAACTCAATCAGTTAAGCAAAATTGATATCTTCTACGTCGATTCAAACAAGTTAATAATTATCTCGAACAGACGAAGCGACATCTTGATAGGGATCAGACGTCAACAACCAACACCAAGATGAAGAAGAGCATGGGCTTCAAACTTAATACTCAGAAGACTCCTCCATCATAATGATTAGCTTTCAACCTCAAAGAGTTAGAGAACTCTAAAAGGTCAGAAGTTAGGGGGCAATTGTATGGGGGCATTCCCGTAGTACCGAGCTTGTGCTAGCTTCAGTAAAAGTACCGGCTGGGTTTGTCTTGGTCTCAGTTATATGCAGCTCAGCAACGGTGCAGCTATATGCGGCTCGGCAACAGTGCCAGGACGCATCCATCTCAAAGTTATTTATGATCTCGGTATCATCTTCAGCTCGGTTCGGTTAACAGAGATGAGTACTAAGTGTAAGTCAATTACAATCATGCTCCTGTAAAGATACGAACACGTTGTCAAATAGGATGTGCGTCTGATAGAAATAAGAAGTTGTCCTTATCTGGCGGTCACATCAACAATCCCAGAAAGAGTGGGAAGTCAAAGTAAGGTCCGATGAGACTTTACTTACAACTACCTCCACTCAGAAAAAGTCCGATGGGACTTCCGCCTATATATATGTCAAAAGATTAGTCCTAGAAAGGTACCTGCTTTTTTCCTTACCACTCATCCTTTGTTTAGTTGTTGAACTAATTTATGCATCGAAGTGCCTTTGGCTGACTGCAGCCAGAGTTTCTGACCTCTGTTTCTCTCCTTCACTTTCAGGTTATAGGCATCCGGTCCTTCCTAAAATGTTTTACTAACCAGTCTGTTTTAATTTTGGGCCCTTACTGCATTGATAGAGTTGTTCAGTTTTGTCCGTTTCATGGTTTAGCCTGACCCTTGTACTCAGGCTGATTTGACGTAAGAGACGCTAGGTAGAATGGGGTATCCTCATTCCACCCATGGTTGAGAGTCCCAAAGAGGGATAGGACGGACACACATATAACCATGACCATAAATCTATTCCTTAATTTGTCCTAGTCATGAGTGGATCTACGATAGACCCAAGTCTAGAAAGCTATTTGACTTAGCATGTCTTGGCTTGTTTACAGTGCCACGAATTGCACAACCTCGACCAATTTGCCTGTCCTTCTCGTTTTGACCATTACATTGGTACGGAAATGGCATATTATATTGACATTTGTAGGCATCAAGGATACTGAGATGTACCTTTCAAAAAAAAAAAAAAAAAAAGAAAGCTGAAATGTAGGTAATTTTGCATTGAGTTTGTCTAGTGGGCATCGAGGATGCTAAAATGTTGGTGATCTTTGTACCAAGCTTGCCCCGCCCACTCTATTTACATCCGTTACAATTGCATGCTATTTATCCATCCTCACATTCAATTATGACTTGTTAGTTTGTTGCACTTTCCACAGCTTCCGTTTATGTTGGATTATGTGTTGGGCCGCTGGTGCAATCAAGCCCAGTTATCTTTTGTCTGTTCTGTATTAAGGTAACATCTATCATCATGTCTGCATTGTACCTTTACTTTTTGTACCTCAGTTTATTGCTGCTTATTATCTAACTTGTAGGCGGTAAAAACGACACCTACTTAGATTGAGATGAAATCAAGGTAAAACTCCTTAGGACAGGGAATGCTGAACGCCAAGAACCTGAAAAGGAAGGAGAAAGGCTAGAGTCAGAGCCCCTGGCTGCCGTGAGCCGAAGGCACTCCGATGCCTGAGTTAGTTCTGAGAAAACTAAACAGGAGGAGGAAGAGGGGAATGAAACGATGTGGAGTATTGTGAGTTGTGTATTGCGTACCTCTCATGGGACTGATCCCATGTGTATATATAAGTGAGCGTTCCTCGTTCATTCTCTCTTGTGAGTGGGGGTAGGTGAGGTGAGGTCCCATCGGTCCTTATCCTGACTGGCAGCAGTAGGTGAAATGGGCAACACCCCTCCCTCTCTTTCCACGCCTTCAGCCAGTTGGCGTACAGGGCTGATAAAGTGCACCTCTTATTGCCATAAATGAGCGATCCTATCGCCATAAATGTCTGCTCATATCTCTCTGGGCGAGCCGTATTTCCAGGAGGAAGGTGGCGGCCCACTCTGACTCTAGTACTGTGGTCTGAGACCAAGGATGGCTTGGCCGTGGCATGCCCTTGTACTGAGCTGGCATTTATGCCGAGCTACCGAACCGTGGTGTTGAGCTACCGAGCTACTGACCGAGCTGCTGAGCTACTGACCGAGCTGCCGAGCTAAAGAGCTCCTTCCACAGAGGCTTGAGGTGTTCGGTGAGTTTAGCCATAATCTTTGCTTAACTTCATTGTGGTGTTTTACCCACACATAACTGATATTGGTTTCTTGCTAGACTACACAAGTCTGATACTTTACTCAGTGCTTGTAGGTAGCAGGTACCCACTCGTTTAGCATAATCAGGGCAATGCGATCATTTTAGAAACGCAGGTTAGTTAGAAAGATGCATTGAGGACCTTGCTACTGATAGCTAGCAATTTGCAAAGAGTCAATACATCCTTTGGTTCAATTTCCTTTATTCAATTTAGTTTTGCCCTTGATGACTCAAGGTTGTATTAGTTACTGCTTTCAAGACATGAAGTAATTGTCCTTTTGCAACTCTAATATAATTATGCTTTGTTCCATCATCCCTTTGGAGATTTTTAATTGGCTCATTTGTGGAAATATATTGGTTATTGATGCATTAATATGTTGCGCCCAGGGATCAGACAGGGCACTGGAATCTGGGATGTGACTATTCACCATTAGAATCTAAAGAAAATACACAAAATACGCACTACTATCATCTTATTTAAGTTATGGCCAAATTTCACCACTCGATTTAGCTTTATTTAAATCTCAATACAATAAGAGTTGGGCCCACCATCCGCAACAATATTTTAAAGCATATGATTATTTGTATATTTTTTTCACGTACTTTAAACATGATAAACCTAAGCATTCACTGGTAAGCTCTTGCATTGCCTCTTACAAAACTTCACCTCTTGCATGGCTCTAACCAAGTTTCATGAATAGGAGTTGAGCCCACCAATCGTGATCTTGCATATTTCATTCACATGTATTGGATATGATCACCTTAACAGTGGGCCCAACTCTTTACAATTAAGATTGTTTATAAGAAAATAAAAAATTGGAGAGTCTAGTTTTAGCCATCTACATTTTGTTAAGTGACATGTTGTATGAGATTCTTTCTTTTTCTCTTCTTTTTTTTTTTTTTTTTTTTTTTTTTTTTTTTTTTTTTTTTTAAGTTGGGCTACACTCGAGGATGATGTATGGGCATGCATTTGTGTGATATTAAGATGCCAACACCATTGAACCTTGGGTGTGTTGTTCATATGGAAAGTCAATTTTTCCGGTGAAATGTGTTCTCTTTGAGTGCGCTCAACTCAGGGGGTAGGTATAAGAAAAGGAATTGACCCTTTAACTATTCAAGTTTAAATATCAGAAAATACATTCACAAGAATGGAATGATGCCACAGGAGCCCTTAATGTGAATCATTTGTATTGCAATCGCTGCACGCATTGCACCTCTAATTTAGGGCTCAAAAGTTTTGAGTACTTATAAATCATTAGACTTTAAGAGTCTTAATCCATAGATCGTGACCATAAGATACTGTCCATCACAATAGAATATTAAAGTACCAATTGTAGGTGCATATATACTGTTTATTGAAGCCACAACCCAAAATTGAATAAGCAAACAAGTGTTTTTTTTATTTTTTATTTTTTTTTGGCCTTTTGGTAAAAAGGTGAACAGCGCGTGGCACGAGCAGGTGAGGAACTACCGCGGCCACAACTGTCATGCTGCGTGGTCTCTCCTGGGGTACGTGCCCCACTACAGGTCCTTCAACACTCCAGAAAGGTATCGGGAATAGACTCCGTGCTGAGTGGGGAAGGCGTTAGTCAAGGGACAGCGACGACCGCGGTGCCCGGCTCGGTGGCGGTGACCGTTGCGATTCCCACCGGACGTCTGGTTGAGTCGGTAGACCGTCTCCAGCAGTCTCCGCCGCGGAGCCTGTCGGGACTTCGAGAGCCAAGCCCCGGCCTTCCCGAACGAGGCTAGTAGCTTCCAGCTCGGAGGAAGAGGAAGAGGAAGAGGAAATGCTACGCCAGCGCGGGCGACGCTACGCTGCAGAAGACCTGTCTGCGGCGGCTTTTGGGGACATCGGAAGCGGGGTCCGGGATCCTCCTCAGGCAGTGGCTGCGACGCCTCCGGCGTTCCCGGGTGGTACTCCTGCCCCAGACGCCGAGACGGTTGGTACCGCTGCGGTTGGGGCTGCTTGGCCAGACGAGGCAGAGGTCGTCTTAGCTTTCCGCCTCCGGCTGTCGTTGCGGATGACTCACCCTCTGATCATACCGTGGGGGCCGGAGGTCGGGCTCGCCCCGCCGAGGTCGCTGAGGGCGGGCGACCCGAGAAGAGGGCAAGAGTCGAAGCCTCGCCTGGCCCCTCTTTGCCTCCGCCTGCTGGTGGGACGATCCTGCCTCCTCCTCCGGCTCCGTGGAGGCCGGCCATTGAGGAGGTTCCGGGGAGGCCGCTGGCCGAGACAGACCGCGCCACCGATCCCCAAGTGGTCGCAGCTCTAGGACGAGCCTGCGCCCTTCGTCAAGACATGGCTAGGTGGGCCGAGATGGACAACGAGTCACTCCTGCTCTCCTCGATGCGATCCCTGGTGTCGGTAACTGCAGTATTTTTCCCTCAGCTTTTAGTTCGGTGTCGTTTTATTGACTTCGGGTTCTCATCTTTGCAGCTGTTGCAGAGGTGCCAAATGGGCATCGAGAGGCTCGATGCAGCCGAGGTGCGAGAGGCGGAATGGGTGGTTGAGAGGGACGATCTGCGGGCGTCCTTGGCGTCTAAGGATGCGACGCTGGCAGAGGTGGCGGCCAGGAACGCCGGCCTTGTCTTTGATTTCGAGGAGACAAAGGTCAAGGTCGAGCGTCTCAAGGACGAGCTGGAGGACGAGAAGAGCCAGAACCTCCACCTTGCCTCTGAGCTCGACGATCTCCGGATTGCTGCAAAGCGACAGGAAGACGACCTGGAGAGAGCGAAGGGGACAAACAGGAGGCTCCTCTCTCAGCGGAACCAGGCGCAAGGTTCCCTGGAGATGGCGTTGAGGGGGAAGGCGGCCGAGATCGAGTCTGCCCTGGCAAAACAAGAGGCCAGGCTCAAGGAGGAGTTCCTCACCGAGCATGACTCCATCATGGGGGAGGAAGTCGGCAGGCTGTCCGCTGATTACAAGGATCAGCTGCCAGGGATCCGGGACCGAGCCTGGGAGCTTGGGTAGAAAGCGGCCTTGACCAAGGCTGGGGTCCCCGAGGATAGCCCTCTCTTCCTAAATACCCCAAAATTCTCCTGCTCGGACTCGGAACTCGCGGCCGTGTCTCGGGTCCCCTCTGACCCTTCTTCGCAAACCTGTCCGGAAGCGAGCGCCGCGCCCGGGGCACCTCAAGGGGCTCCAGCTGTCAGCGCTGATCCCGAGGGCTACCAAGTGGCTGCGGTCGTGGAGGTCCCTCCTGAAGCTGTCGCCCTCGAGGCTAGTGTTCCTGAAGCTGGCGCGGTCGTTCCTGAAGCTACCCCGACCACTCCCGAGGCCAGCGCGGTCGTGGCCGAGGTCCCTCCAGAGATTGACTGCAATGTGGAAGCTGCAGCCCTTTGAGGCTTTTTGTAATTTTTGTAATTTTTTTCTTTTATCGCATCTCCATTCATCTTGTAATCAGGAGCTTTGATTAATGAAAAACCTTCCTCACATTCTGGCTTCCTTTCTCCTTGTCTTTGATGAAATGTGTGTGGCCGACCTTATGTCGCATTGCTTTTCTGTTTGAGTTGTTGGTCCGGATGGCCGAACCCCTGGCCATTCTCAAAATTGAGACATCCGCCAATGACCGAGACCCGGCGCATGAACCGTGGTCTCGGTCTGCTGTGTACCCATAATCTCCCCCCCAGCTACTGACCTGTGAGCTCCTTGGAGCAGGTCAGGAGCTGAGTGGCTATGTTAGGCCGGGAGTGATCTTTTGAGTACCTGTGATGCGTTACCGAGACGGAGGAGTCTTGGTTCAGTTAGGGCTCTTCCTTATCACCTTTTGCTGACGTGGAGTGCCTCATTAAGTTCTTTTGCTGACGTGGAGTGCCTCATTAAGTTCTTTTGCTGACGTGGAGCGCCTCATTAAGTTCTCTTCGCCAGTCGAGGCAGTTGCCCTTTCGTCTGTCGAGGCATTTAATAGTCCTCTGGAAATGCGGCGCCGGTGCCATGTGTCGCTTCTGTGAAGGGCACGCAATTACATCCGCAGGACGCCTGGGCTGCTCGAGACGACGTTAGGGCTATTCGAGGTAGGGCCACATTAAAGGCTTCTCTTGAAATCTGAAATGGTGCCTCCATCCCTTATAAATTAGGGCACCTTCTCCGTTTTCCTTCTTTTCGATCCTCAGAATCCCTGTTGCATTCTGCTGAAGAACAATACTACCTGCGAGCACTCTTGTTTGCATGGCCTTTCATCGTAGGACTTCTTTCTTCTGTCTTCTCCATCTCTAGTAGGTTGTTCTCCGTCTAGGGTAGAGAATGGGCGTTCACAGGCACTGGCTAGGGGACCCATTGTCCATAGGCCTGTTTAGGGAGGCATACCAGGTCCCTGCGAATGTAGAAGTCAGGCCAGACGGCCCTGGCGATGGCTTCTCATACAGCGACGGCTGGATGCCATTTTGGCTAGTGTCCGTTGTGGAGGGAGGGGTCCGGTTCCCCCTTCACCCACTCCTCAGGGACTGTCTCCGGGAGTGGGGGTTGAGCCCCTGCCAGCTACTTCCCAATGGGTATAAGATCATCATGGGAGTAGTGCGGCTGAACGAGATACTGACAATCAACCTCGGTGTCCCGGACATCGAGGAGGCGTATGACCTCTGCAAATCCGCAGAAGGGCATACATACTACCTCCGGCTAAGAGTCCACCGAACAGCCTTCGTGACCGCACTGGAGGATTCCTATAAATACGCGGGGGAGGACCGTGTCTTTGTCCGAGGGGCATGGGAGTTCGGCGAGGCGGACCCCAGCACCACAGCCCAGATCCCACGAAGAATAGGAGTCCCCCCAAGTAAAAACCGAGGTCCCCTGGGTTCTGTAGTTAACCTTATTTGTCTCTTCCCTTCTGTTAACATTGTTCTGTTTCTGCAGGTTTTCGGCAGAGAAGGGAGTTCGCCAGGAGAAACCGGTGGACGGTGAACAGTGACTGGCACGAGAAGGTGCGGAAGTACCGCGGCCATCATTGCCGAGCCGCATTCTCGCTCCTGGGGTACATCCCCCACTACAAGTCTTTCATCACCCTGAGGCGGGTGACAGGGATTGACTCCGTGCTGCCCGGGGGAAACATCAGCCCGAACACCGTACAGACCGAGGTCCCCATCTCGGAGACGGTGACTGTCGCGATTCCTAGCGGGATTCCGGCAGAATCGGGCGAAGAGTCTCAGGGTCGTGAACCCGTAGGGATTGTGAGAGCCGAGACCGGGCGCAAGCGACAGAGGCAGAAATTTGTCGTTTCCAGCGCGTCTCGGAGCTCATCCAGCTCGGACGAATCCGAAGTTGAGATGTTGCACAGTCGTCGCCAGCGTTTCGTGGCCGAGGACCTGTCCGCGGCAGCCTTTGGGGACATAGGGGGGGAGAGCTCGGACCCTTTTCGGGGAGCCAGCGTCGCCCCGACTACGACGCCCATGGCTGCTGCAGAGGTACTTGTTCCCGCGGCCGAGACGGGACCAGAAGCCGTTGACGGGGCCCAATCCGGCCCTCCCGCCGCGGTCGAGGTCGGCGCTGATCCTCCGGCCATAGTCGTTGACGAGTCGCCCTCCGACTCGGGCAGAGAGGGACCTGCCGAGGTCGTCGAGGCGCGCAGGCCGGAGAAGAGGCAGAGGGTCGAACTCCCACCTGCCCCGGAACCTCCTGTGTCGGTTGGGGGATCCGCCACTCCCTCCAATTTTGTCCCTTGGAGACCGGACATCGAGGGAGTGCTGGGGAGGCAACTAGCCGAGTCGGACCGAGCGGTCAACCCTGAAGTGGTTGCCGCTCTGGGACGAGCTTGCGCCCTTCCCCAGGACATGGCACGGTGGGCGCAGATGGATAATGAGTCGCTGCTGCTTTCTTCAATGCGGTCGTTGGTAGCGGTATGTACACTTATTCATGTTCCTCTCTTTTTCTGCTGCGTTTTTTTAGCTGACACTCTGTTCTTACTGCAGCTCTTGCAAAAGTGCCAGACTGGCATGGGGAGGCTGGACGCAGCCGAGGCCAGGGCAGCGGTCTGGGCGGCGGAGAAAGAGGAGCTGCTGAAGTCCCTGGCGGCAAAGGATGCGACCCTGGAGGAGGAGGCGAGTAAGAATGCGGATCTTTCTGCCGAGCTCGACGCAGCACGGGCCTTGGCCGAGGACCTCAAAGAGGAAGCAAAGGAGGCAGCGGATCAAAACACCCACCTTTCCTGGGAGCTAGACGAGGTCCGGCTCGCGTCGTCGAGGCAGGAGGAAGATAAGCAGATGCTGCGAGGGACGAACAAGAGGCTCATCTCCGGGAAAAAGCTAGCTGAAAGAAAGCTGGAGATGGCTCTGGAGTGGAAGGCGGCCGAGCTCGAGCTGGCTCTGAGAGGGTAGGAGGCCAAACTCAAGGAAGAGTACCAAGCCGAGCACGAGGCCGTGATGAACGAGGAGGTCGACAAACTGGCAGCTGACTATAAGGGGCAGCTGCCACGAATCCGAGACCGGGCATGGACATTTGGGTGGAAAGCGGCCCTAAAAAGGGTTGGAGTCTCTATGGACAGCCCTATTTTCCAAAATTCCCCCAGGTTTCCTCGCTCGGACTCGGAGTTGCGAGCCGTCTCGGAATTCGCCCCAGTTCCTTCAGCCTCGAAGGTCACCCCAGCTCCCTCCTCATTGGAAGTCGCCCCTGCTCCCCCAGTGGTGCACGAGACTACCTCGGCCGTTCCCAGCGAGAGCGCAACCGGGACCAATTGTAATAAGGGAGCTGCAGCTCCCTGAATTTTGTATTCTTTTTTCTTTTTCCATACATTGTATTCAGGCAGATCTTTTCGTAATAAAACAGCATTTTCTTTTTCCACATGTTCTGTGCATAATTCTTGTCTTGTTTGTGGTGGAATGAGTATCGACACAAGTAGCCTGCCGAGTAGTATAATAGGTACCTAAGCGAGGGCGGTTGGCCCTCTGAACAGAGGAGCCGAGCCGCGAGGGTGGTACTGGTACCGGACCCTGATGTGCATATGGCTGTGCCACCCAGGCTGGTGGAGGCACCGAGCTGAGGGCGGTTGGCCCTCTGAACAGAGGAGCCGAGCCGCGAGGGAGGTACTGCTACCCGACCTTGATGTGCATATGGCTGTGCCGCCCAGGCTGGTGGAGGCACCGAGCTGAAGGCGGTTGGCCCTCTGAACAGAGGCGCCGAGCCACAAGGGAGGTTACTGTTACCAGACCCTGATGTGCATATGGCTGTGCCGCCCTGGCTGGTGCAGGCACCGAGCTGCGGGCGGTTGGCCCTCTAAACAGAGGCGCCGAGCCGCAAGGGAGGTACTGCTACCAGACCCTGATGTGCGTATGGCTGTGCTGCCCAGGCTGGTGCAGGCACCGAGCTGAGGGCGGTTGGCCCTCTGAACAGAGGCGCCGAGCCGCAAGGGAGGTACTGCTACCAGACCCTGATGTGCGTATGGCTGTGCCGCCCTGGCTGGTGCAGGCACCGAGCCGAGGGCGGTTGGCCCTCTGAACAGAGGCGCCGAGCCGCAAGGGAGGTACTGCTACCAGACCCTGATGTGTATATCTTTGTCGAAGCTGGCGGTGGCACCGAGCTGACAGTTGATACTCCGATTAGAGGCGTCGAACCGCGGGGGATCTAAGTAATGAAAAGACTCATTCTAGAAAAAGCGCCTTTTATTGATATTTGATTTCTTTGATACATTTCTCAGAAGTAGAATTTTTTGAGATGCGTCGTATTCCATGGTCGCGGGAGCGCCTTCCCCTCTAGATCTTCGAGTCGATAGGCAGATCTCCCGGCTGTAGTGGTTATTCTGAACGGTCCCTGCCAGTTGGGAGCCAGCTTGCCTTCGTTAGGATCTCGGTCGCCAGGAAGTGTTTTCTTCAAGACCAACTCTCCTATCGCGAATCTTCTTTCCTTGACCTTCGGGTTGTATCCCCTGGCCAACTGTTGTTGATAGGCGGCCAGGCGGATAGCCGCCGCCTCTCTTCGTTCTTCAGCCAAGTCGAGCTCCCGTGCTACGTTTAGATCATTCAGACCCTGTTCGCAGAGTTCCGACTTCAAGGTCGGGAGGCCGACCTCAAGGGGAATGACTGCTTCCATGCCGTAGGCAAGGGAGAACGGGGTAGCCGAGGTGGAACGCCTTGGAGTAGTTCGGTAGGCCCATAGAACACTTGGCAGCTCCTTTGCCCATCGACCTTTGGCACGGTCAAGTCTCTTTTTAATTCCGTCGAGGAGCACTTTGTTCGAGATCTCGGCCTGACCGTTGCTCTGAGGATATGCCGGGGTGGAGTAAACATTGCGAATGCCGTACTCCTGGCAGAAGCTTTTGAAGAGGTTGGAATCGAACTGTGTTCCGTTGTCGGAAATGAGAGTACGGGGAATTCCAAATCTTGTGATGATATTCTTCCACACAAAGTTCTTCGTGTCTAATTCGGTGATGGAGGACAAGGGTTCAGCCTCGACCCATTTCGTGAAGTAGTCCGTGGCTACTATCAACTACCTTTTGTTCCCTGGAGTTCGGTGAAGCCGTCCGACGATGTCCAGGCCCCACTAGGCGAAAGGCCACGGACTGGAGAGGGGGCTAAGGTCCTGGGCTGGCTGGTGGAGAGAGTGAGAGAACTTCTGGCACTTCTCGTATTTTCTGGCATAGAGCTGGGCGTCCTTTTGTATGTACGGCCACCAGTAATCCTGGCTGATAGCCCGGTAAGCAAGAGACCGACCTCCTATATGACTGCCGCAGATTCCTTCGTGAATCTCGTAGAGGAAATCGTCGATTTTGCTGGGGTGAACGCACTGGAGGTAGGGCCCTGTGAATGACTTTCTGTAGAGCTTGCCGTCTGGGGAGAGCCAGAACCGGGTCGCCTTCAATCTGACCTTTCAAGCTTCAGTCCTGTCTTCGGGTAGCCGGTCGTCCTTCAGGTATGCAATGATGGGATCCATCCAGCTTGGGCCGAGATCAAGGCACATGAGCTGCTGGGGTCGCTAGAGGTCGATGCTGGGCTCCCGCAGCGTTTTTACTTCGATAGTTCTTTTATTACCGGCTTCAACAGCCGAGGCGAGGCTGGCGAGGGCGTCTGCATGGGAGTTGGATTCTCTGCCGATCTGCCGGACCTCGGCCCTTTCGAACTGGGAGAGAAGTCCCCTGGTGCGGGCAAGGTAGGCTGCCATCCTGTCATCCCGAGCTTGGTAGTCTCCGCTGAGCTGGCTTGTCACCAGCTGGGAATCGCTGAAAACCACAATGGACCGGGCTTCCAAGATTTTGGCACTGTTGAGTCCGGCAATGAGCGCTTCATATTCGGCCTCATTATTAGATGCCTTGAAACCGTGTCAGAGCTTGTTCGATGACGAGGCCTTCGGGAGACTGGAGAACTATGCCAGCGCCAGCTCTTTTGGGCGTTGAGGATCCGTCGACAAAGACTTTCCAGGACGAGTCTAGGAGTTCTCTCCAGGACTGTTCTTGCTCAGTCTCGGTGACAACCTCTGCACCCTGATCGCCCCCTAGTTCGGTATCGGGCAAGGTCGGTGCCGAACTCTGAGGAGTAAATTCCACAATGAAGTCCGCTAGGACTTGAGCTTTGATGGCTTTTTTGGGCTAATAGTTGATGTCATATTGCCCCAGTTCGACAGCCCATTTGGAGATCCGTCCGGAGAAATCTGCCTTCTGGAGGAGAGCCTTCAGTGGGTATTCTGTTACGACCACTATTGTGAAGGTTTGGAAGTAGTGGGAGAGCTTTCAAGAGGAGCTAACGAGCGCCAAGGAGAGCTTTTCGAGCTGCAAATACCGGGTTTCGGCGTCCAGCAGGGTTTTGCTCGTGTAATAGATAGGCCTTTGCTGGCCGTTGTCATCTCTGACGAGCACCGAGCTCACTGCATGGTCCGAAACTGACAGGTACAAGAATAGTGCCTCTCCAAAAGTCGGGGTGGAGAGAAGCGGTGGAGAAGAAAGATATTGTTTTAGCTATTGCAACGCCTGAGAACAATCCGACGTCCATTGGAACCTGGAGCCCTTTCGAAAGAGTTGGAAGAAAGGTCTGCACTTGTCCGAAGCTCGGCTGATAAATCGGTTCAGGGCGGCGGCCATTCCGGTCAGCCGCTGAACTTGTTTTGCCGAGGTCGGACATTGGAGCTCCTGGATCGCGGTGATCTGGTTAGGGTTCGCCTCGATCCCCCTTCTTGTGACCAGGCTCCCAAGGAACTTGCCGGAACCGACACCAAAGGCGCACTTAGATGCATTCAGCTTTAACTGGTATTAGTGAAGGATGCCAAAAATCTGTCGGAGGTCGGTTAAGTGGTCCTGCGACCTCTTGGATTTGATGACCATATCATCGATGTAGACCTCCACCGTCTTGCCGAGCTGGGCCTGGAACATCTTTGTGACCAGCTGCTGGTACGTTGCTTCCGCATTCTTTAGTCCGAAGGGCATCACCTTGTAACAATAGGTGCCCCTAGGAGTGATGAAAGCTGTCTTCTCCTGGTCTGCCGCGTACAGGGGGATCTGATGATACCCCCGGTAGGCATCCAGGAAACTCATCCGGTCATGTCCGGCAGTGGCGTCGATGAGCTGGTCGATCTTCGGAAGAGGGAAGCTGTCTTTGGGACAGGCCTTATTGAGGTCGGTGAAGTCCATGCAGACCCTCCATTTTCCCATCTTCTTTTTTACCACCACGGTGTTGGCTAGCCACTGCGGATAGTGGACCTCTTTTATTGCGCCTACCTCGAGGAGTTTCTGAACTTCCTCAACCACGGCCTCAGTTTGCAGGACCCCAGTCCAGCGAGGTTTTTGAAGCACGGGCGTATGGTTGGGATCCACCTTCAGTTCATGGCAGATGACTGCCGGGTCAATGCCGGGCATCTCATAGGGTGTCCAGGCAAAGACCGCCTTATTCTCCACGAGGAGGTCGAGCAGTTCTGTCTTCTCGGACTCAGGGAGCTGGCTTCCCACGAGAAAGAATCTGTCGGGGTCGGCATGATCAATGTTGACCTTGGTGAGGTCCTCGATGCTTTTCTGCGCCGGAGCCCTGCCGACGTCCCCGAGCTCGGCCTCTCTATCCAGTTCGGCCACATTGACTTGGGACGGCTTAGCCTCGCCAGGCAGCACGGCCAGCAGGCATTGCCTGGCCATGTGCTGGTCGCCTCTAACGGTGATCACATCCGTTCGGCCCGACCGGTTTTCCAAAGGGAACTTGAGTTTCTGATATCGGGTGGAGGGCACTGCTTCCATGCTATGCAGCCACGTCCTCCCCATTATAACATTGTATAGGGAGGGGACATCGACTACTAGAAAGTCAACTTGCCTGCAGGCGCCTCCCACCTGGACGCTGAGGGAGATCTTACCCTTGGGATAGACAGGTTTGGAGCTGAAGCCAACCAGAGGGGTACGGGCAGCCTGGAGGTCCTCGTCCTTCAGTTTCAACTTTTTGAAGCAATCATAGTAGAGGACCTCGGACGAACTGCCAGGGTCGACAAGGGCTCTCTGGACCAAGAAGTTCTGCAGCTTCAAGGTGAGCACTAGAGCGTGGTTGTGTGGGAGCTCGACGTCTTCCAAGTCCTTGTCAGAAAACCATATTCCGACCCCCTCCATTTTGACCTTCTTCGCGGCCGGCTCTGGTGCCGCGGTCAGCACCTGTTTCTGATGGGAGGCGCGCCTGGCCTCGGCGCGAGCCTGAGAGCTCTTCTTAGGTGGGGCGGCAAGGTGAATGACGTTGATGATGCCTTCTGGCTCGCTGTCCTGGTTGTCAGCGTCCCGTCGCGGAGGTCGGTCATCACCTCGGCCCTCCTGCTTGATGTACTCCCTGAGGTGCCCCTCCTTCACGAGGTTTTCCAGGTGGAACTTGTAGCTCCTACATTCGTCGGTCCTGTGCCCATTTTGCTTGTGGTAGGCACAGAACTTACTCTGGTCCCGGGAGGAGGGGTCGGTCGTCATTGGCCACGGCCATTTGAAGAAAGGCTGCGCTTGTATTTTGTTGAGGAGCTTATAGATCGGCTCCTTAAATATGGTATTTACTGCCACATAGGAGGTCGGCTCGTGGCTTGACCTTCTGCCGCTCCCCGATCCCGAAGCCGAAGCAGAGGGGGTTCGGCGCTGCTCTGAGGACCGGGTCTTGCGCCGATCCGGGGACGGATCTCTGCGACGATCCTCCCTCCGGGAGGACCTGTTATCTCCCTTTGCCGGCTGGCTCTTCTTGGTGAGGCCGAAGTCCTCGCGACCTCGCGCCTCGTCTTCCTCCGCCAATATGAACCGATTCGCTCGGGTCATCAGCTCCTTCATGGTGGTCACGGGGTACATGACCAGCTGTGCCCGCAGCGGGATGCCCGGTCGAAGAGCCAGCTGGAAGGACTTCACTGCCAACTCTTCATAAGCGCACTCGATCTGGCTGTAGACGGTCCAGAACCGACGAGCGAACTGGGTGACTCTCTCGTCCTCCTGCATTCGGAGGGCCATCAGGTCGGCATTGGTCTTCGGGACGATGCGATGAGCCTGGAATTTTCCGAGGAAGGAGGTCCGGAGCCGCCGCCAACTGGTAATGGAGTCTTCAAGAAGCGAGCAAAACCATCGCAGGGGGAGATCCGCCAAACTGGAGGAGAAAACTCGACAGTTCAGGGAGTCATCGTCCCCCCAGACCGACATCCTCTGGACGTAATGTCGGAGATGAGCCGCAGGGTCCAAGGTTCCGTCGTACAAAGTGAACCTCGGGACGCTGAACTTCTCGGGGAGCGTGTATTTTCTTATCTCCCTTGAGAAAGGAGAAGCGCCAGTGTCCTCGGCTTCGAAGGCGCTAAACTGGTCTCGGGCGATACCAGCAGTATCTATATTCTGGCGGATCGTTTGCTTCACCCGCTGGTCGATCCACTGTTTTAGCTCTTCGTCTTCCGAAACCTGGCGTTGCTTCTTCGGCCCTTCGTGCATGTGACTGCTGCTGGAGCCCTCTTCCCCTTGGTCTCGGTCGCGCCTCTTACTGTTGAGGACGTGCCTCAAGTCTCGCCCGTGGTCCAGGCGCCTGGGTGGCGGGCTCTGATCCTTCTTGTCGTCGAGCTGTTGTCTGAGCCGTTGGATAAGTTCATGCTGTTCCTGGATGAGGCGGTTCTGTGCTCTTATGTCATCCAGGAGGGGGTCTTCGTTTTGATCGAGGCTGGCTTGATGATGTGACTGCGATCCAGCCCGCGCTGACTTTTCGTGTGGCTTGGTGACTGACTTGTCGCCTTGCATGGCCCGCTTATGGCTATGGTGGGGCTGCTCCGGAGGTGGAACGTCGCGAAGGGAGAGCATGGTCACTCCCCTAGACTGCGACTGTGTCTGGACAGTGGGAGACCCCCCCCCCCCCCCCCCCAGACCTCCTTTGCTGAGGGGACGGAGGTGGGAGATTCTGCGCTAGCGTAGGCTGTATGGACAAAGCCTTGCCTTTGAAGGGTCCTTCGCCATTTCTGGTTTTTGGAGGCATGGTGTCTTACAAGTTTTTTGTTTAGTTCCCCACAGACGGCGCCAAACTGTAGGCGGTAAAAACGACACCTACTTAGATTGAGATGAAATCGAGGTAAAACTCCTTAGGACAGGGAATGCTGAACGCCAAGAACCTGAAAAGGAAGGAGAAAGGTTAGAGTTAGAGCCCCTGGCTGCCGTGACTCGAAGGCACTCCGATGCCTGAGTTAGTTCTGAGAAAACTAAACAGGAGGAGGAAGAGGGGAATGAAACGATGTGGAGTATTGTGAGTTGTGTATTACGTACCTCTCATGGGACTGATCCCATGTGTATATATATAAGTGAGCGTTCCTCGTTTATTCTCTCTTGTGAGTGGGGGTAGGTGAGGTGAGGTCCCATCGGTCCTTACCCTGACTGGCAGCAGTAGGTGAAATGGGCAACACCCCTCCCTCTCTTTCCACGCCTTCAGCCAGTTGGCGTACAGGGCTGATAAAGTGCACCTCTTATCGCCATAAATGAGCGATCCTATCGCCATAAATGTCTGCTCATATCTCTCTGGGCGCGCCGTATTTCCAGGAGGAAGGTGGCGGCCCACTCTGACTCTAGTACTGTGGTCTGAGACCAAGGATGGCTTGGCCGTGGCATGCCCTTGTACTGAGCTGGCATTTATGCCGAGCTGCCGAACCGTGGTGCTGAGCTACCGAGCTACTGACCGAGCTGCCGAGCTAAAGAGCTCCTTCCACAGAGGCTTGAGGTGTTCGGCGAGTTTAGCCGTAATCTTTACTTAACTTCATTGCGGTGTTTTACCCACACATAACTGATATTGGTTTCTTGCTAGACTACACAAGTCTGATACTTTACTCAATGCTTGTAGGTAGCAGGTACTCACTCGTTTAGCATAATCAGGGCAATGCGATCATTTTAGAAACGCAGGTTAGTTAGAAAGATGCATTGAGGACCTTGCTACTGATAGCTAGCAATTTGCAAAGAGTCAATACATCCTTTGGTTCAATTTCCTTTATTCAATTTAGTTTTGCCCTTGATGACTCAAGATTGTATTAGTTACTGCTTTCAAGACATGAAGTAATTGTCCTTTTGCAACTCTAATATAATTATGCTTTGTTCCATCATCCCTTTGGAGATTTTTAATTGGCTCATTTGTGGAAATATATTGGTTATTGATGCATTAATATGTTGCGCCCAGGGATCAGACAGGGCACTGGAATCTGGGATGTGACTATTCACCATTAGAATCTAAAGAAAATACACAAAATACGCACTACTATCATCTTATTTAAGTTATGGCCAAATTTCACCACTCGATTTAGCTTTATTTAAATCTCAATACAATAAGAGTTGGGCCCACCATCCGCAACAATATTTTAAAGCATATGATTATTTGTATATTTTTTTCACGTACTTTAAACATGATAAACCTAAGCATTCACTGGTAAGCTCTTGCATTGCCTCTTACAAAACTTCACCTCTTGCATGGCTCTAACCAAGTTTCATGAATAGGAGTTGAGCCCACCAATCGTGATCTTGCATATTTCATTCACATGTATTGGATATGATCACCTTAACAGTGGGCCCAACTCTTTACAATTAAGATTGTTTATAAGAAAATAAAAAATTGGAGAGTCTAGTTTTAGCCATCTACATTTTGTTAAGTGACATGTTGTATGAGATTCTTTCTTTTTCTCTTCTTTTTTTTTTTTTTTTTAAGTTGGGCTACACTCGAGGATGATGTATGGGCATGCATTTGTGTGATATTAAGATGCCAACACCATTGAACCATGGGTGTGTTGTTCATATGGAAAGTCAATTTTTCCGATGAAATGTGTTCTCTCTGAGTGCGCTCAACTCAGGGGGGTAGGTATAAGAAAAGGAATTGACCCTTTAACTATTCCCTTTAACTATTCAAGTTTAAATATCAAAAAATACATTCACAACAATGGAATGATGCCACAGGAGCCCTTAATGTGAACCATTTGTATTGCAATCGCTGCACGCATTGCACCTCTAATTTAGGGCTCAAAAGTTTTGAGTACTTATAAATCATTAGACTTTAAGAGTTTTAATCCATAGATCGTGACCATAAGATACTGTCCATCACAATAGAATATTAAAGTACCAATTGTACGTGCATATATACTGTTTATTGAAGCCACAACCCAAAATTGAATAAGCAAACAAGTGTTTTTTTTTTTATTTTTTTATTTTTTTGGCCTTTTGGTAAAAAGAATAATCAAACACTCTTGATCTTGCAAATTGACATAAACATAAAGAGGAATCACAAGGTCCGAAATGATCAGAGAAATGTATATTCAATGATGGGGGCGTGGGGAAAAGTAATCCCCAATATTATATGTTATCCAAATTGGACAATATAATAAACATCATTCAATCATGGTGTTATGTCGGGGGATGAATCATGAAATGGATCTTATTATGAGTGGCCAATTCAGACGTGATCAATTACATACGTAAATAATTCACATGAATAATGGTTATACATTGTCATTCTTATTTGCACTATTCACATATATGGTGTGTAAATAAGGTATGAAAAAAGTGTGTATATAAGGTCATTCATATATCAAAACTTCTCACACCTGGATAGGTGTGAAAATAATTCACAACTCCTCTTGCTAAGGTGCTAGTATAGTCTGGTGATTTTTTCTCTCATTAGAGTGAGATTTATTCTTAGGGACCAAATAAGTAGGGTAATACATAATCCTGAGCGATTTAATTTTAAATAGAGGCTCACTGATGGACTTATAGAGTTTTACTCTTAACTCTGGGTCCCACTTTTAGAGGACCCAGATTGGACAAACGTTGGATCATGTCGAGTTTGATCATAAACATTTTAACAGATGCCATGTAAATGGGCCTGGTTCACACCCATAGTCTATGCCTCCATGATAAGTAATAAATGAGTGTGAATCCCTTGTAGAACTTAATACAAGGGAGCAATGTAACAAATGCCAGGATTTTCATCATGGCCCATATAGAGATAATATAGACTATTCAAAATGATTCCGAATCCCTCATCAAGGATTTATATATCTTCAAACTTCAGTTCAATAGGAGTGGGTCCAACCACGAACACGTATCGGAAACATGATCAATGCTAATTTCTACGTGAGCTTTGTGAAGGAGTTCGTGGCACATGTCTTCGCATGTAATATGCTACAGGAGATCCCATGTGGACTGGTAATAAATGGTCCAGATAATCGTACAAATCTACATTGAAGCTACACGCTTTGGTGCACGTCGCACGCCATAGGGAGAGAGGCCAGTTTGATGACTTGGGGGCACCGAGAGAGACAAGCTCTAGAGGCAAAGGTTACATTTGGTAAATAACGAGGAATCCTCTTAATTTCATATGATTCTATCCTCACTGATAATTTCTATCAAGGCACCTTCAAAACATTTCAAGCTTGGCTGATAACCATGAATTAGTGGATTTACATATACTACATCCAACAGTCAAAGTTATTTTCTATGCTACATCCAGTGGTCACAAGTTTTTCATAAAACCCTAACAATCCATAATGAATCAAGCCCTCAAATTTAAATCCCTTGCTGTTTATGGCCTTTTACAGATAATGGATGTTTGGAACTTCATTGTGGGTTCCCTTAAATAAAATAAAAATAGATTTTTTAGGTTGTGGTCTTTTTTGTAAATATCTCGAGATTTATGATGAATCAATGGTTGAAAATTGACCACATGGTCGTTGTGGACCTTCTTAACATGATTAATGGTCTGGATCTTAAAAATGGGACCCATAAGGTAGGGTACACAACAAAAACCAGTATAAGTAAATCACTGTTAGAACAATGTTCATCTAGTTCTGAATTCAACTTTTGCACTCTGGATGATCAATGGTTCTGGAGTTTCTTGCAATTTTATGATGATCCATGATGATTTAGGCTGTCAAGTTTGACCTCATAATGTTTTTTAGGCCTTTTGAAAGACACTAAATGGATGGAATTTGCAAAAGGGCCCCACAAAAGTCCCAAAATCATGACCAACGGTCTGAACTTTCTCACCACATATAACAATATATGGGGGATCAACAGCCAGTATTTGACCACATCGCGTATTCGGACATTCTTGACAAGATTAATGGTTCGGATCTTAAAAGTGGGACCCATAGGATAAATTTCCATCACAAAAACCGATATATGTAATATACCGCCCAAACACTTTTCATCTTGTTTCAAATTTCGATTTTCATTATGGATGATCAACGGCCGAAATTTGTTTGTGATTTTCTCATGATCCATGACAAATCAGGTTGCTCAACTTTCACCCCCATAGCTGTTTTAGGCCTTCTAAAGAGATTGAATGGCTTGAATTTTGCAAAAGAGGCCCACAAAAGTCCCAAAATCATGATCAATGGTCTGGACATTTTTGCAAATATTTTAAGATATATGAGGAATCAACGGCTGATATTTGATTTACAATCATTTTTTACCTTCGTAACATGATTAACGGTTCGAATCTTAATTATGGGACCATAAGTTAGTAACCCTTATCGTCAAATATTGCAACAATGCATTGTTGGCTCCATTTATGCACTTTCGTTCATTCACAGAATTAGTCCCGGGGAGGTGGTATCCGAGGAATCATCAGAAATGATTATTTTCAGGGACGGTTGGGTTATTTGCCATACTGGGTTTTTCTCATTTTCAAGAAAGAAGAGAGAGGAGTCTAATGCATGGACCATCAACAAACATGCCCCAAGAGGGAAAAGAAAATGACCATTGAAGAATATGACTCTTTGAAAAGTCGTTTGGTGCAGTTTTGGTGGGAGTTATACTTTTGGAGGTCCTGAAAGCAAGGCAAGATCAACCATCATAGGAAAGGGATGCTTTTGGTGGGGATCCATATGATAGGCATTTCTTTGGTGGGCCATCCAAGGAGTCAATAGTTGATGGTCATTTCTTTTTCTGTTGGGCCATCCTAGGAATCAATAATTTAATAACTAAAATGGATGGTTACTAGTAATTCACGTTTTTTATTTAGTTAGGCCAGGTTTTGTAATTTTAATAACTAAAATGGAGTAGAAGTTGATCAATCAAGAAGCAGAATATGCATAAAATGACTATAGCAGCGATGAGAATGTTGAGGTGAGTGTATGGTAAAACTAAGAAGGGTAAAATTAAAAGTGAGCGTTTTTTAATGCATTTAAGGGTAGCATCAATACGGGATAAAATTAGAAAAACTCATTTAAGATGATTTGGCCATGTCCAACAAAGATCGACAATGATACTAATAAGGAAAAGCTTGGCGAAGACAGGGATGGGCGTAATAAAAATAAATCTAAAGAAGTGCAACTTATATGAGAATTTGGCTCGGGATATATATATTTGAATGGAGAAAAAAAAATTATGTAGCCGATCACAACATATATAGTTGGGACAAGGTTTTGATGGCGATGGGTTAGGCTACTACTGTAGAAGTGAGACTTCAACTTGATGTGAAATTGACAATAACTAGGCAACCCCGCATGTCACTCGCCTTCCAAGGTTGGATCGTAGGTGCATGTGTCAGTCTTCCTACATGGAGTTGCTTTGTTTGTCGGCACCAACCCCGTATGTCACCTAGTTGCCTAGAGTCAGAACCTCACGTATGCCACTCTTCCTACTCTGTGGGCCATCTTTTCTACTTATGTGTGCTTTCCTTTTCATAATATAGGCTTCCTCTTCCCACTTGTGTAAGTCTCCCAGCCTAGGGGCTGATATGTGTGTGTGTATATTAAAGAAGAAATAAGATGCCAACAAACTAACACCATTCAACCATGAGCGTGAGTTGGCAATTCACCCATTTTTGTTAATTCAACAGCAATTAAAGGAAAAAAGAAAAAAGGAATTACAGCATCCAATCATTCAGGATGACTTTTCTTTTGTGGGGCCCACATGGATCCTATCCAATCACAAAGGTAAGGATGCACGGGTCCTCATTATGCAAATTCCCACATGTGGGGCCCATATGGATGCTACCCAAATTCCCTACGGTCACCTAAAAATAGACCAAGTTTTAATATGGGTACATGGGTATCAGTTTTTCCAACAACTAGTGCAATAGGCCTGCGTTGGTTAAAAAAATCATTAAAATTTTCAATTAGAAATTGTTACACCCCTGGACCAAGGCCTTCCTTCACAACCAAGTCCTTAATCCGGGGCCACGGCGCGGCGAGCTAGAAAATTTCTCCCGCACGTGCTAATTGTTTTCCCACAGGTTTCCGCGGTGAGGATTCCCAAACGATCCGTCACAACCTATCAATCAATTTCACGACAAATAACAATGTGTGGAAGCATGTAGCAAAACATAAACAATTAGAACATATGATATACATACAAGTCTTGCATCAAAAGATAAATATATTCATAAGCCATACCCAAGTTTAAAGTTAAAGTTATGCGGATAACCAAAGTATATTAAAGTTTACAGCCCATAAAAGAGCCAACAATGGCTAATAACAAGTTCCCACAAAAAAAAAAAAAGAAAAAAAAAGAAAAAAGAAAAAGAAAAAGAATTATCATTCCCAAAAGGTGTTATCCAAGACTTGAGCCCCAACCCGATGTCTAAATGATATCGTTGGGCTGCCACTCCCGCTCCAACGGCGGTCCTACTAACTCCTCCACGTGCTCCACCTCAAGGGCAGTGGGCTCGATATCTAATACCAAACAAATGAGTATTAGACAATACAATCTAGCAGGTGAATAAAGCAGATAAGGTGCACAATTTTTTATCACATAATATATTCAAACCATAAAAGTGCATTTAAAAGCTGTACATATGTAAATACGGGTCAAGGTAAACAATTTCTATATAAAGAGGAAATTAACATTGAAAACTTTCAAAACTATCTGAGAATCAATTAAAACATTGGCAATCCACATTAAGCTATATTCTCCTATTACCGAAGTAACAAGAGCAATCGATAATCATCGCTATATAAAATGGTCAGAACAATAACCGTTGCCATCGAAATGGCCAGAGAAATAAATGTTGCCATAAAAATGGCCGGAACAATCAATAACCGTTGCCATGGCCAGAGCAAATAATCAAAATGTCCAAACTGCAGCTGGCAATATTTGAGGATCCCAAGCTGGGTGATCAGCTCGACAAGGCGACGCAAGCCTAGTGGTGCCGATCAAAATCCGAGACGATACAATCGAATCATTAAAATACATTGCTATCGACAAAAGGATTACTCTTTGCAAAGCACGAATGAACAAAACGAAACAAATCAATCGAGTAGTCTTACTGATTTTTCAAACGTGGCGAACCACTCAAAACAGTATACCATACATATGCTAAGACCGTAACATTTGACCTCTTGTGTATTTGAAACTAAAATGTCAGATTTTCTATAAATAATTTGGTGCTTTGAAGGTAGAAGACATTCCAAGCTCCAAGTTCACATTATCAAGTTGAAGGCTCTTAGAATATTTTGGGTTTTTAAATCTCATCAAAACCCTACAAACAATTCAAGTTTTCAAATTCGGTCAGCTCTCGGTTACCTGTTGGCTAGCCGAGGTGGTGCAAGTCGGTTAGTCGCCAGCTGACCGACGGCTGACCGTTAGGTTCTAGATCAGGAAAAACAACATTCTGGAAATGGAACCGAACTGGAGTTCGGTCACCCCTTGGTTGGATGTCGGTTACCTGTTGGCTGACTGACAGGTCTCCTAACGAAATGCATGCTTTTGGAATTGTGACTGAATTGAGGTCGGTCACCTGTCGGCTACCCGAACTGGCGTTCGGTCAGCACTTCGGTTAACCAACACCTGACCACCGTTCTTCGTGCAGATCTCTTTCAAGTCAGATTTCTGATTTTGCTGCCTCCTTCATTCTCCTCCCAAACCATTCATATCAAAACCAAGCTTTAGTGCTCTAATCCAATCCCATTCAACCACAGTCCAAACCCATTCCGACATCCATCAATTCAGAAATGCATGCATAGCCAAATCCCATCAATAAAATAGAATTCAAAATTTAATCATGCTTAAACATGGTTTTCAATAATTATAAGCCATCTCAACTAGAACTTCCATTCTAGAAAAACAACCCTGCAGAAAATTTAACATAACCAAATCCTAAACAAAACCAACCTAAACCGAACAATTTTCCATTGCTAAAACAAACAGTTAATTAACCTAACATTTCAAATCAAAGCTTCAAGAAGGAGTTAGATCTTTTATAGCATGCATTCTCAAATCTAATTATTCACTTGCCTTGGTTGCAATTGGGAACCACAATCACTCTAATAAAATCCCCCAAAGCTAGGATCTTCGAATCTACAAAACCCCCATGAAAACAACTCAAAAACTTCACAAAATTTGAAAATAAAGGAGTTCTCCAAGAAGCTCCTTGCATGCATGATAAAGGGCCTCTAAGGGACCAGCCAAACTCATGGTTACAAGGAGGAAGCCATTGCTTACCTCTAGATGGTTCAAACAAGAATAAGAGCTTGGTTAAGGAGATGAGCCCAACTGAAATTCCACAAAAATGTAACCATTGGGAAGCTTAGGTGATAAGGAAGAAGATGGTGTGATTTTTTTTTCAATTGGAGCACCCTAAGTGGGACATGAAAGGCAAGAAGGTGAGAAGAAGAAAAGAACTTCTCTTGGTTCGGTTGTTGTAGGAAAACAGAAATGAAGAAGAAAAAGTGACGTGAGGTAGGTTTGGAGCTTAAATGGGTTGAGTTGTGGGCCCCACTAGCCCCAATACTTCAGGGGCTTAAAACTATCATTTGTGGGTCCAGTATGAGATCAACGAAAGAGAGAAAAACGATTGTCAAAATTTCTAGTTTCCAAAAAGTATATATTCCTTATGATTTGCAAATATAAAAAGTTACGCATAGATTTGGTGTGAACAGTCATTTTTGCCATTTTTCTAGAAAAACGCGATTTCTGACGTTTGAATTCGAACGGAACAAACATAAAAGTAGTAGGGTCAAACATAACAAATCCAAAAAGGTCGAAATCCATATTTTTCAAAATCAAACATAAATTCCCACACGCACACACGTCACACGGGCTATCTCGGGCCCGATCAAACCAGACTCAACGACTCAAAATTCTCCAAAGCTATCAAAATTCTAATCTAGCTAAAACCCAATCTAGTCGTCCTCTAATCCCACTTAGAAACTAATTACAACTAAAACAATCATTAAATATACTAAACCTGGGTCAGGGTCTGACAGAAATAGAGGATTTTAAATAAGAAACAAAACACTTTAGGTGACCAGTGGGTCTAAAAGATATTTTAACCGACCTTGCACCAGATCAGTTATCTTGCTTAAAAAGGTGTTTTCTTTTTAACACTTTGAACTAGCGTCCCTAGGGACCTTAGTTTTATGACTCTAAGCGTCCCTAGGGACCCTGTGGTGTACACAAATTAGAACAAAATATGTGTGTTTCCCGTGTTTCGTTGTCAACAAGTCTATTTTACTTCACCACGTTCATTTGCGCCCATTTCTTTCGACCCAACTATCTAACTGTGGTCCCCTCCAACATTCTCTTCGTCTGCTGCTCCTGCTCTTCGCCCTCCTACCAACTGTGGTCCCCTCTTACATCCTCTTTGTCGAAGGTATATGCTGTTGGATGCTCCCCTTTGGCCTTTTTTCTGAGTCGTCTGGGCTGGATTGTCGTCTAGGTTGGGCCTTTATTGCGTCTCCATGTCTTTTGGTTTGGTTAGTGTTTCCTCGTGGCAGACATCTACTCTCCCCTCTAAAATCGCTTTCTAAAAGGGTCTCTTTGTTTTCCTTGTGTAGCATTACCCCTCATAGCAAGAAAAATGCCCTAAAAATAGCGTTTGCCTTTTTGGAAGACAATGGACAGAGACAAATGCATTATTTGCTTTCTATTGTTTCCGTTTCTTAATCGCTTGCCAAAGGCAAATGCATGATCTGGTTTATATTGCTTCCGGTTTTGAATTGCTTGCTAAATACAAATGATGATTTGGTTGTCAAAGACAAATGCTCATGTAAATTAAGAATCACGTGTAGTCCAAAAATAAGATTTATTTTTGAGAACCTAGGCAGTAACAAAGTTGTGTATTTATCATTAAAGGTTTCAGCTATCACTAATAATGATTTTAAATGGGTAATGACGAAAGTGCATGTTGTATATTATACATTATTGAATGGAATCATTATATGGAGACACTGAACATATGAAAATGTTGTAGAGAGTTCTGTACAAACAAGAAAGAATACTGTAATACAGAACAAACTGTCATGATGAAGAAGCTAATTTGTGTATACCGCAGGGTCCCTAGGGACTCTTAGCGTCATAAAACTAAGGTCCCTAGGGACGCTAGTTGAAAGTGCTAAAAAAAAATACCTTTTCAAGCAAACTGACTGATCTGGTGCAAGGTCGGTTAAAATGATCTTTTAGGCCCATTGGTCCCCTAAAGTGTTTTTTTTTTTTTTTTAAATCCTCTTAGAAATATTTCTAAAATTTAAATAAATTATAAATGAATATAAATATATATTCATTTTTAGGTAGCTGAAAATATTTAGGAAGAGATCAAGTAAATAGTAAAGATTTTAGGACCTTGATTTTATTATATTTGTACTTAGCAGTAAATTGAGTGCCATTTTAGAATTAAATGTGGATTTTGAAATTAATTGGTTTTCACAATGGTCCCCACAGATTAATTAATCGTACCATATATTTAAAGAAAAATAAGGAGAAAAATGTCCATAATGGGCCCCACAGATTAATCTTACTGGATATTGAAAGGAAAATAAGGAGAAAAAAGTAGTAGAATACAACATATGAAAGTGGCCCCCGCTCTGGTATAAAAAAAGCTCTTCGTGTGTTGGTATATATAAAAAAGAAAGTGTCTCTCATAAATTGTGAGTGTGGAAAGAAAAAAGACTTGGATTTCATAATGGGACTCATAGATTTATTTGGTTAAATTAGTAAATATAAATGATAATAAGAAATCATGATAAAGATGGAGACTCATGAGTGAAAATTTATTTGGTTGAATTAGTAAATATAAATAATTATATATTAAGTGTGGATTTTGAAATTAAATGGCTTTTACAATGGTCTCCACAGATTAACCATATCAAATACTGAAAGAAAAAATAGGAAAAAAAGTACCAGAATACTGCCTACGAAAGTGCCCCAAATTTCTGCAACTTGGATCTAACATGAGGGTCCACAAATTGATATGCAGCAATTTTTAATATATACGTGTTCACCAATCACTTAAATCATAGCCGAAGAGACTTTATTCTTTTTTTTGTTAGTCGATATGGCATGGAAGTGGTTCCCTGTGACCACTTCCGGTTTTTCTTATTAAAGATTTAAACGTGTAATGACGTCGCTGCATTCAAACCCATAAAAATTGCCCAAAACCTCATTTTCCCTTCTTCCACCCATTGTTTTCCGCCTTTCTCTGGCGGTTTCTTTAGTCCTTCCTCAAGAGGTCATTACCTTGATGATTTAGCCACCCAAAAATAATTATACAACAAAGATAATGAAATGAATAAATTATATATCAAAACCCTAATGAACTTTTCTCGAAAACTAAACATGAAACTCAAGCTCTATGGTAGATAATGGATGAAAGAAGGTCAAACTGTGCTATACCTACACAAGGAATATTCAATGAATATTTAATGGAGATCAACAACCTCCATAAGGAATATTCAATGTTAGGGGATAGTTCTATTTTGGTTCATTTTAGTACAGAAAACCAGCAATCGCAGATGATAAAGGTCGGAGAAGAGGTAGATTTGACGAATTAGTGACGACGTTGACACTAACTCTCGATATTAAGCGACGACGTCGTCGCTTGTTGAAAAAAGGCAAAAAAAAAAAAAAAAGGAGTAATTAGAGAAGTTATTATTGTATGCTATGTTTTAGGGAAGTGATAAGAATCTTATTTAAAAATATCTTACATTTGCGTTAAGATATTTTAGGTGATGGAGTATTGGAGAATTTGAGTTAGTTTGGTGAGATTAGATTAAAAGGGCAATTCCAGAATGTATCATTGCAAAAAGTCGGAGGATGCGCCACGTGTCGCACTCCCAAGGAAGGGCTTGTTGTTTTTTATTATATAATTGATAGAGACTCTTTGTGTGATATCTTATTCACAGGAGATACAACCTATTTAAAATGACATGACTACTTTAGCCAAAAATGAAAAAGGTGCATGCCAATGTGCAATACATGTCAGTACTGGAAATAGGAGAAGAAGACATTTGGTAGGGGTTAGTAAGGAGGAGCTACTTTCACTTCGGCAGCATCCTTTTTCTACCTGGTGGATAGGAATTTTGGATCCCCTTCAATAATGACAAATAGGGGCAATATCATCCATTATTGGCATCCAGTACATTGCTGCTCGAATACTGTAAGAAAGGAGCCCGATCTTCACTATGGTTCCCACTGCATTCAACTTTGTACAAACGCCCCCTAGTTGGGTCTATTAGGATGCATGATGATCACAAAAGTCCTTTGGATGAAAAGATCCATATAAGACCTAAACCTATATGCAAAATCTTGAGTCCATAAGATCATCCCAACTTTTTGATCCAAGACTCTTAAGATTCAATGATTTAGAGGCATCATTCTATTATGATTTCAATCCAACGATGAGGAAAAGTTGGATGAGTGTCAAACTTGAACTTGTGACTATTCATGGGGGGTTGTGTGTGTGAAAAGATTAGAATGACTCAGCATGGGCCCCATGACAAAAAATAAGAGGGACGGAAAAAGGGGCGTTTTTAAAGTGGGGCGTTTTTTTAGAATTTCCATATGCTTACTAGGCATGAGTGATATTGCCAACATGGAGTCTCATGGAGCTGCCAACACCAATCTACCATGAGTGTGTTTACAGGAAATGGAAATATTTAGCCCTCGAGGAAGCAAGATAAATAGATATTTCAAATGACTGTTTTTTTACCAGCTAATAGCTTGATGCCAACCTAACTATATAAGTAATTATAATTTATAAAGATAATAAGGGTACGTGTTTGTGCACAGAGAAAATTTTTCTTTTGTAGATTTTCATTTGCAAAATAGGGATGGATACCACGTTTCTACCCTCACATTGGAAATCAAAGTCCTCTATAAAAGAAAGTCAATTCATTTTATTCTTTTCTGTAATGAAAATGTGTCGAAACAAACGATCAGAAAAGGAGCTGCAAAGAATATTAGGAGAATTTTCCTTGTTAAGGGGGATTTACTCGCCGCACAAGCGCACCTTAAGCGCCTGTTCTTCACATAGACTTGAAACCTAGGATTTAAACTTTAAATTAATTCCAATGAGAGTATCGAAAAGGTGAACAATGAAGGGAATTAGGTGGAGTAGATCTGTCCTTTGACTTACCAATGCTTGATTTACTAGAGTGATGGTGGGTAGTGAGTAATTATTTTCTATAAAAAAGGTGATTATTTGATAGTCTGTCATTGATCATCCCCTTTATTTCTACAATTATAGTTTTTCTCCTTTCATTGCTACACTAGAATTCAAAATCACACTCTCACGCATACCCTCAGTTTTTTAACCAGCTTAACTATAGCTTCGGACCAATAATGACGACACTACTAATGACACAGAGAGTCTACAGACCCTAAAATTGTGACTCAAGATTTACATAAAAGCTAATCTGATTTGACTGGCCTTAGGCCTCATACTAATTTACATGATGTAAAGAAAAATCTTCTTCTATAAGAACGAACATATATACATTCCTTTCCAGCGATTAGTGACGTGCCCACTAAATGCCCTCGGGAGAAAATTCTCCTCCACGCATATGCCAATTCATGCCCATGCGTCCCACATTCCCACGTTTTGTCTTCCATTTACGTTTCTTCCTACGAATAGTATCACCTGCCAAATTGATGGAAAAGAATAAAGCTATATACAGAGCCAAAAAGCAAGAGTTGGAGATAATGTGCCCCACCAGAGACCGAGACCGCACAAACTAGTGGAAAGACACATCCCTCTGTAAAGTTAAAAGGTTCTAAACCTTTCTATAATTTAAGATGATAAGTTTGTTGACTTAAGAACGAGGGCCTTTGCAAACAAAGAGATTGGTTGAACAGTTGACGAACATTTACATAACTACAGGAAAATATATTTTTAGCAGCCAGCTTTTAGCGGAAGTTGGCAAAAAGTGTCGCTATAGATCACTTATAGCGGGGGTCATGCCAAAAGCCAATTTTAATTAACTTGTAGTGGCGCTCGCAGCAGTGGCCGCCGATATAAGCCCGATCTAAATGACACCAAAAATTGGCAGGGAATTTTCAAGCCTTTAGCGTCCTACTTTTAGCGGCGGCCGATATAGTGGAGGGTAAAAATATATTTTTGGGAGGGGCCCCTAAATGGGGTGACGGTAAAACTTACTTTTAGTGGGGGTTGGAGGAGCCCCGCTAAAAGTTGTGGAAGCTTAGTAAATCATAAATAATTAAGTTAAAGCTTTGTAGTTGCTTGTACTTTGCTCTTTTTTGTTCATCAGAGATTGGGTAGGGTTTCTTCTTTTTCAATTAAAATAAAATTAAACTCATGCGATTGCTCTATATCATCAACATGTACAGTTAATAATTTCCCAATTTCCACGTGTGGAGTAATAGTACTTATGCTCCTGCCCCACATTTTTTCTTTTCATGTATTCAGGTTTGCCTCCAAAGGAATGAAACATAAGCCACAGTGACAAGAAAGAGAGAGCCAAACCCACTATTTGGAGTACAAGAGAGAAGGAGCAAAACAATGCCCAACCAAATACCAACTCCTAAAGAAGTTCCGGGGTTTCACAAATCTAGAATATATTTTTAAATGTTCTAATACTAATATAATATTTTCCCAAATATAGTTCTGATAATACCAGAATTATTTTTAATAATAATCCAAAATTGAAAATATCATGGGAAAACACAATGATATCTAAAAGTTGCGAAATTAGGAAAAAAATTCTAAAGAGAGATATTTAAGGGCCCCTTGTCGTTTTTTCCATTTGCTCTTTGATTTTAATTACTCTGTCTCAACTTTCTTGCCACATTTCCAAAAATATTCAGTACAAACACCAGTTTTTTAAAATGCCAAACGTCTTTAATTATGAGGGGATTATTCAAGGAGAGGTCATTTGTTTATGGTCATTTACATGGTTTAGCTCCCATAGACACGTTGATAGGGATGTAAACGGGTTGGTTTCGGTCCCAAAACCAATAATGAGAAGATGGAACTAGAACTGAAACTTGTTTGAAACCAATTTTTTGGTTCCAGAACCGCAACCGTTAATGAAAAGATTGAACTAGAACTAGAACTAGTTCCGTATTTGAGACGAGGAAAGGTCTGGATTTGGGTAGAGAATGATTTGGAAAAAAAAAAAACACTAACTTCTATGAGGAATTCTAAAAAAGAAATGACGTAATATGTTGGGTTCCGGGTCCACAGGCCAGAACCATGGTGGAACCGAATCTAGACCCATTTAGGTCATGGGTAAAAAAAAAAAAAAAAGGACCCGAACCCAAACTTATTTACTTATCGAGACCTAAATAAGGAGCTAAACATGGTTATTAATGGGTTGAAATCTCCAAGTAATCAAATTATTTTCTTATATGGATATATGTATTATTTGCATGTGTATATATATTTAAAATTTATAATATATTATATACATGGAAATGTGGAAAGTATGATTAATAGATCTGAAGAAGCACAACCTAATCGGGATAGGTCGGATTGGAGAAACAAAATTCAAATAGCCGACCCCAACATGGTTAAGACAAGAGTTTGATGATGATGATGAGTATATTATATACAATCCTGAGTCTATTTTAATGGATAGTGTGCAAATGCATATGTCCAATCTAAGGGAGTGTTTGGATAACTGCAGAATATAATATAACCAAATTTGAATATCGTAAGATTTCATTATCACAAAATAAAATAGTTCCATATTATATTATTATGTCACTTATGTTGTTTGGTAATTGTCTAAAAATTTCAATATACATATAAATTATTTGGGAATTTATAAAATGTCCACTAGATGATGCACTGAAAACAAGAAATGAAGAGAGAAATAGAGATGATAGACCCAAAGGGGAATCCACTGATTAGTAATAACTCAAGAGTGATTTAATATTGGTAAGGTAACTAGGGTAGAGCCCATCTAATTAGAAAATTATTATACTAAATGTTAGAAACCACGAACAGTGTTGTTTAATGAATGTGGGCCCACATGTTGGAAACCACAACGTAATACATTTAATGGTGATTATAACTGAGGGCCCCATGATGTGTTAGACATCATTGATGAATCCATCCATGAAAAATCAATGTGGGACCCATTTGATGTTAATGTCATATTAATTAAGCAAATTATAGAAATCAATAGAGGGTCATTAAACAACGATACTCATTTAATGATGACAAATTAGTAATTACAATCACACAATCCAATATTGATAATGAATATGAGAACCACCTAATGTTGGTAATCATAGTGGAAGTCATCCATGGAACATTTCTAAGACCCACTTTATATTACTAATCAACAAGAGAACTGTATAATTATGACAAGGTTATAGGACCCACATAAAATTTAGGGACATTTACTAAAGAAATTCCCTTAAATAGGGTAAACACTGTTGGGACCCCCAAAATATGATAATATTAGGAAAGGACCTCCAGCCCAAATCTTCCTTATTTTCCCCCATTTTACCCTATGTTAGTTGATGCAAACAAAGGGACGAAAACAGAAAAAAAAAAGAAAAAGAAAAAAAAGAAAACAAGAAACAGAAGAAGGGGAAGACCAGACCAGTCCATGTCCAATCTCCATTTCACTTCCACCTCCCGTCCCAGAAGAACGCCCCTTCACTAGTCGCACTCCACGTCTCTCTCTCTCTCTCTCCTCCTCGCCCTCCTCTTTTCCTTTGCATCAAAACCCAAGCCCTAGAGGAAGTCCTCTGAATCTGAAAACTTGGTTTTTATAATGGGGTGGATAGAATGGTTGGATAATATTCTTTCATGATCATTGATGTATTTTCTATTAATGGATCACTGCATGGATATCTTGTTAACAAGGAGGTTCAGAATGTGTCATAGTTTTTGTTAATGTCAACTAAAAGCTTGGTTTGGACATTTCAGCTCCCCCAAACATCCTTCCCCATTCTATACTTGAAAAGAATCAGGCTACTCTTGCCAGTGTTGGACATTGTACCATTGTTCTAGCTCTAATCCTACATAAAAGGGTCATAATTTGTACTTATGCTCATATTTTATTTTTATTACATTGAAGCTTTCCCACATGAACATGCACACACAAAAAAAAAAAAAAAAAAAAAAAAAAAACAGAGAGAGAGAGAGAGAATAAAATTTCTTTAAATGATATCTGGCTCGCTAGTCACAAGATTCACCATTCCTTGGCCCGATTTCAATCCTCAAAGGGGTGCCTTTCATTTCCCAATGAGAGTACTTCCAACTAGGTGAATAGTTTTCTCTTAAATCCTCTTCAACATGGAAACTAGCTTCACTTAATATTTTTATAGTTGCAAAGTAGGCATCAAAGATACCTTTTGTATTAGCATCCTTAAAAGGGACAGGAATCACGCTACTTTAGGTGGCAATACCAAACCTTTCACTCACAATATGCTTCCCTTTAGCCAAACAAGTGATATATAGATGTTAATAATTTATGAGTAAAAACACTAGCATTTGTAAATTCTTTCAAGGAGATTGGTCTAATGCAATGTCCGTGCTTGGATTTCGCTTGAATAACATGAGTCACTTTTTTTCTTTTTGCTGTAATTTGTAACCAACTATTTCACTGGGTTCTAAGTTGCTTTGCTTTGCATTTTTACCCATTATAACAGTATTTGTTGATGTCAACTAAAAACATGTCGACATCAACAAATAAATATGTTGATATCAATGAAAACTTATTGATAGCACCTATTTCTGTTCAGAAATAAAACACAGTATTTGTTAATGTCTACTAAAAATATGTCGACATCAACAAATAAATATGTTGATATCAATGAAAAAGTACTGATACCACATATTTGCGTTCAGAAGTAAAACACAGTATTCGTTGATGTCAACTAAAAATTTGTTGACATCAACAAAGAAATATGTTGATATCAACGAAAACGTACTGATAACACTATATAAGTTTAGAAATAAAGCACAATATTTGTTTATGCCAACTAAAAATATGTAGACATCAACAAATAAATATGTTGATATCAATGAAAACGTACTTATAGCACATATATTTATGTTCAGAACTAAAACACAGTATTCGTCGATGTCAACTAAAAATTAGTTGACATCAACAAATAAGTATGTTGATATCAATGAAACCATGTGAAAATCATACATATTGCCTGGAGAGTTTTATCCCCTGAATCCATCTTTGATTAGTGCAAATCCTTTCAGACTCTTATCACATCACGCTGGATCACATCTTAGTCCAAATAAGCCCCACTAGCCGGTCCACATATGCATCACATTGGATCTTCTAGTTGGTGAAAATTCTCCTATATTTGGCTACGGTTGTTCAACCCTCATGAACCCATGTTAATCAGGTTGGAAACATGATTTACATCAATGGGATCGACAAAGACTCTATAAGAAATCTGTGCACTTAATTCTGTGAATTCAAAGAATTTATAAGAAACCTGGGATCTGTTTTTTTTTTTGGGGATTCATATGAGGGAGAGAGCGAGAGACCTGGGCTTATAATATTACAAAGATAAAACCAATCCAAACAAAAAATTATGTATAAAATTTATCTTCCTCTTCATTACTGGTTAACATCACCAAGACCAAAATGAAACCAACAACAGTGGCTTACAGTTTAAACATGTTAACCATCCAAAATACATAGGCCAATAGTCACAAAAAAGGTTTAGATTATATAGGTCACTACATAGGAGAATTTTAGGTGGGGCTGCACTGTAACAAGTAACCTTCTTCTTCTTCTTGTTTCATGTGTAACCACTTAGCTTCTCACTCCATAGCTCTTGAATTTCCTTCTCACCAGATCTCCATCATGTCCACTTCTCTCCAACTGACCATAAGCTCCTCCATCAAATTTCCTAGCCTGATTGTTTATCCCTTTTCTTGTACAGTTCTACTTGTCTGTTGTAGTGGTTAATCACAAGTTTGCATCGGTAATACATCATGTCATGCTAAGTGAATTCAAATTTATATTGAGGAGAACATGTTCTAAGGATGCCATTACAAAAAAATCCACAGTCATGTGAATTCTCTTGTAAAGGGGCGTTCTCAACAATTTGCCTTCTCCATCCCATTGGCTCTTCCCAGTTGCAAGCAACAAAAGACTCATTCAACCAATGAATCTGCAGAAATAATGTGTATCAAAATAATTAATCTGTATGAAAAAAAGTAAAAAAAGTAAAAAAAAGTATCACTGTCTATCAATAATTAATCAGCAGGAATAATAAATTCTCCTCAATAAAAAAAGTATCACTGTCCATCAATTCTTTTAGAGTGAGCCCTTTCAACTTTTAGAGGCCTATATCAATTTGGTATCATAGTGTGCCTTTCAACTTTATAGGGCGTACATCAATTCTCCTACTATGAACAACACAAAAACATATGAACTTCAATGCTAAGTGTTAACAAACTAATGGGTGTTGTAACTGAAGTAAAACTTGCAACAAATATAACAAACAAAATTGCATCAAGTGATTAAAGACGTTTGAGGGCTCAATCAGCTCATGAATCTAACTAATCTAAAACAATGAGTTTTTCATTAAAACAATCTTGTTACATATTGTTTTATACTTTTCATAGTAAGGGCTCTTTAAGGAGAACACCTTGGAGGCAAGTCCTGTTGCCGACCATAATGATAGTAACTGGTAAGCGCGTCACAATACTGTTTCTAGTTGAAGTCCTGGCTAAAGGTTGTCAAAGAATATTGATGAGAATGTACTTAGATTATTGGAGGTGGAAGGACTTAGGAATCTTCTTCTAGCACTATTTGCACTCTAATTTGCCCCAAGTAGTTGAGAGTGAATCTAAATTCGTGACCACATATGGAGCAAATTGAAACATTCACACTTGTTGTTAGATATCTTCTTAGAAGCAAGTGGAGTTAACTTCTGCTCAGTTCTAGGCTAACAATGGGATTTTTATGTTCATTCACCATTGTTGTTTGATGAAAAGATGAAGGTGACACTTTTGTCTTTCCCACGAAGTTATCGTCTTAAGTAACGCAATCAGGTAACTGTGGAGGGAAATAAGGGAGGATGATCGGTTCGATGATGATTTTGTCTGAGGGTTTGGGAGAATTTCTATTAATCTTGTGAGGGACAAGATTGAATTGTCCAGCTAGATAGGTCTGAAGAATCAGTTGTTGAAGATTGATCAAACAATGGTTCTGTTTTGGGGGAAGGAAAAGATAAAATGATACATGGTTTTTCACTACGAATCTCATGAGAGAGCTGTTGTTTCTCATAACGATGGTGATAATAAATCTACAAGGGCCTTTTAAAGAGAAGAAGGAATTCCTAACATCAATAGTTCAATTGCCTAAAATCATCGCATTGCTTTTAAGGAGAAAGGAGTATTATTTGCTTCTAAATGGCCAATGGTTTCATTGTCTCCATAAGTTTTTTTGGGGGAAATAAAGTTACTATTACCATTTCAAAATAGTAGAGCGGGGGCATTACTTCTAATTCAATTACAAATAGTAGTTGGGATCTAAGAATCTTGAGATGGATCATCAGCTCATGTTGGTTCAAGCATTTGTTGGGAAACCAAGAAATGGGTGTTTCATACCGTACACAGTGCACAAACTTATGAGGTCTACAATGAGTTGTTGATGTTCCTAATCTGAATCGTGCCTACTTCTATTTTTGCATATATGGGTTTAGGTCAGGTTGGTTGAAGTCTACATTCCACAACCCTTGAAAACTTGTCTTATTATTATTATTATTATTTTTTTTTTTGATATCTCATGCATGCACACGGGTGCATATACACTTCATTTTGACATTGTTTATCTACTTTTGTAGTTTCTTCTTGACTTCATTAAGCAACATGAGTACCCTCCAAATCCTTCTAAATTTCCAACAAGGCAACAATGTTATCTTCCTACTTTTTTCTTCTTCCTTTTTTGAATATCTTCCTACTCTGTTTGTTCTGTAACACTTTCTTAACCCATCTCAAATGATATGCTTCTTACAGACCCTTAAGCCTTGTCTGCAAAGATCCTCACTATCAAAAGCCCTAATCAATTACCTAGAATCCAATAAAAACATCTCAGATTTATTTTATAATAAAATCATTGACGATGAAGCTAAAACAATTAAATCCATCAACAAAAGAACAAATCAAAAGAGAAACAAGACCCATATCGAGTAGAAGTTTTCTGCCTGGATCTTGGTTTTGCATGCAACATGATAATTTTAAGCACAATCGTAACACTCCAAAAAGAAAAAAATCGATCCAATCAACGAACTAGAAAAATAAAAAATCACTGTAAGCAGAAATGCCTTGTATATAGAAGATTAGAGAAAAAGCAACCTTGGAGAAGAAAGGGCACTCTAGTTTTACGAGAGAAGGAAAGAGTTTAATGTGTGGAAATTTATCACCTTGGAAACCAGGTCCTCAGTTAGAGGCTTCCTCTAAGGCATGAGTTTTGATGTAGAGGAAAAGAGAAGGAGAGTGTGAGTGACGTGGAGTAGTGTAACCTGTGAAGGGGCATTATTCTGTGACCGGAGATGGACGTGAGATGAAGACCGGACGGCGACAAGAAGGTCTTCTCCTTCTCCCATTTCTTCTTTTCTTTGTTATGTTTCTATTTGGAAGAAGGGTTTCATTGGCATCAACTAAGAAAGGGCAAAATGAGGAAAAAAGGTTAATTTGGGCAGGAGGTCCTTGCCTGATATTATCATATTTTGGGGGTCTCAATAGTGTTTATCCTGTTTAAGGGAATTTCTTTAGTAAATGTCCCTAAAATTTATAATCATGAAAGGGCCCATCTAATAGAGAGTCATGGTAGGACTACAATAAAAACCATCAATGTTAAAAATTGTAGTGGGCCACTATTGTAGTATTTGTTCAAAAACTTTCACTCGTGTTTGCGAAAACTCTAGATAGTTTTCTTAACAAAAGATTGTTTTATACTGCATGTACTTGAATATTTTAATATTAGATTTTTTATAAGTGAAATAGTATAGAATACTTTTTAAGTTATCAAAACACCTAGTTTTTAGGTGTACATATTATATTATAAATTAGGAACAATATAACAAAATCTTTAGAAATGTATGGTTTCCAAACACCCCCTAAATTCGATATGAATTTGAACTTGGACTTTTAATGAGGTTTGTGTGGTCTATACTAGATATTCGTATTAGTGTATATATTCAGTCATCTCGAACTATAGCTTAGCTAGTTGGGGACACTACTATGCCACCCACGTCTCCCATTGGCTCTAACTAAATTTCAATCGGGCAGGAGTTGGGGGGCATACTATTAGTACTCAGATGTTAAAACCATGTTTGTCTACAACATTTACTCACCAGGTGTCTAAAGGATGTGCGACATGTGAATGATTTGCGAAACTAATATCCAAACGATGTAAAAAAAAATGTCCCCTGCATTTTTATCATCTCCTTAGGTGTTAACTGAAACCACAATCCATCCCAAAAATGCTGTGCTACAATGCTCAGATGGTCAACAATGGTTGCCTACATTATCATATGAACCGTTAATAATGCTTAGAAGGTCAGAAAAAGCTATATTATCAAATATTAGATGTTGGATCATCATTGATTATGATAACTTTATGAAAAACTCTAGACAATTGGATCTTTGGACTTTTGTGGGCGCTATTTTCATGATCTAAACCATTAGACAATAAGGCACCACCTGCTCTGAATATCGCAGAACTTCTCCGATCTCGAGCCTAGGGAATGGATTCTCCCCCTTTCTCCTCGGCCAGCCTTCACCTCTTCCTCCTCATCACCTTCCTCCCCTTCTCAACCCCCACTATCTCTCAGTCAACCTCCAGAACTTTTGCCTGCTTAGTCAACCCCTCACATCCCACCTGCCTTCCTCCCACCTCCGCCCAACGCAATTCTTCCAGTTGGTCCCCAGGAAGGCCCCTCTATGCCTTGGGCCTCCAGGCCTCCTCCTTCAGCACCCAACCCATCCTGGCATTTTCCACCTCTTCCCAGCTAGCCAGCAGGTTCGCTTGCAACAGGTTAGCTTCCAGCAGGTCAGCTTCGCGAACCCTCTGCTTTCCCCACTCTATCCATCCTAGCTCCCTCAGCCGGCATCCAGCAACAACCACTTACCTAGCTTCCTACTTCCTTTGCTAACCTATTTGTAGCCCCAAAACCCTCATTCCATACTCTAAACTACCCCCTACCATCTGGAAAAATGGTAAACCAGCCCTAACCATTCCCCAGTCCATGCTCTCCTCTAGCAAAGAATCTTTCTCCTTTGATGCCATTGGAAAATTTGCAGGGAAACGCCCTTCCCTTGAATAGGTTGAGGAGAAGGCCAAGTTCTGGGCCCTTTCTAGACCTTGTCTGGTCTCCCTCACCATCAAAGGATACTTCATCTTTCGTTTCAACGCCTCAGAAGACAAAGCCCATATCCTTGGCCTTTCCCCTCTGTCTATGGAAAGGAAAAAATTGTTCTTCCTTCCTTGGTCTCCTGGGTAGGACGAATTGGATTGGCCCTCCATTGCTCCAGTCTGGGTTAGGTTTTCAGGGCTCCCTTATCATTGCTGAAGCCAACACATCATCTTCTCCCTCGCAAATTCCATTGGTCAACCTATCAAACTAGATGACTTTACTTCTTCTCAGAGGATTCTTACCTTTGCCACGGTTCTAGTCAATATTGATCTATCCAAACCAAAACCTCAATCCATTCTTGTGGACCTACAAGGTGAAAGGGAGCTGGAAATTGTAGTATCCTTTGAAAACTATCCCTGCTCATCTGCTACCAAATTGGCCACTACCACCAGTCCTGTCCTTTTGCTACCCAACCTGGCAAACCTGCTAGCCTAGACCCCACCCTTTCTGAACCTGTTCCTATTACTCAGGCCACCCAACCCCCTCTTTCTCTCTCCTCTAGTCTGAATCAAGCCTTGCTTGACCCCCAGATCCTTCAGGAAACCTCCATCATTTCTTTGGACGTGCTTCACCCTCCCTCAAATCCTAAGCAGAACCAAATTGTCAATGTAGCTCTAGCACCCCCCTCTCCCCACTACTACAACTCAGAACATTCGTTCTCCACCTCAGAACCATCTCTCTCTCAATCCCTCTTCCTCTGCCCCCAAAACTCCCCCCTAAACCCAGCTAACTTCTCTACCTCAGTCACTCCTACCTTGTCTTCTACTCAGCCTACTTCTACTCAGCCTCATACTCTCTACAACACCATAATTCCTCGGACTAACACCAGCTCACGTTGGCAGGCTAAGGCAAATACTACTCCTCTACCCTCATCCAAGCTTCCAGTTTACTCTCCCTCCTTCAATGACTTACCCTATGATGTCACCTCTGTAATCCTAGAGAAAACCTATACACCAACCATTGACACCTCAAACCCCTTCTCTATTCTGGAAAACTGTTCCTTTTTGAACCCAACCATTTACCCAAACTTATATGGCTGTAATCTTCAGGCTTTCTCTGAAGGTAACTCTTCCATAGGCCCACCCCTGGTTTTGAGCAACCACAAGACATCTCAGACTCACGGCCACTCCTGCTCTAGCCCACCCAGGTGAACTTCCTCAGGAAAAGATTCAAGCTAGTCCCCCTGTAGGCCCTCCCAGAAACCACCCAAAAGGCAAAGGCAAGAATAGATGCACTGCCTCAGGCACTGGCCCGATCACCAGGAGGTCTAGAAGTAAGCGCACCTCCCCACCTGTTTGCCCATGTTAAAGGCCTTTTACTAGAACTGTAGGAGAATAGCCAACCTTCCTACAAAAAGAGTTTTGGCTAACCTGGTCTGAAATCACCACCCAGACTTGATCTTCATCTCTGAACCAATGACACCCTTCTCCTCCACCCACTCCCTTGGCCTCTCCATCTTTGGTTTTGACACCTTCCACTCTAACTTCCTTGCCTTAGCTGCCCCAAACCTTTGGTTCTCCTCCAAATCATCCCATCATCTAGCCACCTCGTTCTTCAATGCATCCTCTCAACATCTCACTATGCTCCTTAGCTGCCCCAAACCTCTGGTGCTTCTCCAAATCATCGCATCATCTAGCCACCTCGTTCTTCAATGCATCCTCTCAACATCTCAGTATGCTTCTTTTTAATTCAGCCTCTGACCTTTCCTCCCTCATCACAGGAATTTATGGCTCCACCAACCCAACCCATAGGAAAGATCTCTGGAAAACCCTCATTGATACTTCAACTACTACCCAGCCCTGGTGTGTCCTTGGGGACTTTAATGCTATCCTTGCCCATCATGAGAAGCTCAGTCTTTGCAAGGCAACCCCCTCCTCCCTCAAAGACTTCCAAACGGTTGTAATGCAAGCTGGCCTCACAAATATCCTCTTCTCTGGGAGTAAATTCACATGGTCCAACAATAGACAAGGTCTTTCCTATGTAGCAGCTAGACTAGATAGAGCTCTAGTGAACTCCCAGTGGCTGGTAAGCTTCCCAGACCCTATTATTCAACACCTCCCAAGACTTTCCTCAGACCATAGCCCCCTCTTGCTGAACCACATCAATCTCCCCTCTACCCCAAAAGCCCCCTTCAAGTTAGAAAATAAATGGTTCCTCCACCCTTCCTTCCTTCATGTTGTTGAATCCAGCTGGGACGCTTCCATGGATGGGAACCCCCAGTTCATCCTTGCCCAAAAACTCAATGCTCTCAAGCAAACTCTAAAACTTTGGAGCAAGATCACCTATGGGCAAGTCCATAAAAACATCCTAGCTGCAGAGGCATCTATCTTGAGCTCTCAGCAGAGCGTCGACTCTTCTCCCTCGGATTCTCTTTGGAACGATCTCATGGTAGCGAAGCTTGGTCTCCATGAGGCCCTCAAAGCCCAAGAGATACATTGGAAACAGAGGTCCAGAATCAATTGGCTTGAGGAGGGGGATATGAACACTAAGTTCTTCCACCAATCTGCAAAAACCAGGAGCTACTTCAACAGTATCAACCATATCTCAGTTGATGGTAACCAGACGGATGAGCCTCTCATCATCCAAGCTCAAGTAGTGGATTATTTCTCCAACCTCTACAAACCCCACAATGCCCAGCTTCACCACATCTTATTTCAGACTGAAAGTCCCAAGGTCTCAAATTTGGAGAACTCCACTCTGATTTCTGTTCCATCTGACTTTGAGATCCAAGAAGCTGTCTTTTCTCTCAAAAAGAACAGCTCTCCAGGTCCCGATGGCTTCAATGGTGCCTTCTACACTTCAGCTTAGGGAATCATAGGCCAGACAGTTATCAAGGCTCTGCAACATTTTTTTCAAACCAAGAAAATCCGAAAAGCCTCCAATGTTTTCTTCCTTGCTCTCATCCCAAAATCCAAATCCCCTGCTACCTTTGCAGACTTCAGACCTATCAGTTTGCTAAACTTCTCCTACAAGATCATCTCCAAAATCCTAACTTCCAAACTCACCACTATCCTTCCAAAATTGATCTCCACTAACCAAGCAGCTTCCATTAAAGGTCGTTCCATCCATCACCACTCTGCCTTGGCTTTTGAGCTCTTCCAAAAGCTTAATTCCAAGCTTAGCAAAGGTTCAATCTGCCTCAAGTCAGACATCTCCAAAGCCTTTGACAAGCTCAATTGGACATTCCCTTTCTCAGCTCTCAGGTTTTTCAACTTCTCTGAAGCTTGGATATCCCTTGTGACAGAGTGTGTTTGTACTACCAGGTGCTCTGTCCTCATCAACCAATCCCCTCATGGCTTCTTCAACTCCTCCCGCTGCCTAATACAAGGTGATCCCTTATCCCCTTACTTGTTTACCATTGCAGAGGAAATTCTCAGCCTTCAGCTCCATAACTTCCATTCTCAAGGCATCATCCTCCCCCTCTCCATTGTCCCCTCCACCCCCTGCCACCTACTCTATGCTGATGACATTATCATCCTCATGAAAGGAGCCTCTTCTAGAGTCCTAGCTCTGCAAGACCTTCTAGAATTATACCAATCCTCATCTAGCAAACCTCCTTAAGAGCCAGCTCTTCATTGGCAAATGTGGTATCAGAAGAAAGGCCAAGATCTACTCCATCCTTGGTTTGCAGGAGAGCCTGGTTCAACTAAAGTATCCGGGTTTCCCCATTGTGTTTGGTTCTTCGAAAAGTGCTCACTTCCTCCCTCTTTTGGTTTCCATTAATGCTAGGCTATTAGCTTGGAAAGCCAAAACCCTTTCCTTTGCAAGTCACCTAATCCTCATCAAACATGTTCTTTCCTCTATCCCCATTCACTCAGCTGCCATTCTTCCTCTTCCTGTCTCCATTTGCAAAGCTATCAAGCGTCTGATGAGAGACTTTCTTTGGTTGGGCAATGCTACTACCTCTAAGATCAACTATGTGAACTGGTCTCAAGTTACCCTTCCAAAGGTGGAAGGTGGCCTTGGCATTAGAAGGATAGCTGAGGTAAATGTAGCGTCTCTCATCAAGCTTGGCTGGCAGGCTTCTACAATGAACACCATCTGGTCTCCTTGGTTTAAAAATTGCTACTTCAAGAACGGTAACATCTGGGATCTTGCAAACACTTTCCATGGTTCTTGTATTTGGAAGAGAATCCGCCGCCTTGCCCACTTCATTCATTAGGGTAGTGCTTGGTCCATTGGGAATGGTCAGGACATTAACATTTGGAATGATACTTGGAGTGGAGACAAGCCCCTTTTTGCTGCATTTCCTACCTTGTATTGTCCCCCCGGGTCAGCGACTTGCCTCCCTTCTCCACTCAGGCTCTTGGTGCATTCCTCTGGATCTGTCATTTGAAGCTCAGGATCTGCTTTACATCTACTACTTCTCTCTTCTCTCTCGATCCTTTTGCTAAAGATCAAGTCTTCTGGAAAGAGGCTCTAGACGGTGTGCTCACTATGAAAATAGCTTGGAGCACAATCAGATCTAGGGGTCTTATCCTTCAATGGCCCAGCCTAATCTGGAATGGTGTCTCTCTTCCCAAAGTCAGTTGCTTTGGGTGGCGCCTACTACTCAATAGAGCTCCAACTGATAATCGCCTGCAGCGCCTTGGCTTCTCCTTAGCTTCTAGATGCAGCCTCTGCTACAATGGTGCAGACTCGATCAACCATCTCTTCTTCTCCTGCGCTCTAGCCAGTTCCATATGGCAATGGCTTCTTCAATCTACATGCGCCTAGCTACCACCATCCTGCTCTGCCTCATCAATTTGGCAAGCTCTTTCTAGAGGAAATGACAAAGCTGGGAGAAATTTCATGGCGATGGTTTTCCTCAATGTTTTATATGCTTTATGGTTGACCAGGAATGCTGCCATTTTTGAAGATCAGCGTCCTCCTCTCATCCACATCATATCTCAGGTGCAGGTCAGCCTCTGCTTCTCCATGAAGAAGATTTCCAGACCTTTTAATAGTCACCAGCTTAGCTTCCCTTTTCAATTGTTTTAGAATTTCTAACAATGATCACTAACTGCCTCTCTGGCCCCATTTTGTTTCTTTTTTAATATGTAATCCTCTTTCTCTGGGGGGGCTCCAAGAGCCTTTGTTTTTTTTTCTTTTCTTTTGTCTCTTTAATACAATTACACTTTTACACCAAAAAAAAGTCCTCTTCAAAAGACCAAACACAACTATGATGTCAAAAATTGGCTGTTGGTTTATCATGGTTCTTTAGAAATCTATATAAGAAAAAAAAAAAAAAAAAAAAAAACCCAATGCAAAACCGTTGTAATCATATACTAGCAAAACATGCCCGTGCTTAGCACGGGTAATATAATTTATAATATTAAAGATATAAGATTTTGAAATAATGTTTAATATAAATTATATTGAGATGGTAAAAATTGCAATCAAAATTAAAACTTATAATAATAACAAAGAAATATAGTTGGTTAATTTCAAAATGAATTTGTTTGAAACCAAGTAAGTATTTTGCTTCAAACATTCTTTTGAAATCAAATGAATAAACCCATAATAAAAAAAATAAAAGTGATAAAAATGCCACAAAAATACTATTTGAAAACAAAAGGTCTATAGACAATCTAATAAAAAAAAAACAACTTAAAAGAAACAAATAAACCCATAGAACCCCAATGCCTAAAAACTAATAGTTGAAAGAAAATAAAAGAAAAAACATAAATCAATGAAAACCTATCACCACGGAAAATAAAAGAACCCATCAAAAGCAGAAAAAAATAATAAAAAAAAACTATAGTAAAAAATATTAAGACACCAAAAAATACATGAAAAAGTAAAAAAAAAAATTAAGAAAGGAAATATATATGACACAATTGTGTTGCATTATTAATTGAAAATGTAACTATAACAATTCTCATGTTTCACTCATTTTTGTTAATTTGGATTGCACGATTGAAGGGAGAGTAAAGAGTCCAAATCTAATTAAATCCCATCTCAAATTGGAAAATATGATGGGATTGAATTAGATGACAGATGGAAGGTTTAGATGAAAGACTCTTAATATGGCATCAGATAGGATTTGCTTACTTATAGAATGTTCATAGGTCGGGCCGGGCCGGGCTAAGGCGTATCCAGGCCCAGCCTGGCTTTAGAAACACTGGCCCAGGCAAGCCCCAAGTCCAACACAATCATAAAAGTTAGGCCCGAGCCTGCCCATTTAATCAATCAGGGCAAGCCAAATCGGTCTTTTTATCACTTTTGTGGGCATTTGATCAATTGTTTGGACTAATTAAATTAAATTGCATGCATTCCTTACTTAGGCCGAGCCAGGCTTTGGACTTTTTGTCACTTAATCCAAGCCCAATCCAATTATTAAAACGGAACCTACATATCCTAGCCCGGTCCATGAGCACCGTACTTACCTTTGACTTTAAAAAAAATTGAGTACACCTTAGAAAAGTAGGCTTGCGCCAGCATGGGCACAAAAACTAAATTATATATAAGTTTAGAATTTTTAGAAAGAAAGAAAGAAAGTTTAAATAAAATTTTTTGTCTTTTATGATCTTCATTAAGATTCTATATTTAAAAGTTTATTAAAAAATAGAAACGTGCACTTGACTTACATAAACTATTATAATTATTTTTTAAATATTAAATTAAGGGAATCTGATGGTTCACTCAAAGATGTTAATTTGGATTTCAAAGACCATACCTTATCTGAGAGGATGTGGAAGACCTGCGAACCACATCGGTCCATACTCCATACCATCCCTAATAAGTAAGAGATAGGGATAAATCCATCCAAATTCAACTCCCTATTGTTTAGGAGGGGTTAGACGATTTCTCTCCAATTCTTAGTGTCTTATTCGGCTCAATTGGAGTCTTTCCATATAGATCTCTAAAATTTATCTCCAATCAAAATCAAATCAAAATTGAAATCACAATTGAAGCTCAATTTCTCAATCAATTGCGAAATTGGGCTTCAAATTAAGAAATCGATTCATACGTCTATAATATATATTAATTGTTGCTACAATGAAAAACACTAGTTGTAAATGTAGTTAGCGCTTTTGAAGCTTGACAATCTTGAAGTACCCAAAAGCAAGATCCGAACTGTTAGACCTCTTCATAGGTGCTCATTTTTAGCCATTGATCAAGAATGGATTGTAATGGATCTACTTTTCTAATTTCTGTGGGGATCTTTTTTCTGATCTAACCTGAAGGCCGATGATGGCTAGGGGTTGAGTATCGTCGCCTGATTTCATCATGAATTTTAAAGACTGTTGAAAAATAGTGAAAGACATGTGAACCGCTGGATGCACTCAAATCACACGTGAAGAGGTGTAAAAATGACAAACAGTGGAATGTTTTTCACACTAATGTGGCTCATTTGCATATGAAAATAATTTAAATGTAAATCATTTCTACCTGTGAACCGTATTCCTATCACATATGAAATTGCCAACCAACCCCTAATTATATGATTATTTTGTAAATATTATTTTTAAGTGTGTGTGTGACAAGTAATGCCTGGGGCCCGCCGGCTTCCGGCCACCTTCTTCTCTCATTGTTGGTCCATTATCAAGGGCTCTGTTATTGTAGCAGTGCAAATTTTGTTCCAAAAAATTTAGTTCAATAGTTACTTTATAAAAAATTCTAGCTCCAATAGCTACTTTACCTTCCTCATTCCTAAATCAGCTACGCCTCAAAAACTGTTGGCGAATTCAGACGATAGGGTAGAAACATCTGGTTGATGTGGATAAATGTCCACAAGTGTCCACTTTACTTGTAAGATTATCTCCAAGACTAAAGCAGAAACTTCCAAGAATCATCTCCCATGATCAGCTCATTTTTAATGCAAGGCATATCAAGGGATCATATTGCTTTGGCTCTTAAATTTTTTCAAAGATCAAAGTCACGTTTGGCAACCAAATCCTTAGAAAAAAGATTTTTTGTTTCCCTAAAATTGTGGTAAATCTTTAATTGGCAATTGTAAATACATAAGGATTTGGATGAATGAAAATCTTTATTTGTGAGGATTTTAAAATCCGACCATTCCCTATAAGATTTGAAAATCCTTACTTAAATGGATTTGTACACCTAACTCTATTTTTCCCACTATATGCATCCATATATACCGATATCAATGTAAAATCATCAACTATCCAAATCCCCTTTGAGGAATCTTTGTTCTAATGATAATGAAGAATCATCATATTTATGGATTCCTTGCCTATTACCAAACATGCTCTTTGGCGGGTGCATGGTTGGAATACTCTCCGAGTTGACTCTTAACTCTTCCGAGTCATTTAATTCTGACGAAGGACCATGTCAAAAATAGGAGAGACTCAACCGAGTCATCTCATTTTAATTGCTTGTTTGTATTGCTAACCATTTAATAGGCAGATCTAATTTTAAATAACTAAAGTTTATTTATAAGTAATTATGCATGAGGTTCGGAGCCAGTAATTTAAACATGATGACGGGAATGGAATCTAAACTTATATTTAATCTTTTACATTTTGGTATTTGGACTACGAAACTATGTAGTGTGTAGTATTTTTTCTTCAATTATCTTTATTGCAGTATATTTTTTTGCATATATAAATTTATTTATTTGATTTGATTATCATGAATGCATGTGGATAAATATATTTTTCTATTTTATAAGTAATGGATTCATTTTTAAAATTATTTTAAAAGAAACATGACTCTCTGAGTCTCCAAGTTGATTCTATCCGAGTCAACTTTTCTTTGCATTGGACGAGTCGAGTCCCAATCATGAGTTTTCCAACCTTTCTTTTGGTATGAAGCTCGATATATATATATATATAAAAGGCTTTTAATAAACTTAATTGGGATATCTTCTCTTTTCTTTTTCCTTAAAAAATATGGTTTCTCCGACACTGGGATTTCCATGATTCGCAATTATGGATCACAACATGCAAAGGCAGTCAATAATAGCCAAGGCATCAAGGGATTAGAAACCCCTAGCATACGGAGTTGTTCCTTTTTTTTTCCACATGGTAGGTGTTTCTTTTGGTGGGTCCACATCCAAGGAATCAATTGTTAGTGGCATTTCGTTATTGTGGGTCCGTCCTAGGAATCAAATTGCTAATGGGTGGCTCCTATCATCACTCCTAAGAAAAGGAATTACAGCTTCAGGTATGACCTTTTCCATGTTGGGCCCACATCATGGTCAACAAAAATAGACTGGAATATGTTGACAGAGAATGTTGGTGTGGTATCTAATTCAAAATTACAGGTGACACCACCAATAAAAAGGGACATGAGCCTTACACGCCTGTACAGGCACCACACTTCAAAGTTCAAACTTATGGATGGTGTCTTTGCACCAACAAAAAGTTATACCCTTTTTTCTGTTGCCCTTCTTTTTCTTCACAGGGAACTCGATCATCATTAATCTTATCCCCTTCGCGCACTGTCACGACCCATGCACTGTCACGACTCTGGACTGGGCCGACCCAACAAGGCTGTCATCCAGATGCGCGGCGAGGCGGGTCAGAGGAATTCGCTAGCTCACGCTGTTTGTTACAGGTTTCTACGGTGAGAATTTCATAATCCAATACCTCAAAATCACATAAGAACGAATAAATTTGCAGAGGCAAGTAGCAAACACAACCTGAAGTCCAACGACGTACAATAATATACAAGTCTCTTGTCAGAGTAAGAAACATATATAAACATACTCAATGTTAATGTCTAAGTTTTACAATGGCAAAGAAAATAAATTTAAGTTATACATCCCCAAAAGTACAGCCTACAAAGGCTAGTAAAACAAGTTCCCAAAAAGTGATGATCAACCCCAAAATCTGACATGTAACTCATAGGCCAACCCGCTGTCTAGATGACATCGTTGGGCTGCCACTCTTGAGCAAACGGCGGCTCAACCGCTTCCTCCTCACGCACCACCTCACTGCCAACGGGATCGACATTTGGCACCAAAGAAAAGAGTATCAGACACGAGGGTCTGACATGTGAATAAGGCAGTAAAGGGCATGACAAGTATATACAAAGTCATCTTTAAATATAATAGTACATTTGGGGTAAATGGACCACATGGCCGTTGTGGACCTTCTTAACATGATTAATGGGCTGGATCTTAAAAGTGGGACCCATAGGGTAGGTTTCCACAACAAAAAACAGTATAAGTAAATCATCGTTAGAACGATGTTCATCCGGTTATGAATTCAACTTTTGCACTATGGATGATCAATGGTTCAGGAGTTCCTTGCAATTTTATGATGATCCATGATGATTTAGGCCGTCAAATTTGACCTCGTAATGTTTTAGGCCTTTTGAAAGAGACTAAATGGCTGGAATTTGCAAAAGGGGCCCAAAGAAGTCCCAAAATCATGACTAACAGTCTGAAGTTTCTCACAAACATCTAAGAATATATGAGGAATCAACGGCCGGTATTTGAACACAACGCGCATTAGGACATTCGTAACAAAATTAATGGTTCGGATCTTAAAAGTGAAACCCATAGGATAGGTTTCCATCACAAAAACCGATATATGTAATTTACCGCCCGAACACTCTTCATCTCGTTTCAAATTCCCATTTTCACCATGGATGATCAACGACCAAAATTTGTTTGTGATTTTCTCATGATCTATGAAAAATCAGGTGCTCAACTTTCACCCCCATAGCCGTTTGAGAGACTGAATGGCTTGAATTTTGCAAAAGAGGCCCACAAAAGTCCTAAAATCATGATCAATGGTTTGGACATTTTTTCAAATATCTCCTCATATATGAGGAATCAACGGCTGATATTTGATTATACAATCATTTTTTACCTTCGCAACATGATTAATGGTTCAAATCTTAATTGTGGGACACATAAGTCAGGATTCCGCAGAAAAGACCAGTAACCCGTAACTTATCGTGAAATATTGCAACAGTGCATTGTTAGCTCCACTTATGGACCTTCGTTCATTCACAGAATTAGTCCCGGGGAGGTAGTATCCGAAGAATCATCAGAAATGATCATTTTCAGGATGCCTCTTTAGACGGTGGGGTTTTTTGCCATACTGGGTTTTTCTCATTTCCAAGAAAAATGAGAGAGGAGTCCTATGCATGGACCATTAACAAACATGCCCCAGGAGGGAAAAGATAAGGGCCATTGAAGAATATGACTCTTTGAAAAGTCGATTGATGCGGTTTTGGTGGGAGTTATTCTTTTGGAGGTCCTGAAAGCAAGGCAAGTCAACAATCATAGGAAAGGGAGTTATTCTTTTGGTGGTGGTGGGGACCCTTATGATAGGCATTTCTTTGGTGTGCCACCCAAGGAGTCAATAGTCGATGGTCATTTTCTTTTTTGTTGGGCCATCCCAGGAATCGATAATTTAATAACTAAAATGGATGGTTATTAGTAATTCACTTTTTTTTTATAGTTAGGCCAAGTTTTAATAATTTTAATAACTAGAATGGAGTAGAAGTTGATCAATCAAGAAGCAACATATACGTAAAATGGCTATAGCAGAGATGAGAATGTTGAGGTAAGTGTATGTATAACTAAGAGGGGTAAAATAAAATTAAAAAAAACTATTTTTTAAAGCAAATAGGTAGTATCAATAGGGGATAAAGTTAGAAAAACTCATTTAAAATGGTTTGGCCATGTCCAACAAAGATCGACAACGATACCGATAAAGAAAAATTTGGCAAAGACATAGATGGACATAATAAAAGTAGTCCCGTAGAAGTGCAACTTATGTGAGAATTTGGCTCGATATATAGATTTGAATGGATAAAAAAAATTTATGTAGCCAATCACAATATATATATATATATATATAGTTGGGACAAGGCTTTGATGACGATGAGTTAGGCTTCTACTACAGAAGTGAGACTTCAACTTGACGTGAAATTCACAATAACTAGGCAACCCCGCATGTCACTCGCCTTCCAAGGTTGGATCCTAGGTGCATGTGTTAGTCATCCCACATGGAGTTGCTTTGTTTGTTGGTGCCAACCCTGCATGTCACCTAGTTGCCCAGAGCCAGAACCTCACGTATGCCACTCTTCCTACTCCGTGGGCCATCTTTTCTACTTATGTGCGCTTTCCTTTTCATAATATAGTTTTCCTCTTCCCACTTGTGTAAGTCTCCCAACCTAGGGGCTGATATATATATATGGAAGATACTCATATGAGAGCATCTCTCACCTTACGATGAGAGATAATGTCACGACCCGAGCCCGAAGTACGATAATCCTGAGCCGTGATCCCATACTTACTTCCGCAAACTCCGATTTAACCAAAATGACACATTTTTTAGATTTTCTAAGAAACCAAGTCATTGCAAACATATAGACCCTAAAATTGTGACTTATAAAGATTTACATAAAAACTAATTTGATTTGACTGGCCTTTGGCCTCATCCTAATTTACATGATGTATAGCAAAATATTATTCTTTAAGAAGATACATTCCTATCTAGCGATTAGAGACATGCCCACCAAACGCCCTTGGGAGAAAATTCCCCTCCACGCATATGAAAATTTATGCCCATGTATCCCACTTATTGTCTTCCATTTATGTTTCCTTCAACGAAAAGTATCACCTAACAAATTGATGGAAAATAATAAAGCTACATATAGAGCCAAAAAGCAAGAGAAGTAGATAATGCCCCACCAAAGACCGAGACCGCAAAAACTAGTGGAAAGACGCATCCCTCTGTAAAGTTAAAAGGTTCTCAGCCTTTTTATAATTTAAGATGAGATGCGTTTGTTGACGTAAGAAAGAGATTGGTTGAAATGTTGATAAACATCTTACATTTGTTTATATGGTTATAGGGTTGTGTGGGAGCAAAATCCCATAAACACTAAGATTATGCTAAGCTTCGGCAACATTGCTGGCTCAGTCTGACCTGGTCTCGGTCATTTGCGTCTCGGCAGTAGTGTCAGCTCTGCAGCTCGGCATTATTGTTAACTTGGCAATGGTGACTGCTCGGTAACAATACCGCCACACCGAGCTTGGTAATAGTACCAGCTCAGCTAACAGTTCCAGTTATATTGAGATAGGCAAGAGTGCTAGCTCGGCAATCCCAAAAGCCACTTCCGGTTTCGGTAAGAGTACTGAGTATCGAAAGAATGCCATCATGCTTTGATGAAAAGTATGAACGTGTGCTGACGGATAGGGTGGCGCGTGATAGAGATAAGGAGTTGACTTTATCACACCATCACGTCAGCGATCCTAGGGAGAATGGGAAGCCTTTCGATGGGAGCTTCCCTTTTCACCTACCACTCAGTGTCAGGGTAAGGCCCGATGGGACCTTACCCCACCTACCTCCACTTAGCAAGAGGCTTAATGGGATTATCGCCTATATGTATGCACAGGGTTAGTCCCATGGAGGTACGCACTTACACAACACAATGATTATACTCTCTTTTCTTCTCCACTCTACCTTTGCTTAGTTGCAGAACTAACTTAGCCTTCGGAGTGCCTTCGGCTAACAGTAGCCAGGGCCTCTGACCTTTGTTTCTCTCCTTCCCTTTCAGGTTCCAGGCGTTCGGTCTTTCCCTGAAGAATCCTACATTCATCTAATTAAGTTCATGTCGCTTTTAGCACTTACTGTTTGGCGCCCTCTATGGGAAACGACTGAACAAAAATCTACAAACACCATGCCTCCAAAGACTAGAAATGGTGAAGGATCGTCGAAGGGTTTGTCCCTACCACTAGTGTTGTCAAAGAAATTGCCACCACCGGTCCCTTGCCAGAGGAGGTCTGGGGGAAGGTCTGGTGCTGCAAGCATGGAGGAGTTTGTGACCTAGTCAAGCTCATCATCGAGGGGGGTGACGGCACCTCCTCGACAAGATGTTCCACCACCAGGGCAACCCCAGCAGAGTGTTCCCTCACTGGAACACGCCAGGTGAGATGAAACGTCAGCACCGACCAAGTCACAATCCCATCACCGGGCCAACGCCGACGGCGATGACTACCCACTCCTTGCGGACATCAGGGCCCAAAACCATATTATCCAAGAGAAGGAAAAGCCCATTCGTCAACTCCAGCAGCAGCTCCAGGAGAAGAAGAAGGCTCCGAGCTCACCTCCCAGATGCGGCCGAGCCCCCTCGGTTGAACGCGATTTGAGGCACGTCTTAAACAATAAATGGCGCGACCAAGTTTATGACGAGGGCTCAAGCAGCAACCATCTGAATGAAGATTCGAAGAGGCTGTGTCAAAGGCTGAAGGATAATGACGACCTGAGTGGCGGTCAAGCAAATGATTCTGCAGAATATGAAAATTGCCGGCCTCACCCAAGATCGGCTCAATGTCTTCGACACTGAAGATCTCTGCGCATCTCCCTTCTCTCAAGAGATCAGAGACTTTTCTTTTCCAGAGAAGTTCGGTGTCCCGAGGTTCGTCCTCTATGATGGGACCTCGGATCCAGCAGCGCACTTTTGACACTTCACTCAGAGAATGTCGGTGTGGGGTGACTTAGGTCACCTGAACTGTCGAGTCTTCTCCTCCAGTTTGGGAGACCTCACCCCACGATGGTTTTACGCACTTCCAAAAGGCTCGGTTTCAAGCTGGCAGTAGCTCCGGAATTCCTTCCTGGAGAAATTTTAAGCTCATAGGGTCATCCCCAGGATGAATGAAGACCTTATGGCTGTCAGGATGCCGCAGACCGAGAATGTCACCCAGTTTCGCTAAAAGATTCTGGACAGTCTATAACCAGATCAAAGATGCCACTGAGGTGGCTGTCAAGTCCTTTAAGCAGGCTTTACTGCTAGGCAACGAGCTTCGGAAGGACTTGGTGCGGTTCCCCGTGGTCACAATGAAAGCATTGATGGCCAGGGCGAATCAATTCATTGAACAAGAGGAAGACTAGGCCGAGCTCATGAGAGCTTTGGCCTCTAGCAAGAAGACAAGCCCTCCAAAAAGACAAGAAGTCGTTTCAAAGGGAGGAGGTGGACCGAAACAAGGCCTCGTCAAGCTCGGCAATGGCCTCAGTTCCTACCTCGGGGGGCAGCAAGAAGCCCAAGCCAGTAGCTGCCTCCTACAAGGCTGTGAACACGATCTTTAGAGAGCCAATCTACAAGCTCCTCAGCAAGATCAAGTCACAACCCTTCTTCAAGTGGCCGCAGCCGATGAAGGTGACCCTTCCACCTGAGATCAGAACAAGTTCTGTGCCTATCACAAGCAGAATGAACACAGAACCGAAGACTGCAAGGCCTTTAAAGCCCACCTCGAAAAGCTCGTCAAGGTTGGGCACCTGAGAGACTACATCAAGGAGGAGGGCAGAGACAATAGCCGAGCTCAGCGCCGAAATGATAATGAACAGGACAGCGATGAGTCAGAGGGCATCATCAGAGTCATTCACCTCGCTCCTGCTCCGAAAGGGAGCAACCAAGCCCGTGTTGAGGCCAGGAGGGCCTTCCACCGAAAGCAGGTGATGACTATCGAGCTAGAACCTGCCCCCAAGAAAGCTCGAACTGAAGGGCCCAAGATCTAGTTCTCAGATAAGGACCTAGATGGGGTCCAACTCCCCCACAACAAACCTCTAGTTTTCACTTTGAAGTTGAAGAACTTCCTAGTATAGAGAGTTCTTGTGGACCCTAGGAGTTCATCGGAGATCCTCTACTATGGCTGTTTCAAGAAGATGGGTCTCAAAGTCGAGGATCTCCAGGCAGCACGCACCCCCTTGGTGGGTTTTAGTTCAAAGCCTGTATACCCCAAGGGGGGAATCTCTCTCAAAGTCTAAGTTGGAGGCGCCCTATGCAAGCCGACTTCCTAGTGGTAGATGTACCATCCCCATATAATGCAATAATGGGGAGAACTTGGCTACATAGTATGGAAGCCGTGCCCTCCACTCTCCACCAGAGACTCAAGATCCCGTTAGAGAATAAGAAATACAGAGTTGAGGTAATTACGGTCAGGGGCGACCAGCACATGGCCAAACAGTGCTTGATGGAAGTGGTGCCTGGCGAAACCAAGACAATGCAGGTTCACATGGCCGAACTGTACAGGGAAGCCGAACTCGAAGACGTCGGTCGGGCTCCAAAGCAGAAGAGCGTTGAAGACCTGACTGAGATGAGGATCGATCCCAACGATCCTGAGAGATACTTCCTATTGGGGAGTCAGCTTCCTGAAGCTGAGAAGACCGAGCTACTAGACTTCTTGTTACAGAACAAGGAGGTCTTTGCATGGACTCCCTACGAAATGCCTGGCATCAGCCCTGAGATCATATGTTACAAGCTAAACATGGACCCCAAGCACAAACCTATGATCCAGAGAGCTCGCAGAACGAGGATCCCACGGACAGAGGCTGTGATCGAGGAAGTTCAGAAGTTGCTAGAAGCTAAGGCTATCAGGGAAGTCCATTACCCGGAGTGGCTGGCCAACACAGTGGTGGTCAAGAAGAAGAGCGGAAAATGGAGGATCTGCATGGATTTCACCGACCTTAACAAAGCCTGTCCCAACAACAGCTTCCCGCTCCCAAAGATTGACTAGATGATAGACGCCACTGCCGGGCACAACAGGATAAGTTTCCTCGATGCTTACCGAGGTTACCATCAAATTCCAATGTCTAGGCCTGATCAAGAGAAGACCGCTTTCATAACACCCAGAGGCACAATGGAGGTTTACATTGATGACATGGTTGTCAAGTCTAAAAGGTCACAGGACCACTTGGCAGACCTCAGTCAAACATTTAACATCCTCCGAAAGTTCTAACTGAAGCTGAATGCATCCAAATGTACATTTGGTGTCGACTCCGGTAAATTCTTGGGAAGCCTAGTCACCAGAAGAGGAATCGAAGGGAATCCATACCGGATCTCATCAATTCAAGAAATACAAAGTCCGACTACGGCAAAGTAAGTTCAGAGGCTCACCAGAATGGTTGCCACACTCAATCACTTCATCAGCCGAGCTTCTAACAAATGCCGACCCTTCTTCAAGCTCTTAAAGAAAAGTTCGAAGTTCCACTGGACTTCGGGGTGCGACCAAGCTCTGCAAGAGCTCAAGCATTACTTGTCTTCACCACCCCTGTTGTCAACACCGAAGCAAGAAGAAGTGCTGTACTTGTACCTGGCGGCCTCAGATCATGCAGTAAGCTCGGTACTTATCAGAGAAGAGAACGGGTAGCAAAGGCCCATTTATTACAGGAGTAAGATCGTCCTCGATGCTGAGACCAGGTACTTGCAGCTGGAGAAACTTGCATTAGCGCTCTTCAGTGCTTCTCGTAAACTCTCCCACTGCTTCCAGACATACAGCATAGTGGTAGTTACAGAACATCCGCTCAAGTCCCTTTTCAGAAAAGCAAACTTCTCTGGAAGGATCTTAAGATGGGCTATTGAACTGGGGCAGTATAATATCAAGTATCAACCCAGGACAGCCATCAAAGCCCAAGTTTTGGCAGATTTCATCGTGGAATTCATTTCTCCGAGTTCGGCACCGAGACAGCTCTACACTGAACTGGGGGCCAATAAGGATGAGTGAGAAGTCACCAAGACAGAATAAGAGCGATCTTGGAAACAGTTCCTTGATTCGGCTTGGAAGGTGTTCTTTGACGGATCCTCAACGTTCAAAAAGGCCGGCGCTGGCATAGTCCTTTAATCTCCAAAGGGCCTTGTCATCGAACAAGCCCTGACACTTGGCTTCAAAGCATCCGATAATGAAGCAGAGTATGAAGTGCCATCGCAGGGCTCAACAGCGCCAAAATCTTGGAGGCACAGTAGCTGGTGGTCTTTAGTGACTCCCAACTGGTGATGAGCGAGCTTAACGGAGACTTCCAGGCTCGCGACAAAATGATGGCGGCCTACCTGGCTCATGCGAAACAGCTCCTCTCTCAGTTTGAAAAAGTTGAAGTCAAACAGATCAACAGAGAATCCAATTCCCACGCCGATGCCCTGGCCAACCTGGCCTCTGCTGTCAAGGCCGAAAATAAAAGAACTGTCGAGGTGGAGACGCTGGAGAAGCCAAGTATAGAACTTTAGCCACCTCAGCAGATATTGTGTGTCAACCTCGGTCCGAGTTGAATGGACCCAATCATCACCTATCTAAGGGATGATCAACTTCCTAAAGACAAGAACGAGGTTCACAAGATTAGGCTGAAAGCAGCTCAGTTTTGGTGTTCTCCGAATGGCAAGCTCTATAGGAGGTCCTACACCGGCCCCTACCTCCAGTGTGTCCACCCAAGCAAAGTTGAAGACTTCCTTTATGAAATTCATGAGGGAGTCTACGGAAGCCACATTGGAGGCCAATCATTGGCATACTAAGCTATCAGCCAAGGCTACTGGTGGCCTTACATGCAGAAGGACGCTCAGTTGTACGCTAGAAAATGCGAGAAGTGTCAGAAGTTCTCACACTCCCTTCACCAGCCAGCACAGGATTTGAGCCCGCTCTCCAATTCGTGGCCATTTACTCAATGGGGCTTGGACATCGTAGGGCCATTACAAAGAACTCCAGGAAATAAGAAGTGGCTACGATTATTTTACCAAGTGGATCGAGTCCGAACCCTTGTCCTCCATCACCGAACAGGACACGAGGAACTTTGCGTGGAAGAATATCATCACAAGATTTGGGATCCTACAAACTTTGATCTCGAACAACGGGACTCAGTTCGATTCCAACTTTTTCAAGAACTTCTGCCAAGAGCTCAGCATTAGGAATGTCTACTCCACCCAGGCATACCCAGAAAGCAACGGCCAGGCAGAAATCTCGAACAAGGTGGTGCTCGACAAACTCAAGAAGAGGCTCAACCAAGCTAAAGGAAGATGGGCGGAAGAACTCCCTGGAGTACTGTGGCCATACAGGACCACTCCGAGGAGCTCTACTTCAACCACACCTTTCTCTTTGGCCTACGAAATGGAAGTCGTGATCCCACTTGAGGTCGGTCTCCCGACCTTAAGGTCTGAACTCTGCGACCAAGGCCAAAACGATGTGAACCTGGCCCTAGAGCTGGACCTAGCCGAAGAGCGAATAGACGCAGCAGCTATCCGCCTAGTTGCCTATCAGCAACAATTGGCTATGGACTACAATCGGAAGGTCAAAGAAAGGAAATTCTCAGTCGGAGAATTGGTCTTGAAGAAGACGCTTCCCTGGGACAAAAACCCAAATGAAGGTAAGCTGGCACCGAACTAGCATGGACCATTCAAGGTGATCTCAGCTGTAGGGCGATCCGCTTACAGACTAGAGGACATGGATGGTAAAGAGTTACCACGACCATGGAATGCAATACACCTAAATTGTATTCGATTCTTAGAATAAATAAAAGACGTTCTTATGGAAAGATCCCTCTCTCATGCAAAGTTAGAGAACTCGGTACCCGGCCCGGTGATAGCACTAGTCATATTAAGCTTGGTGATAGCACCAACTATTTGTAGCTTGGCAGCAGTGCCAGCTATAATCGGCTAGATAAAAGGACAAGCCATGTCCAGCTCGGCGGCAATGCCAACTATAATCAACTCAGTAAAAGTACCAGCCATACCCAGCTCGACAACGGTGCTATCTGTATTTGGCTCGATAAGAGTACCAGCCACATTCAAGCTTAGTGACAGCACCAACTATATGCAGCTCGGCAGCAGTGCTAGCACTCGGAAAGATATTTTGTCATGGGACCAAGTACCCTATGACCAAGATAAATACCTCGCCAAGTTATGGAACTCAGCTATCTAATTGAAAGGGAAGAAAGGCCTTAAAAGGTTAAGGCGCACTAAGTTAGAGAACTCGGTGTCAAACTCACTTCGGTTACAGGCAGCAGCTATAAGCAGAGCATTAAGCAAAAGTCTTAAATAGTTAAGGTGCACCTCGGAATCCGGGAGTCTCTTTGGTTGCGGAACCAAGTATCCCAACACCGAGGATGATATCTTGCATCTAACTTACTTCCGTCGAAGCTCGGTCTAGGCTACACTATGGACAAATTTGATCACAAGTTACGGAACTTAAAAATAAAAGGGAGTTCCGGTTATTGAGCTGAACTCAAAGAGCACGGCTAGGGGATCGAGACCAACTTCTTAGAAGAATAAGAAAAATTGATTGACACCAGGATTGAGGAAAAGAGGCTAGTTCATAAATATCAAGAATGAAATTACAACCATTCAATTTTTTACATCATTGAACAGAAAAAGAAATGCCAAAAATTCAAAAGGCAGCGGCCTCGACATTGTAATCAATCTCCATCTGCACAGCATCGGCTTCCGGGCGAGTTTTAGGGTTGGCCTGTGAGGCGTCAGCTTCAATCGCAGGCTCAGAGGACAGACCAGGGTCAGAGGACGAGCCAGGATCCGAGCTTTGAAACTTGGGTGGATTCTTGAAATCAGGATCGTCCTTGGAGATTCTTGCCTTCTTCAGGGCAGCCCTCCACCTAAGCTCCCAGGCTCTCTGGCGTATCCTGTGGACCTGCACCCTGTATTCAGCAGTAACCTCTCGAGCCCCTTCTGTATAGGCAGCATCGACCTCGGCTTGAACGTTTTCCTCAAACTCGGCCTTTTGCCTCTCCAAAGCAGACATGAACTCAGCTTCCTGCTCCTCCAAGGCAAGCTTAGAATGAGCCCTCTAGTTGGTCAGTTCAACAACAAGGTCGACAGCCAGCCGCACTTGAGTATTTACCTTGGCCTTTTGCCTATTGACCTCAGTCGTCGCCTCATCGAGGTTGGCAGCAAAAGTGATGTTCTTGCGAATTAACCTCCTCTTAAAGCTGCTCCTCATTGGCGTCCAAAGTTGCCCGAAGCCCTTCTTTATCCGCCTCCAACTCGGCGACCTTTGAGTAGGCATCTCCAGCCTCTCCAAGTTGACTTGGCACTTTTGTGCGACCTGCGGGAGAAACAAGCATCAGAAGACATAAACCAAAATCAAACACTTCGTAAAATTTGTCGAAGACTTACCGAGATGGCTGGCCGCATTGCTAAGAGCAACAAAAGTCACGTCATCCAGCCCCCTCCATTTTTCCATGTCCCGTGGCAAGGCACATGCTCGACACAGGGCGGCGACCACGTAGGGATTGCTGGCTACGCGGTCTTCCATGTCAGCGGCCTCCCAATATCAGCTTCCAAGTCCGGCCTCCAAAGAGCCGGCTTGGGAGACTGGGGTATTGCCGCGCTGGATGAAGGCTCGGCCCGAGGGCTGGGCGAGGCCTCGATCCTAGGCCTCTTCTCTGGCCGACCTTCCTCCCTTAAGATATCAGCAGGGTGTTCCCGATCTCCCGCACTTGTAGAAATAACAGGAGGCGAAGCGCTGACAGTGACGGCAGCCGGAGAGGTAGGGGCAGAGGTAGAGGCGGCAGGAGCTAGAGGCGAAGAAAGGGCATCGCCAGCAAGATGGGGGGTGTCTGGAGCCCGGTCCACAAAAGCCAGGGCCTCTAGGTCCTCAACAACCACCTGAGGGCGATGCCTACGCAGCATTTCTTCCTATTCTTCCTCTTCCGAGCTCGAAGAGTCCACGGTTGGTCTCCTCTGCCACGAAGAAGTTTTTGCAGCTGCTGCGGTGATCTCGGCGGGCTCCGAGTCCGAGCAGGACGTAGAAGCCCCGTCACTCGACTCAATGCACCGCCCGGTGGCGATTGTGAGCGTCACCTGCTCCCCCCTTTCTTCTTCTTCGAGGGCTTGGGACCCTCTCCGAGACTCCTTCCTCTTAATGAAGGAATGGTACTTTGGTTCGTACCCTAGGAGCGACCAAGCGTCTTGGCCGTTATGGCCCTGGTAGTTCTTCACCGACCTGAGCCAAGCGTCGTTTCTTGCCCAGCCAACTCGATTGGCCTCCTGCTTTCTCTGACTGGCGCCTGCTCAACATACAGAGAATGTCAACTTAGCGAGAATAAAAAAGGGAAGACAAAAGAAAACTGAAGGATTTCGGTCTTTATTTGGAGGGGTCCCGAAGCCTCGAGGGATCCTATCTACTCTTGACACCAAGGGCTCGGACTCGCCGAACTCCCAGTAGCCCGAGACAAACAGGCGATTGTCCCCTACATATTTGTTGGAGTCCTCCAAGGCGTTGATAAAGCAAGACCTTTTCACCTTCACCCGGAGGCAGTAGACGTCATCGCCCCCTCCGGATTTGCAGAGGTCGTATACATCCTCGATGTCATAGACACCGAGGTTAAAGCCTAGGATCCTATTCAGCTCTCTTACCTCCATTATTATCTTGAAGTCGTTCGGCATCAGTTGACAGGGGTAGAGGTGCCATTTTCTTAAGCACAACCTTAGGAGCGGATGAAGGGGGAATCGAACCCCACCTTCGATCACGGTCACTAATAGGAACGACATCCAAAGTACTACCGTCGAAGGGATCCTCAGGGTTATCTAACCTAATCAGGACGTCGTCCAGGATCTTGTATCTGGCCACAGCTATGGCCTGTGGGGTTTTTAACCAGTGCCTCTAAATCCCCATTGCTAAACTAGGAGAAGAGTGGGAAGAGGAAAACGATAGGAAACCCTAAACGCGGAAAGCGGAAACCCCAGGAAAGGAACGAAAGAGAAAGGGATGTGCAGAGAAGGAGAACTTACGGACAAGACGGACTCGAAATAGTGAGTTCGGATTCGCAGAAGAGCTGATCTCGGACAGAATTTCTCCAGCGGAATCTTTCCTCTCTAATGGACACAAAAGTAAAAGAATCAGAGAGATAGCACCCTAATTTGTAAGGGAGGAAGGCGCCATTTTGATTTTCGAGACAGTCGTATGAGCCGTCACCTCGAGCACTCCACACGTCTCTTCTAAAAGATTGGATGACCAACCATTCGGTGACACGTAGCGCCAACAGTACGTCTTCCACAAGCTATTAAATTACCTAAGGCGGGTGATGGACCCGTCCTTTTCTTCTTGCCTTCCTCCGTCTCGGGTCGGCTGGGGTGCAGCGGGGCGAAGAGAAAAAAAGAGCAAGCATCAACATTTTTGTACGGGGTATGCCAGATTTTCTATTTTACTTGGAATTTGAAATGGTGATCCGGAGATTCACCTTCACAAGTAGAAAGGAAATCAAACTTTTTTTCTAACCTTCCATTGCACATATTTTAAAGAAAAAGATAAGATTTTAAATGCCGTGAAAGGCAATTTTGTTTAGTTTGCTGTGAAAGGCAGTTTTGTGCCGTAGAAGGCGATTTTACAAATCTTATCAATAGTGAAATATGAGAATTGTGATTTTTTTTCTCTTTAAAAAATAAAAAAATACAATAGAAAAGAAAGAAAGAGGGATCTGACTTCTCGGGAGATTGTGGGGACTCGTTCAGATCGACAGTCGCGAATCATGTATGGACTCCACCGTCGTCCTTCATATGAGAACACTTGATGCTTTAGTTCACTTGGCTTGGCTTGGACCCCAGATTTTTAGAGGACAAAGACCAAGGGAAGGTCCTATATCCAATAAAAAAACCGAGTAGACGGGCTGAAAAGCCACATCTAGGCCATGTTGGATAGAAGAAGAGGGGGAAACCTTGGGGGGGTGGCCCCCAAAGGGACTTTTATCACCTTGTAGTTCTTGCAGCAGGGTTTCTTCAAGGCAGGAGAGCTTCTTTGTGCAGAGAATTTTTCAGGACAATTTTCAGGCAATTTTTCAGGACCCCTTCCCTTTGGAATGACCACCTATTTATAGGCTTTTGGTGGCCATTAGGAGGATTTTATGGGCATTGATGGTATTAATGCTCCATGATGGGAGGAGTTACAAGATTTAATTTTATAATTTTGTAACTCCATTTCCTTGGATTTTGATTGGCCGATGGAGAATAATGGGCATTTAATCTCCATGATCATGGGAGTTTCATATATAATTATCATGATTAATCTCCATAATGATAGGAGTTACATGGTTAATTGTCATGATTAATTGGACTTGTAACTCCCATTTGCTTGCTTCTGATTGGGTTGTCTAAAATAATGAGTTAATGACCCTTATAAGTTGTCATAAAAAGGTCAATTAACAACATTAATTGGTCATCAAGTCGCTTGAAGAGTCGCGGGCCGCATCGCGTCTTTTGGAATTCTTCTTGCGATGATCATCGATGGATCTGCATGTTATTTGATGTTGGATGACGATGCAAATTCAGACATTGGTTGACACCAATGGGCCAGCAACATCTGTCCAGTCAATTTCAAGATCGGTCGGGCAGAAAGTGTACTTTCTTGGTCGGCCTATTAGTGGTTTCAGAGTGTCCAATGATGATCAAATGATTTCGACGGTTGATCCGTGATGTTGGCGACGATCGACAGACATTATACCTCAAAAATAAGAATTTGAGAAAATCACAGGGGCCAAACATCGCGAAACGAGAAAGATACCCAAAAAAGTGGGTTTCCGGGCGAACTTTGGCAGCCCGGATCCCTATGGTCACTGGCGACCATGGGCCAAGGTCGACGGCGACCATGGGGCTTTTGCCCCTTTTTTGGTCGGCGTCCGGTCGCTGTTTCTTGGCCGTTTCTTCGACTTTTTGCTTCTGTTTCTCCTGTATTTTTATTTGACATTTCTCCTCATTTATTGGCTTGATTCCACTGAAGAAAACCTGTTGAGAAGTTGTGCGAATCAGGGCACAAAGTTTCCTATTTTTGGAAAGCCGAAGACTTTATAGTTGATTTTCCGCCAATAGTTGAAACTAGGTCAAACGATGTCAGAATGACCTGAAATTTCAGGTGAAGCTTCTTGAGCATTAGATAGGACCAACCATGGCTTTTATTTAAGTTTCGAAGCCATTTGGGGTCCCGTCGATGCTAGACTTGATTTCATCGTACGGAAGATGTCGAGCTTCGATGTGCGGTCAATTGATGTCCGATTGACCTAAAATTTGATAGTGAACCTATTGGAGTCATTTTGAGATGATCCAATAGCTCCGATTTGGATGCCATGATCCCAGGGAGCTCTGCCGCAGGTAGGCTTGATTTTTCTTGGGATCTAATGCTGGCATTTCAGCATAAGACCATCCAAAATAATCAACAAACTCACGAAGAAACAAGACATACTCGGGTAACTCATCATCCTTTATATTCTTAATTATGAATACAGGACGCGGGTTATTAGGTGTTCCTAAGTCTATCTTTTGAACAGAATCTTCTGTTGGAAGATTTGAAGGTGGTTCCTCCACAATATTTTCGGAGGTTTCCAACTCAACAAGACCTTCTGGATTTCCAAGGGCGTTTTCAGACCATTGCTCCGCTTCTGTCCATAAATCTTCTCGTTCGGTACTTTGCTCAAGACTTGCTATGAGATGATCCCAATCACCTGCTGAAACTGGGTCGAAGTAAGGCACTTCTTTTGGAGACGATGGCTCTTCTGATACAGAGAACCGCGCGTCAGTGTCATTGGACAATTCATCTTCATCATCAGAGAGATCGTACCAATTTGATGAGCTTCCTGGGTCTTTGTCGGGTAACTCCTCAAAGAGATATTCAGGGAGGTCAATGTCTTCATTGACACGAGATGTCGAGGCCTGGTCGACAAAACGACTTTGTAGCCTTTATGTCAACTGTGTCATCAGAGTGTCAGGATCATACCCCAATCCGTATGAAGACTTGTCTATGTGATGGTGGAGTTTCCAATCTTCCAGCTGACTTTTGGTCAAGGTGGGTTCCAATGGTATAAGAATACCACAGCCACCTCCAAAACCAATTGGATTTTGAGTGTTATAGCCCATTTTCTTCATGATAGCTTGTGCCATTGGACTATATAAGGATAGTTGAGGCATACCTTCATTTTGGAAAGGTTCAAGCAAGGAGTTTGATGAAGAAGCTGTCGGATGTGAATTTCGACCCCCCTTTTTCCTCTCCAAGAGAGGCATGGTTTGAGGAAATCTCCATTCATCTATATATGCTATTTAAATTTTACATCGAAAATGAGGATTCCAACTACCCTCAAAATTGATGGATCACGATTGCCAGCTATGGTACAGCCGTAACACTGTTCTTCGACAAAAGTCGAAGAAATATGGGGAGAAAAATAATAAGGTGGGTTCTTCCTCTCGTCTAATGTGCTACCGGCAACACACGACGGTTGTCTTATCACATTAATCTGGGTCTCTTTGGGTTTCTTTAATTTTGGGTCAATTAAGGGTCATGAGTTAAAGTCCAAATAAAGGTTAATCCTTACATAGCATAATCAAAACATATCCAAGTAGAATAAAATGACTAAAATAAAGAAAATAAGATAAAAGAGGGGGGAGGTGCCAAATATTTAAGAAGAGGATTGGCCCCGTTCCCGGGTACCCCCTTTTGATCCCTTGGCAAAATAGGGTTTAAAGGCTGATTTTTCAAACAAAATGATGATGCAAATGAGACTTTGATTTGTGATTTCTGTGTTTGATTGAAGGTGGCCGATGGGCCAGGATTGATTGGAAATGGCCGATGGGCCAATGTTTGTTTTAGGATGGCCGATGGGCCGTGATTATTAGAAGTGTGTGCGAAATCACTCATCTCATCTCATTATTCTCAATTATTCAATTTTAGAAATTAGTTCTTTATTCCCTTTTATCATTAAGTTCAATTTAATATCGGCACCTGAGGTGGAGGAAGAAACAAAGGGAAAATCTTTTTTGGGTTTATTTTGTTGGTTTTATAGTTTTTATGGCCTTTTGATATGGGACTAGAAGGGCCTAACTAAGGGATTTTACTTGGATCTATGTGATTAATGCTTTATTACTGATCATCTGATTAACCCTAACCTAAGGTCCTAGATCGCCCACATCAGCTCTCCCAGTCCCCTAACGGAACAGGAAAAGTGACGGGGCGAAGCCTAATGCTTTAATCTATCTAATGGGGAAATTCCGATCTAATCATAGGATATGAATAGGCTGAGTTTGATGGTTCAGCGCCTAAGCAGCTCATTAATTGTGATTTTTAATTGGTTCGGTTTGTTTTGAGTTGAAGATTGATTAAGAAGTGGATTAAATGTATTTTAGGGTTCTGTTTAAGCGGTTTAAGGTTCTGGAATTTTGGGTTTTAATTTAAAACGTGAAGCGATGTCAAAATTAGCGAAACGGGGTTGACAGAGGACTTGGGCGCCAGAGGGGTAACGCCTAAGACACCCTGGTGACTTCGGCGCCCAGGCAGTGGCGCCCAAGTGGCTGCTTCTGGGTGGTTTGGCTGGTGACGATAGTATCGATATTGTTTTCGAAATCCAAGGGGTTCTTACTTGGTGAGTTTTAATATTTCAAATTGTTTTTATTCTCTGGTGTTCAAATGTCAAAGGGATTCGTATCCGGATTTTGAGACGAAACCAAGAGTTCGCGTTTTAGTGCAAATGAGAGGATGGGCGCCAAGGAGGTGGCGCCCAGGTGGATGGCTTGAGATTTTCATGTATTCCGGATGGGATTTGATATTGGTCTTTGGGTCCGGGGGTTGTTTTAGGTTCTGGTTTCAATTAATTTAAGTTATAAGATATTTAATTACTCGTTTTAAATTGAAGTTGTGAACCAAGGTTATAGTGTAGGCTAGGCGCCTCAGGGGTGGTGCCTAGGTGGTTGTTTGTTTGTTCGTAAAGGCTTTGGGGGCTAAGCCCGAATCGATTAAAGTTTCAAACGTTTTAAGTTAAAAGTATTTTAATATGTTAATTCGGATTGGTTTGAATGTTAATTAATTATGTTAAGTTATCGATTGGGGTTCTTTATGAAAATAGGTAGGCTAGGCGTCCAGGGTGTGGCGCCTAGGTGGATTTGGAGGGTGGGCACCCAAGGGGTGACGCCCAGGTGACTATGCTGAGGTTCGGTCGGTTTGGTATTTTTTTAGGTCAATTTAAGTTTAAATTGATTTAAGGGCTTAGTGTGTTTGGGCGTGGGATGCTATTCATATTCAATTGGAATTTATTTAATACCAATTAATTGGGCTAAGTTGTGAATTGAGTTTTTTCTGATAACGGGGAAGCTGGGCGCCCAGGGTGTGGTGCCCAGGTGGATTTAACAGATGGGCGCCAAGGGTGTGGCGCCCAGGTGAACTATTCTGTGGTTCAAGTCGGTTCCATATTTTTTAGGTTGATTTGCGGTTAAGCTTTTATAGTTTGATGTATTTTAAATTAAAAGTGCTCTGTTGTATTGATTAAGATTAAATTCCGCATCGATTAATTAGGCTTTAGTGACTGGGGAGGCTGGTTGCCCAGGTGGATTTGACAGGATGGGTGCCCAGGGGGTGGCGCCTAAGTGTCTGTTTTGTATGTTTGAGTTGGTTCGATGTTTTAAGTCTATTCGGGCTTATGGTTCCGATTGTTTTAGATTGCAAGGGTGTTCCGGTGTGTTGATCGTGATTGAATTCGAATTTAATTTCAAGTGAGGTTTCCTACTGATTGGGTAGGATGGGCACCTGGAGGGTGGTGCCCAAGTGGATGCGTAAGGATAGGCACCAAGGGGGTGGCACCTAAGTGGAAAATTTTGTGGTTTATTCGTTTTGCATTTTCTAAAATGGTTTGAGTCCAAATAGGTTAAGGTTTCAAGCCTTTTAGGTTAACAATTTTTAAGGTGTTAATTCGGGTTTAATCAATTAAGTTTAATTAAGTGGTGGTTTCTAAGGGAATGGGATAGGATAGGCGCCAAGAGGGTGGTGCCTAAGTGTATAGGCAGGCTTGGCGCCCAGTATAGACACCTCGTTTTGGCACCCTATGAGGGGCAATTCAGTCCACCCTATTTAATGATGTCCTGATTAAGCCCCGAGTCAAAAGTCACCTATCGTCTCTAGGCCTCTGATCACCCAGGGAATTGGCACATCATGATCTACTCATCGAGGGCTTTCGGCCCATATATAGAACTCCAAGATCTGACGGACGGATCAAAAATCATGATAGTGGGTCCCACAACCCGGGGTGCCCGCGTGAAAATCACCTATCATCTATAGGCCTCTGATCACCCAGGGAATTGGCACATCATGATCTACTCGTCGAGGGCTTTCCGCCCATATATAGAACTCCAAGATCTGACGGGCGGATCAAAAATCATGACAGCGGGTCCCACACCCCTTGGACGCTCGCGTGAAAAATCACCTATCATCTCTGGACCTCTGATCGCCCTGAAAATTGGTTCATCGGGATCTGCTCATCGAGAGCTTTCCGTCAATATGTAGAACGTCGAAATCCGACGAGCGGATTAAAATTTACGAAACATGAGCCCTGGCGACAACAACTCAACCAATCTCCACCCGGACCCCACCTTTCGGACCCGAACCAGTTTCTTTTAAATCCAAACCCACCAGGCCTGGCCCAATGAACTCCAGCCCAAGTTGAACCTGACCTGATCCAACTCATTAGGCCAAGTCCAGACCTCACTTGACCCAAACACAACCCGAGCCTGATCCAAACCTCCTGACCTGAACTCGATCCGTCCCACGAGGCCCATTAGCTGCATGGGAGAGGACAGTCCATGAGATCTGGACTCTCCGCTCCCCTTTAAACATTGTCTTTCCCTCTCAATCTCTCCCCAACCAAGCCTTATCCCTCTCATCTCTCTCCCAACCCAGGCCTTATCCCTCTCATTTTCAAACACCCAAGCCCATCCAAAAACCCATGCGCAGAACCCTCCTCATGCCCTCCTCCAACATCGTCTTCCAGACTCCCAGAACCCTGTGCCCAATCAACTCCCCGACCTCTCCCAGATCTCTCTCACCTACCATCATCATCACCCTCTCCATCGCTCTCTCCCCACCATAAGAACCCATCATCTTCACCACCCACCTTCTCCATCACGCAACCCATCCCATCTCCCAGGCTCAGAACTCTCACCATCCATCATCCTTCAACTCAGGCGCACATCTCTCCGTCTCCATCAACCTCTCCCGTTTTTCCACCTGCGCAGAACCCCTCTTCCTTTCAGAACCCATACACAGCAGTCCATCATCATCTTCCATCTCCCAACCCATCATCTCAGGCAGAAGTCCCTGCATCGGCCCTCTCTCCCTCTCTGCCCACTCTCCCCACTCGGATCTCCTTTCTCCCTCTCTACCATCTCCCTCTTCGCTCCGCCCTCTTCCTGCACCCTGCAACTCATCTCGCCATCATCCTCCATCTCCATCTTCGCACAGAACTCCTCTCTCCCCTCCTCATCTTCCCGCCATTCCAGATCTCTCGTAGCACCCATCTCCCTCTCTTCTTCATTGTCGCAGCAACTCCATCTCCCTCTCTAGACCACCATCACCATCTTCCCCCATCATCCTCTTCCCCTCTCTAACCCATGCGCCTCCATCTCAATACCTCTCCGATCTCTCACGTCCCCCGCACCATCAGAACCCACCATCTTCACTGCCCATCACCTTCATCCCATCATCCACTTCATCGGGCGCATCCCATCTCCCTCGCAAAACCCACGCTCCCAGAAATCACAACCACCTGCACCCTATTTCATCATCCCACGCATCCCAGATCCCTCATCTCCATCTCACGACGCCCGTCTCCCCTCCATCCAACGCCAGTGCCCTCTCCCTCATCCCTTACAACCCATCATCATCTATCTCCGCTCACATTCACCTCCCTCTCCCGGATCTCACCATCATCTCTCCACTTCCATCTCCACCCATCTCTGCGCCCATCATCCTCCATCCAATCCGTCTTCTTTCCCTCCATCTCTCCTCTCGCACTGCACCCCATCTCTCTCCATCCCCCTCCTCCAGATTTGTCGCAGCACCCATCACCCTGTTGGAGGTGGGCAGAGTAATTTTTCACACATAAAACAGAGTAACAAAGTATCAGTAGAAACGACTAGGAATCAGTGACACTTGCATTCAGCATACCATTTTATTTACATCAACCACTTAAATAGATACAATTGACTAACAATAAATGGACAAGTGTCCCATGAACACCTGATCTCTAGAACTACCAGGGACACGTTTAGAACTAACAAGGACACGTTCATGAACTAACACAGAGACGTTACTGACTCTTTCAAAGTAACTGACTTATTCAACATAAGACACATGTAGCATTTGAATTAATATTTCAACACTCCCCCTTAATTCAAATGCCCACAACACCAAGCATTCTTCGAAACTTGAAAAACTTTTCTCTTGAGAGAGCCTTTGTGAAAATATCTGCAACTTGTTCCTCCGTGCTGCAGTACTCTAGCTTTATCTCTTTCTTGGCCACAAGCTCGCGAATAAAATGATGCCGGACTTCAATATGCTTTGTTCTTCCATGGAATACTGGATTTTTTGTCAATTCAATTGCTGACTTGTTGTCACAAAATAAGATTGTAGCTTCTTCTTGCTTTTGCTTCAGGTCACTTAGAATCCTCGTCACACACACAGTTTGACAAGCTGCACTTGTTGCCGCCATATATTCAGATTCAGTTGTAGAAAGTGCAGTAGTTTGTTGTTTTTTTGGAAGCCCATGATATCAATGCGGACCCAAGACTAAGTCCATAGCCTGTAGTACTTTTCCTGTCATCTGCACAACCAGCCCAATCACTGTCAGTATAAGAGACAAGTTTACAAGTATCTGATTTTTTATACCTGAGTCCGAGATCCATTGTTCCATGAATATATCGTAGAACTCTCTTGGCTGCACCCATGTGAGCTTTACTTGGACTGTTCATAAACCTTGAAATCAAACTCACTGAAAACATTATATCTGGCCTTGAATGTGTGAGATAAATCAAACCACCAACCATACTGCGAAATTCTGTTGCATCTGCCTTTTCAATTCCATCATCTACCATAAGCTTCTCATCTGTATTCATTGGTGTTTTAGCTGGATTGCAATGTGACATACGAAACCTTTTCAACAAGTCTCTTGCATATTTTCCTTGGTGTAGAAAAATACCATTTGAGTCTTGAATAACTTCCATCCCCAAAAAATAATGCAACGGACCCAAATCTGTCATTTCAAATTCAGACATCATATTTTTCTTGAATTCTTCAATCAATTTTGAAGAGTTACCAGTAAATATCATATCATCAACATATAAACATACTATGAGAATTTCATCAACACCTTGCACTTTCACATAAAGGGTTGGCTCACTTTCACTTTTTTGAAAATTGCAGCCCATAAAATATTTGTCAATTCTGCTGTACCAAGCTCGTGGAGCTTGTTTGAGCCCATACAAAGCCTTTTCTAATTTGTACACCTTTTTTTCAGACCCTTTAATTTCAAACCCAAGGGGTTGTTCAACATACACTTCCTCTTGCAATTCACCATTTAAAAAAGCAGATTTGACATCAAATTGAAAAATTTTCCAACCTTTTTGAGCAGCCACAGCTAAAATAGTCCTTATAGTGTCAATTCTAGCAACAGGAGAAAAGGTTTCAAAGAAATCAACACCTGGAATTTGTGCATACCCTTTGGCCACCAACCGGGCCTTATGTTTTTGCAAAGAGCCATTAGCATTAAACTTGGATTTGTAAATCCATTTGAGCCCAATGGCTTCTTTTCCTGGTGGTAAGTCCACCAATCTCCATGTTTTATTTTTTTTCGATGGCATTCATTTCAACTTTCATTGCATCATGCCAATCTTTTTCTCTTGTTGCATCTTCAAAACAAGCAGGTTCAGAGGCAAAGCATACAAAATCACATGACTGATAAATATCAATAAGACTTCTGACCTTTCTAGGAGGTGATGTGGATCCAGTTGGACTTGATAGAGCATTAGGTGATGGATCAAAAGATGTTGTCTCTTCTTCTTCAACAATTAGAGGGTAGTGATCAACCGCACTATCCCACCTCCATCCATCATCCTCATTGAAAATTACATCCCGACTAATGAACAAATTTTCTTTTTCAGGATTATAAAGTCTATAGCCTTTTGTTTCATCACTATATCCGACAAAAATGCACTTAAGACTCTTATCATCTAACTTGTGCCTTTTTTCACAGGGAACATGTGCATAAGCTATAGACCCAAAGATCTTTAAATGACTTACATTTGGCTTTCTCCCATACCATGCTTCATATGGTGTTTTTCCATTTACTGCCTTTGTAGGAGAGCGATTAAGCAAGTAAACCGCTGTAGATATTGCTTCAGCCCAGAAACTTTTTGGAAGCCCTTTTTCTTTCAACATGCATCTTGCAGTTTCAACAATGCTACGATTTTTTCGCTCCGCGACTCCATTTTGTTGTGGAGTGAAACTTGCAGTAAGTTCTCTTCGTATTCCTGCATCTTTACAGATCATAAGAAAATCCCTGGATGTAAATTCACCCCCTCGGTCAGTTCTTAATGTTTTAAGTACGAACCCACTTTGTTTTTCAACATATGCTCGAAATTGCAGAAAGCAGGAGAGAGCTTCAGATTTTCTTTTAAGAAAATACACCCAAATCATCCTTGTGCAGTCATCAACAAATATTAAAAAATATTTGCTATTACCAAGTGAATTTGTGCGCATGGGGCCACATATATCAGCATGGACCAACATTAGGGGTTGATTAGCCCTCCAAGATTTACCCGTTTGAAAGGGGGTTCGGTGATGTTTTCCAAAAATGCAAGCTTCACATATTTTGTTACCATGATGCACAACAGGTAAGCCAACGACCATATCTTTTTTATACAATGAATTCAAACCAAGAAAATGTAGATGCCCATATCTCTTATGCCAAAGCCATGAATTATCATACTCCACAGAGTTGAATGCATTAAGGGTAAGATCAGAAATTTTGAGAGGAAACATTTTCTTTTGAGTCATTTTTACTGTCATGACCAACTCCATATTCTTCTTTTTAAATATCATGCATTTATCCTCATCAAAAACCGCATAATACCCTTTTTTCATTAACTGTCCCAAGCTAATCAAGTTTTGAGCCAAACCTGGTACATACATAACTTCATGAATGAGCTTTGTACCAGACCTAGTGTTCACAGAAACAATACCTTTGCCTTGCACCTGGACTTGACTATCATTTCCCATCAAGACTTGAGACCTGACCGATTCATCCATCTTAACAAACAATGTTTTATCACCTGTCATGTGGTTACTGCACCCACTATCCAAAAACCAAATATCTCCAACAAGTTCAATATTTGCAGATAAACATGAGAGAAATAAATTTTCCTCGTTTTCATCAGTGGCCTTTTCTTCATGAAAATTTGCTTGATTTTTGTTTTTATGCCAACAATCCTTTTCTTCATGTCCAAATTTATTACAATTTGAACATTGAGGCACATTTGAGGTCTTGTTTTTGTACCAACAGTCTTTTTCAATATGACCTCTTTTTTTGCAATTGTAACATTGAGGAGGTTCATAATTACCTTTGTTGCGGTTTCTCTCATTTCCATCATGCATGTTTCGTCCTCGACCTCTTCCATGAAAACTTTGTCTTCCATGTCCACGTCCACGTCCACGACCTTGGCTAGTTTGCATTTGGTTGGAGTGAGTCCTAGCATTGCCATTTGACCCCTTTTTCAAATCAAGTGTTGTTTGGAAAACCTGCTCAATTGGCTTTTCTGCATTTCTATTCAACCTCTCTTCATGTGTTTGCAAAGAACCCATTAGTTGATTCATAGACAATGTAGTTAAATCCTTGGATTCTTCAATAGCAGCAACAACATGGTCAAATTTGGGAGTAAGACTTCTTAACACTTTTTCAACAATTTTTTGATCACTTAGGACCTCACCAAGAGACCTAATTTGGTTCACATTGGTTGTAACTCTTGTGAAAAATCCCTGAATAGATTCAGAATTTTTCATCAACAAGGTCTCAAACTCACGGCGAAGAGTTTGTAATTTCAAGTTAACGACTTGAATGGACCCTTTATATTCATCTCGAAGCAATTCCCATGCTTCGTTAGATGTTGTGGTTCCCATTATCCTAGGAAAGATAGTCTCATCCAGAGCTTGTTGGATGTAGAACAGGGCCTTTGCATCCTTTTTCCTATTTTCTTTCATCTCATTTTTTTGGGCTGCAGTAATTCTTCCCTCTTGTGTTTCATATTCAGGTAAGCCATTCTCAACTAAATCCCATAAATCATATGAAATAAACAAGGTTTTCATTTTGATACTCCAAAACTGATAATTATCACCTTTGAAAATGGGAACTAATGGCTGAGAAACACTTACAGAATTGGTGTTGGCCATGCCTTACTCTCTGTTTGTTTTTGTTGTTTGCAGCACCTCCAGAACAGTTGTGCAGACACTATTGCAGCACTTGCAGAATAGTTGTAGCACTTTCAGAATAGTCGTTGAGCTTTTCTCAGGCTCTAATACCAAAAATATGTTGGAGGTGGGCAGAGTAATTTTTCACACATAAAACAGAGTAACAGAGTATCAGTAGAAACGACTAGGAATCAATGACACTTGCATTCAGCATACCATTTCATTTACATCAACCACTTAAATAGATACAATTGACTAACAATAAATGGACAAGTGTCCCATGAACACCTGATCTCTAGAACTACCAGGGACACGTTTAGAACTAACAGGGACACGTTCATGAACTAACACAGAGACGTTACTGACTCTTTCAAAGTAACTGACTTATTCAACATAAGACACATGTAGCATTTGAATTAATATTTCAACACACCCTCCATCTCAGGACTCTCGCGCAGACCCGGACCCTCATCTTCTTCCTCCAGACGCACGCAGCAGCAACCCCACGGAAGCCCGATCTCGCCACAGCAGCACACCCACTCAAAGCAGCACTGCCAGACGCAGCAGCAGCCTTCATCTTCCTCCTTCGCCTCACGCGTCGCCTTCCCCTATGCCAGGTACAGCTCCTCTCCCCTTCTCTGTATCACTCTGCACACACGTCCCTCACCCTCCTGCTCTCCCTGCATCTTCCTCTCATCTCTCTCATTCCTCATCCCACTCTTTCCCTCTCACCCGTCTCCCTCCACCTCTCCGCTCACCCTCCTGCTCTCCCTGCGTCTTCCTCTCATCTCTCTCATTCCTTATCCCACTCTTTCCCTCTCACCCGTCTCCCTCCACCTCTCTGCTCACCCTCTGCGACCCATCTCTCTCTCTCTCACCCGTCTCCCTCCACCTCTCCTCTTCCCTTGGCTTGCGCCCGTTGCAGCGCCTACTCTCTCTCTCTCTTCCCTCTCGCTTCATCTATCTCTATCCACATCTCTCTATTTCTCCCTCCATCCCTCTCTCTCTCTACTCCTCCCTCCCCACCTGCGTCCACGGTCCACGCCCCTATAGCACCTTCGCACCTCACCTTCGTTTCCACTCCCCCCTTCACTGCACTGTTGCACACCCCTTGGGTATTCTTCCATCACTACTGCACCCACTGAACTACACTAGCCTTCTCATTCTCCCAAGGGCCTGCTTGAGGCCATGTAGTCATGGGAACCCATTCCATCCAACACCCCTGTTGCCCAGTCTTGACCGAACCACAACTGCAGCTAAGCCGAGCCCACACTTTTGCACTCGTCATCTACCTACCCAACCCACTTATTTAACCCAAGCCGACCCACTCACCAGTCCAACCCGTGCATGCACAGCCCAATTTCATTTTTGCTATTCACTCAGTGCATTTAACTCTTTATTCATTGTGTGTTGCCTACGTTTATTTACTTTTTTTTTTTTTTTTATGCATCTAACATGCCAATGCATCTAGTAAATTTCCAATTTCATTGCTTATTTTAAATTATTCCTAGCTAGTATCAAATCTGTCCATACATAAAACATGCCCATTCATCATACAATTTGCTGCATTTTCTTTACTTTTATCTTCCCCGTTCAAACTTAACTCAATGGAATTCAGGACTACCTATTTCATTTGAAAAATAAAAAAATAAAAACAAACAAAAACCCCAAAACAAAAACAAAAAAAAAATAATAAAGTGAAAAGTAAAAATCAAAAATAGAACTTTAGCTATCCTATTAACTAAAAATAGTTAGGCTAAATAGAATTCTTTTCTCTCCTCCCCTCTCGCTAGGATTAGGGAACTTCATTTAGGAAATTCAAGATTATTCAGGATAATCAAATAAAATAAAAAATTAGTAATTCATTCTCCCTTCCTCATCCAATTTCATTAGGAAAAATCAGTTTAGGATTTTAGGCTTTATAAATAAATACATAAAAACAAAATAAAAATAATAAAAATCCAAAAGACCAAAAACAAAGTAAAAGATATCAAAAACTCTCAAAAATATCAATAAATTGGAGTTAGAAATTAGACTATAGCCTAACTGATTAGGTCAGACCCCGGACCTAGATCTAGGTCTCACCCTAGCCAGCTTAGACTACCCTAGTTTTATTAATCCCAACTGATTAGGCCCCACTTTCTCTCCGAGCCCCGCTAAGGGACCGGGAGAGCGGATGTGGGCGGTTAGGGTCTTAGGATAGAGTAGAGATCCATTAGGGAAATGGAACAGTTAGATTGAATCCAAGTAGGAACTCCCCTAATTAGGCCCTTCTAGCCCCAATTATTAAAATCCAAAAAAAAAAAAACTATAAAACCAACAAAACCAATCCCAAAAAAATTTTCTTCTCTTTTCCTCCACCTCCGGTGCCAAATATTTATCTGAACTCAATGATTAAAGGGATTAGAGGCTGATTCCGAGAACCTGAATTAATGAGAATGACGAAACGAGACGAATGATTTCACACACCCCAATATCAGTTTATTTACTACCGGCCCATCATCTGCCACTCTCAATCAAACCCGGCCCAACATCGGCCATTTTTATCTTACTTCTGGCCCATCATCGGCCATGCACTTTTATCACCTGCGTATCGCACGCAAACCCACAGAAATCACAACTCGAGGTTTCGTCTGCATCATTCTTTTGATTCGAAGAATCAGCCTTTAAACCCTAGGTCGTCAAAGGACATTGAAGAGGGTACCCAGGAATGGGGTTGATCCTCTTCTAAATATTTGGTGCCTTTTCCCATATTTTCTTAGTTTATTTTCATTTTAACTCGCTTATCCCCTAGAATACTTGGATTTAACTTTAATTAGTCTGTTCAACCCTGGATGTTGATTTCCCCTGCCCAGTTCATTATGGTCCCATCTTTAAGCCTGTAATTTGACCCTTGACCCAAGTTCGACCCAAATTAAGTGACGAGACAACCGTCGTGTGTCGCCGGCGGCACATTAGACGATAGAAGAACCCACCCCATTTTCCTCCCGCATTCTTTCAGCTTTCGTCGAAGGACGGTGTTACGGCCGAATTCGTAACTGGCGATCGTGATCCGTCGATTTTGAGGGTAGTCGGAATCCTCATTTTTGATGTATTTTTTTTATTTCACACTATTGAATGGCGATTCCCCTCTCAGGGGGGGATCAAAATTCACATCCAACACCCAGGTGTCTGTTTTATGTTTTTTTTTTTTTTGTTGATTTTGCGTTTTTAGGCCGGTTCAAGTCTAAATTGATTGAGGTTTCGGGTTTCTTAAATCTAAGAGTGTTTTATTATGTTAACTAGGATTGAATTCAGGTTGTGATTAATTAGAACTTTTAATTAAGGGTTCTTTAGAGATGGGAATAGGATGGGCGCCAGGAGGGTTGTGCCCAAGTGTATAGGCAAGCTGGGCACCCAGGGGGTGGCGCCCAGATGGACTGTTTTGGAATTATGTTGGTTTTGAGTTTTTGAGTTAATTAGAGATTAAGTTGATTAAGGTTTCAATTATTTCAGGTTTAATATGTTTTACTATGTTGATTTAGATTGGTTTAAGGTCTTAACTAATTATCTTAAGCTTTAACCGGGGTGTTTTGGAGAATGAATAGGCTGGGCGCCCAGAGGGTGGTGCCCAGGTGGTTGTGGAAGGATGGGCGCCAAGGGGGTGGCGCCCGGATGGCTGTCTTTTGGGGTTTTAAGTTTTGTGTTTTTAAATTTTTTAGTTACTTTTAAATCCGAATTAATTAGGGTCTTAATGTTTTTGGGCTCTTAACAATGTGATGTTGCTTAAGTTTACTACTTATGTTGTTTTAATTAATCTTATGATTTATCCTACTTAGGCGCTAAATTCTATAACTTAGACTATCTAACTATTCTTTTTGGATTTTCTAGATATCTTTTAATTTGTTTTTAGTTTTCTTCTCTAATTTACTAGAGAGTAAGGAAAGAGAAGAAGGGATTTTATGTTTTAGGATTTTTTGAGATTTTCTATGGTTGTGTGATTCAAATGATATGATGTGAAGGTTGAAAAATATGATAATTCAAAGTTCAGAATAGATCAAACAAACAAACATATCATCATCATGCAGTTTCTAAATGATCTAAATGCGGAAGATTGGAAGTTGTGCACAAAAGTGGAGAAATCCACTTGGGCGCCACACCTGTGGTGCCTACCCTGCTCAGTCAGGGTTTTCAATGGAACACAACAAATGCACAAGAATCTTAGTGTTTTCAACATGATTTTTGATATTCAGCAACTGATGCGAATGTCTTAATTCGAACTACTAACGATGCAACTAACGAACCTAGAGCAAACGATGCAATGGGCGGAGATCTAGAACCCGGACCCCGTCTCAGAAGGGTAGGTGCCCAGGGAGTTCGAGAGAGGGCACGCGCCCAGTGGATGGTGCCCAGGTGGTTCTGCCAAGGGCTTCTTGCGACCTCTTCGATACAAATGATGATGATGATGATGTTAATGTGAGATTTGACCTAGCTATGCAATTAGAACTACGAAATCAAAGCAAATCTACTATATTTAAATGAACCTAAGCATGTTACTAACATGATAATGCATTAATACCATTTTTATCTCAAGTTAATGTAGATCTATGATGCTCAAATGGCCCTAAGCATTGTAGACACCTCATTTGGCCCCTATGATAGCCTGAAATACCTATCATATATAGCGATGCCCCCATTTCACCCATAATTGAATGATTAATGACATGATTTAGATTAATTAATGACGATGAAGATGCTTGTTGTTAATTTTAGACTTAGTTCAACGATTTCTAGAAGTTCGTGAGAGAGAAGCCGAGTCGCGTCAAGATCTTGAGCCCAACCCACTACTCACACAAGGAGTGAACCATGACACCACTCAAACCCTTTCCGGACCACTTAAGACATGCTTAGGCCAATCCCTCCAAAGACCATACTTAGTTTGCCAAAATATCACCCGATTAGCCTAAGTTAGGAAATCGAATTCATTGGTCCAGAGATCCCCCATATTTTTCAGCCCCTATTTGTCAAGAAATTTAGACCATTGAATTCCTCACTTCGAGAGCTTTCCGACGGTATGTAGAATGTTCAAATCCGATAAGCGAGTCAAAAGTTATGAGCTTCCGAAGTTTGTCTTAGAAAAAAATGATGAAACTCTATCTAGGCACAACCCATGTGGCGCCCATCCCACTAAGATTCACCTAGGCGCCCCATGGTGGGCGTCCAGCCTCCAAATTTCACTAGTGAGCCTAAAAGTAGCTCGGGACCACTCAACGTAGGGGCCGAACTCCGAAAATGAATCGACTCCACCTAGGCACCACCCATGTGGCGCCTACCCTCCTAAGTTCCACATAGGAACCAACCCTGTGGCGCCCACACTTCCTAGAATCACCTAGGCACCCCATGGTGGGTGCCCACCCTAAAATTTATTTGTTTGGTTCGAGATTAGACCGGGACCACTCATACGTAGGACCAAGCATCGAAGACGAACCGAACCACCTAGGCACCACCCATGCGGCGCCCAGCCTTTAAATCCATCTGGGCACCACCCATGTGGCGCCCAGCCTTGAAATCCATCTGGGCACCACCCATGTGGCGCCCAGCTTATTAAGTGCTAATGTAGGTCCCCCCCCCTAGGTGAAGACATATCCGTTCAGTCTCGACTCCAAATGGGACCAAGGACCAAAAGCGAAGCACGAACCAGCTGGGCACCACCCTGTGGGCGCCCACTCTCTCCAGGATCACCTGGGCACCACCCTGTGGGCGCCCAGCCTGCGCAGACCATGTGGGCACCACCCCATGGGCGCCCATCCTCCCACCAAACCCTAGTTCACCCTAAAACAACTTAAGCCGCCTAGGGATGCGTGAGACCTTTTAGAAACCCGAAATAGTGAAGCCCTAGCCCTTCTAAAACTCATCCCAAACCTATATAATCCCTCTTAACTTCATTTACAAGGGAGGTTACCCAAAAACCCTAAGAAAAGAGGCAAAAGGAGAGAATAGAAAAAGAAGAAAAAAGGTAGCCACCATTAGAGAAGAACTTCAGATCTATAGTAGAGGAAGGAGAAAGAGAGGAGGAGGCTTCCATATCTTCAACTGGAGCTATGGATCTTTGCAAAAGCTTCGTTTTAGGAACTTGAGGAACGCGTCATATACCGGTATTCCTAGATCTCTTCTTTCTTTTTCTATATTCCATTACCATTCATTCTTAGAAATATGCTTAGGACCATTTGAGCATCGTAGATCTACATTAGCTTGTGATAAGAATAGTATTAGTGCATCATCATGTTAGTAATATGTTTAGGTTCATTCTAATATAGTAGATTCGTCTTGATTTTGTAGTTCTAATTGCATAGTTAGATCAGATCTCGCATTAGCATCATCACCATCATCATTTATATTGAAAAGATCGCGAACAGCCTTTGGCAGAAAGGCTAGGCGCCACCCACTGGGCGCCTGCCCTCTCCAGAACCACCTGGACGCCACCCACTGGGCGCCTGCCCTCTCCAGAATCACTTGGGCGCCACCCCCTGGGCACCTACCCTTCTGAGACAGGGTCTGGGTTCTAGATCTCCGCCCGTTGCATCGTTTGCTTATAATTTCGTTAGTTGCATCGCTAGTAGTTCGAATTAAGACATTCGCATCAATCGCTGAATATTGGAAGTTGTGTTGAAAACACTAAGATTCTTGTGTGTTCGTTGTGTTCCGTTGAAAACCCTGACCGAGCAGGGTAGGCGCCACAGGGGTGGCGCCCAAGTGGATTTCTCCACTTTTGTGCACAACTTCAAATCTTCCGCATTTAGTTCATTTAGAAACTGCATAATGATGATATGTTTGGTTGTATGATCTGTTTTGAACTTTGAATTACCATCTTTGTCACACTTCACATCATATCATTTGAATTGCATAACCATAGAAAATCCCAAAAAATTCATAAAACATAAAATCCCTTCTTCTCTTTCCTTACTCTCTAGTAAATTAGAGGAGAAACCAAAAACAAATTAAAAGATATCCAGAAAACCCAAAAATAATAATTAGATAGTCTAGGTTATTGAGTTTAGCGCCTAAGTAGAATAAATCATAAGATTAATTAAAACATCATAATTAGCTAACTTAAGAAACATCAAATCATTAAGAACCCTAAAACCTTAAGACCCTAATTAATTCGGATTTAGAAGTAGTTAAGAACTTTAAAAACACAAAAAACCTAAAACCCCAAAAGACAGCCACCTGGGCGCCACCCCCTGGGCGCCCATCCTTCCACAGCCACCTGGGCGCCACCCTCTGGGCGCCCAGCCTATTCATTTTCCAAAACACCTCGATTAAAGCTTAAGATAATTGGTTAAGACCTTAAACCAATTTGAATCAAAACAGTAAAACATTTTAAACCTGAAATAATTGAAACCTTAATCAACTTAATCTCTAATTAACTCAAAAAACTCAAAACCAATAAACTCTAAAAAGTCCACCTGGGCGCCACCCTCTGGGTGCCCAGCCTGCACTGCCACCTGGGCGCCACCCTCTGGGTGCCTAGCCTGCACTGCCACATGGGCACCACCCTCTTGGCGCCCATCCTATCCCGTTTCTAAATAACCCCTAATTAAAATTTCTAATTAAACACAACCCAAATTTAATCCTAGTTAACATAACAAAACACTTTTAAATTTAAGAAATCTAAAACCTCAATCAACTTAGACTTGAACCAACCTAAAAACGCAAAAGCCACCCGAAACCACAAAACAGACACCTGGGCGCCCAGCTTGCCTTTACACTTGGGCACCACCCTCCTGGCGCCTATCTTATCCCATTCCCTTAGAAACCACCACTTAATTAAACTTAATTGATTAAACCCGAATTAACACCTTAAAACCCTATTAACCTAAAAGACTCGAAACCTTAATCAATTTGGACTCAAACCAACTTAGAAAGTACAAAACGAATAAACCACAAAACATCCACTTGGGCGCCACCCCCTTGGTGCCTATCCTGCCGCATCCACTTGGGCGCCACCCCCTTGGTGCCTATCCTTCCGCATCCACTTGGGCACCACCCTCCTGGCTCCCATCCTACCCAATCACTAGGAAACCCTACTTGAAATTAAATTCGAAGTCAATCACGATCAACACACCAGAACACCCTTGAATTCTAAAACAATCGAACCATAAACCCGAATAGACTTAAAACATCGAACCAACTCGGACACACAAGACAGACACTTGGGCGCCACCCCCTGGGCGCCCATCCTGTCACCTCCACCTGGGCACCGCTCTCTGGGCGCCCAACCTCTCCCTTCACTAAAGCCAAATTAATTGAAACGAAATTTAATCTTAATCATCGCAATAGAACATTTTTAATTTAAAATACATCAAACCATAAAGCTCAACCGCAAATCAACCTAAAAAATATTGAACTTACCCAAACCACAGAATAATTCACCTGGGCGCCACACCCTTGGCGCCCATCTGTCAAATCCACCTGGGCACCACACCCTGGGCGCCCAGCTTCCCTATTTTCGGAAAAACCCGATTCACAACTTAGCCCAATTAATTGGCGTTTAAATAAATCCCAATTGAATACGAATAGCATCCCACACCCAAACACACTAAGCCCTTAAACCAATTTAAACTTAAATTGACCTAAAAAAATACCGAACCGACCGAACCTTAGCACAGTCACCTGGGCACCCATCCTGCCAAATCAACCTAGGCGCCACTCCCTGGGCGCCCAGCCTACCCGTTTTCATAAAAACCCCAACCAACAACTTAACATAATTAATTAACATTTAAATCAATCCGAATCAACATATTAAAACACTTTTAACTTAAAACGTTTGAAACTTTAATCGACTTAGATGTAGCACCCAAAGCTCTTACGAACCAACAAACAACCACCTAGGCACCACCCCTGTGGCGCCTATCCTACACTCTAACCTTGGTTCACAACTTTAATTTAAAACAAATAGCTGAACACCTTACCACTTAAATTAACTAAAACCAGAACCTAAAATAGTCTCTAGATCCGAAAACCAATATCGAATCCCATCCAGAATACCTTAAAATCACAAGCCATCAACCTATGCGCTACCCCCTTGGCGCCTATCCTCTCATTTGCACTAAAACGCGAATTCTAAATTTTGTTTCAAAATCCGGATCTGAATCCCTTTGACATTTGAACATCAGAGAATTAGAACAATTTGAAACATTAAAATTCACCAAGTAAGAATTCCTTGGATTCCGAAAATAACATCGATACCATCGTTGCTAGCCAAGTCACCAGAATATCCTAGGCGCCACCCCCTTGGCGCCCAAGTCTTCTGCCAACCCGGTTTCATGGATTTCGACATCATTTCACGTTTTAAAACCATAAATTCCAGAACCTTAAACAACTTAAACAGAACCCCAAAATACATTTAATCCACTTCTTAATCAATCTTCAACTCAAAACAAACTGAACCAATTAAAAATCACAATTAATAAGTTGCTTAGGCGCTGAACCATCAAAGTCAGGCTATTCATTACCCTAGGATTAGATCGGATTTCCCCATTAGATAGATTAAAGCATTAGGCTTCGCCCCATCACTTTTCCTGTTCCGTTAGGGGACTGGGAGAGCTGATGTGGGCAGTCTAGGACCTTAGGTTAGGGTTAATCCGATGATCAGTAGTAAAGCACTAATCATGTAAATCCAAGTAAAATCCCCTAGTTAGGCCCTTCTAGCCCCCATATTGAAAAGCCATAAAAACTATAAAACCAACAAAATAAACCCAAAAAGATTTTTCATTTATTTTTTCCTCCACCTCAGGTGCCAGATATTTAATCGAACTTAATGATAAAAGGGAATAAAGAATTGATTTCTAAAATTGAATAAATGAGAATAACGAGATGAGATGAGTGATTTCGCACACACTTTTATCAATCACGGCCCATTGGCCACCCTAAAATAAACACTGGCGCATCGGCCATTTTCAATCAATCCTGGCCCATCGGCCACCTTCAATCAATTACTGCCCATCGGCCTTTTACTTTTATCACTCGTGTGTCGCACACGAAAAACACAGAAATCACAAGTCAAAGTCTTATTTGCATCATCATTTTGGTTTGAAAAATCAGCCTTTAAACCCTATTTTGCCAAGGGATCAGAAGGGGGTACCCGGGAACGGGGCCGATCCTCTTTTTAAAAATTTGGCACCTCCCCCTCTTTTAGTTTATTTTCTTTATTCTAGTTATTTTATTTTACTTGGATATACTACGATTATACTATGTGAGGATTAACCTTTATTCGGACTTTAACTCATGACCCTGAATTGACCTAAATTAAAGAGACCCAAAGAGACCCAGATTAATGTGACAGGACAACCGTCGTGTGTTGCCGGCAGCACATTAGACGAGAGGAAGAACCCACCTTATTATTTTTTCTCCCCATATTTCTTCGACTTTTGTCAAAGAACGGTGTTACGGTCGTACCGTAGCTGGCGATCGTGATCCATCGATTTTGATGGTAGTCGGAATCCTCATTTTCGATGTAAAATTTAAATAGCATATATATAGATGAATGGAGATTTCCCCAAACCATGCCTCTCTTGGAGAGGAAAATTGGGGGGGTCGAAATTCACATCCGACAAGCATGTTTCTAAGCATAAATGGTAATGGAGTGTAGTAAAAGAAGGGAGATCTAGGAATACCGAAATGACGAAATGTTTCTCAAGTTCCTAGATTGAAACCTTCGCAAAGATCCATAGCTCCAGTTGAAGATATGGAAGTCTCCTCCTCTCTTTCTTCTTATTCTACTCTAGATCTGAAGTTCTTCTCTAATGGTGGCTACCTTTCTTCTTCTTTTTCTATTCTCTCCTTTTTTGTTTCTTTTTTTAGGGTTTATGGGTAGCCTCCCTTGTAAATGAAGTTAAAAGGGATTATATAGGTTTGGGATGAGTTTAGAAGGGCTAGGGCTTCATTCATTCGTGTTTCTAGAAGGTCTCACGCATCCCTAGGCGGCTTAAGCTATTTTGGGGTGAATTAGGGTTTGCGAAAAGATGGGCGCCAATGGGGTGCTGCCCACATCGCCTGCGCAGTTTGGGTGCCCACAGGGTGGCGCCCAGGTGGTCCTGGAGAGAGTGGGCACCCACAGGGTGGTGCCCAGGTGGTTTGTGCTTCGCTTTTGGTCCTTGGTCCCATTTGGAGTCGAGATTGAACAGATATATCTTCAGCTGGGGGGACCTATATTAGCACTTAATAGGCTGGGCGCCACATGGGTGGTGCCCAGATGGGTTTCAAGGCTGGGAGCCACATGCATGGTGCCCTGGTGAATTTAAAGGCTGGGCACCACATGGGTGGTGCCTAGGTGGTTCGGTTCGTCTTCGATGCTTGGTCCTATGTATGAGTGGTCCCGGTCCTATCTCGAACCAAACAAGTAAATTTTAAGGTGGGCGCCCACCATGGGGTGCCTAGGTGGTTCTGGGTCATGTGGGCGCCACAAGGTTAGTGCCTATATGGAACTCAGTAGGGAAGGAGCCACATGGGTGGTGCATAGGTGAAGTCGATTCATTTTCAAAGTTCAATCCCTACGTTGAATGGCCCCGGGCTATTTTTAGGCCAACTAGTGAAATGTGGAGGCTAGGCGCCCACCATGGCGTGCCTAGGTGATCCTGGGCTATGTGGGCGCCCAGCATGGGGCGCCTAGATGGATTTCCATAGGGTGGGCGCCACATGGGTGGTGCCTAAGTGATCTCTTCTTAGAACAAACTTTGGAAGCTCATAACTTTTGACTCGCTTATCGGATTTGGACATTCTATATATCACCGAAAAGCTCTCGAAGTGAGCAATTCAACAGTCTAAATGTCTTGACAAATAGGGGCTGAAAAATATGGGGGATCTCTGGACCAATGGATTCGATTTTCTAACTTAGGCTAATTGGGTGACATTTTGGCAAACTAAGTATGGTCTTTAGAGGGATTGGCCTAAGCATGTCTTAAGTGGTCCGGAAAGGGTTTGAGTAGTGTCATGGTTCACTCCTTGTGTGAGTAGTGAATTTGTGGCTTTTCTCTCGCAAATTTCTACAAATCGTCGAACTAAGTCTAAAATTAGCAACAAGCATCTTCATCGTCATTAATTAATCTGAATTATATCATTAATCATTCAATTATGGGTGAAATGGGGGCATCGCTATATATGATAGGTATTTAAGGCTATCATAGGGGCCAAATGAGGTGTCTACAGAAGCGTCCGACCTAAGGAAGAAGATTGGTTTCTCTTCTGCCGATGTTGCCGGAACGATGAAGGTAGCGGACGCGGGATCTTCCACGTCGGCAGGAGTCTCCAATGGAGCAAGGGCCGGCTGAACTTGCTGAGTATCAGCTTGGCTTGACGATGTATTATCTTCAGTCTCTGAATCCGAATCCGTGTCTTGTATGATAGACACAAAGGAAACAGCAAACTTGTCCCTAGTCTTTTGCTTTGTCTTCTTTGCCTTAGTAGTGATTACCAAAGGTTTGGAAGATTTGAAGGAGACAAGGAAGGGAGACTGATTGCTCTCTTTGGGTTCGCCGGAAGGTTTGTTTTCTTCCGATGATTGCTGAGGAGCCTTGCCTTTATCTTTTTGGAGATTGTTGGCAAAGGATGCTATTTTCTCCTCCTTTTCTTCTTTTTCATTCTTGTACATCTGAGAGCCTGCAAAATGGACTTCTTTGTCTTTGAAGGGCTTTTTGTCTGCAAACACTCGATGTATCAAGCCGTTGTCGCCAACAGACTTGATGCACTGATGTAGAGTTGAAGGGACGACACCGTTTTCATATATCCAAGGGTGTCCGAGAAGGATGTTGTAACATGAAGGGGTTTTTATTACATATACGATGACCTCAGAGATAGGATTGCTGACTTGCAGCCTGAACTTGATTTTGCCAATGGGCCTTTGAGCACTCCCATCGTATCTAAAGATGGACACAGATGTGTGGCTCAGTTTGCTAAGTGGGATACCCAGCTCTTCGAGTGCCGTAGTAGAGATGAGGTTGAGTGCAGACCCCGGGTCTATCTGGACTCTGTGTATCGGCATCTCTTTGATGTACCCTGTGAAGTACAGGGGTCGGTTGTGCTTCGTTTCGCCTAGCAAGAGGTCTTCCTTGTTAAAGGCGATGGTAGCACTTGCGGCTTTTTGGACCGAGAGGCATTCAGTGCAAGGTCCTCCAGCTTCTTTCTTTTCTTCCTTTGAGGAGAGGTTTTTGATTTTTTGACCCTATAGTCCATTTCAATTTGTAGGACTTGTGGAGCATGTTTGTCGACATCCATATTCAGCCTTTGAAGTTCTGAAATGAGACTATCACGCGTTTGTGGTGACACTCGTAACAAGTCTAAGATGTGTAGTCGTGCATGTATGTATGTGAAGTGCTCAATCAAGTCATACTTGAAAGCCTCCTTGGGGCCTGCATTTTCATTATCATTGCCGTTTGGGGCATTTACAGCTTGTTTTCCCAAAGGATTTAAATAAGAAGAAGAAGAAGGTTAGTTGTTTTTTTTGTAGTAATCCCGGCCAGAGCGGATACCTTTCCCAACTTCAAAAGCTTCTAGAGGTGGTTCTTCTTTCGAAAGACCCCCTTCGGGCTCAAGGGGCTGCTCTTCCCCATTTACTAAAAATGCTTCTGCAGCAGCATTGTCGTCTTCAGTTATTGCGTTGCATGGAGCATTTTCCGGGAATAAGTCCTGAACAACTTCCAACAACTTTTCTTCTTTGTCCAGTATTTCATCGGTCCAAATATCTCCTATCAGGTTGGGTATCTGAGACCAATTGACTGGGTTTTCTTTGAAGACTTCATCAGCCAGAGCCTTTTCATGGTGATCAGTCGGAAGAGGCTTGAATTCTGATGTCACAGTTTCAGGAGACGAAGGCTGAGAGGATGCTATCTCAGTGGAAGTCGCCCGAGAGGATGTAGCTCCATAAGATATGCTACCAGATACACTTTGGGAGTCCGTGGCCTCAGCAGATGGAGCTTCAGAGGCACTATCATCCCAAACTATCACATTGCATGCAAGCTTCAGAGGCACTATCATCCCAAACTATCACATTGCATGCAACTTCGATAGAAGATGACTCCATAATGGACTGTTGGGAATCAGACTCGTCTTCCCATGTAAGAGGACCATCAATCCAGCAACTTTCTTCATTTTCCGCAGTCATTGGAGGAGATGCTTGTAGATTCTCCAGGATTTCCGATTCTAGATTTTGATGAAGCTGATTGATGTAGTCCTACTCTTGTTCTATGGCAAGACGCTGCAAAATCCTCGCATATTCTTCAAGATCTGGCATAGGAGCCAAGTCTTCTTCTTGATCTGCTCTTTGTGGTTCAACCTCGTCGGGATCCACTAAAGCATTGGCAAGTGCTGGATTGACAGCATTTTCTTGAACAGCCTCTTGGTCTTCATCATCATCAGACCAGGATCCTTGTGGCTGGAAGGGGTTATAACAAATTACTGGCATAAGGTGGGATTCCAGGATCAATTCTTCATCGGAGAGATATTCTCCGGTCTCAAGGGATTCCTCCCATTCATTTGTGTCACTGGCAGTGTCACTGGACTCGTATACATTCATGGAGAATCCAACTACCGAGTTGCAAGAGTATGATGCCCCTTGCATAGTCTCATCTCTGAGCCGTGGTGGCATGAAATCACTGAGGGTGAATTTTCTTACCATTCTCGAAGCCTTGGGAAGAGACTCCTCTGTTGCCCCCATTGAAGCAGTAGAGGAAGTTTCTGCCTTTTCAGGGACCCCTTGCTTGGTTTGAGCGTTCTCCTGCTGTTTGAGCTTGCGGAGTTGTCTCTTGGCTTGCCTTCACTGTTGAGCGGTCGGCTTTCTTTTGACGATCTCCCAATTTTCATCTTCCAAGAGTCGGGATGCACCCATATGGGCTGTCCTTCTGGTGTTGGGTAAGGCACCAGCTCTTGGGACGTTTGTGTCATTTTTATCACCTTGAAGGAAGTAGTGATTTTTTTCTTTGGTGACTTTAATGTTTGTCCATATGTCACCATGTTAACGGAGGCAGACCCGTAGTTTTTGTCAAAGGTAATGACTCCGTTTTTCCACATCTCGTTGATCTTCTCTCTCACAACAAAACATTGGTTGAGAGGATGCGAGACCATTTGGTGGTATAGACAATATCGGGGATCGTTAGTTTTGCCAACATCTCCCGTTCTTTTGGGGTCAGGCAAGGTGAGTTTCCCATTTGCCAAGAGAGCCCCAAATATTTCTTTAACATCTTCATCGAACGGGTATTTCTTCTCTACTCGTTCTTTGAAGCCATCAGAAAGTTCAGGTTTCTTACCTGCAGCTTTGTTTTCAGCTTTCTTTGGTGGCTGAGGAGCTGACTTGGTTTGCACATTGAGAACCTCCTTTTTCTTTGGTTTGGAGGTTGGAATGGTGGTCGGCTTCTTCTTGGATGACTTCTGACTGTTGAGGTCTTTGATCACCGTTTCAGCCTCCATAGACGCTTCTAAGAGTTCTCCCAGATTTTTTGATTTGTTGCCAACGATCACGGAGCGGATCCTTGCTCTCATGTTATTTCGGCAGATGTCGACCAGCGACGCTTGTGGCAGCACATCTGAGCATTTGTATGCCATTGCCTTCCACTTGTGAATGAAGTCGTATGTTGACTCATTCTCTCCCTGTTTTAGGCTACAGAACTGAGCCATAGTAACAGGATGATCCTCACCTTTGATTAAGATCAGGAAGCGCGTCTCTAGCATGATCCAGTTTTGAATGGAATCCTCTGGTAGAGTAGAGTCCCAATCAAAGGCCGTACCTTTTAGGGTACTTGCAAAGAGATGAATCTTGAGAGCATCTTGATCCACAATAGTTCCCATTAGGATATTGAAGTGGATGACATACTGTCTAGCTAAACCTTTCCCCGTATATGTTCGGAGAAGAGGTTGTTTGAACTTTGGGGGGAACGGAACCGAGTTCATCCATAAGGGGTATGATGGCTTGATTCCATGTTCCTTCAGTGTATCCTCTTCTTTTGCTTTAGCGAGGATATTGTCAACGTCCTTTTTAGTAAGGGCACGTGACTCATCTTCTCCACCGTTTGCCTCATCTTGTAGAGGAACTTCATCATTGTTTGCTGGACGTTGGAGAATGAGAAGGAGGTTTTCCATCAGGACCTCTATTCTCTGTTATCCTTGCTGTAACTGCTAAATGCGTAGAGCCATGATATCGTCCGATGGAGGTTGCTCAGAATTTGTGACTAGGACATTCACTCTTCGTGAGTCGAAAGAGGATATTGTCTTAGTGACTGAGCTGGAGCTCATCCTTCTAGATGAAGAGCCCGAGGAATGATCACTCCGATGTCCTTGGCTTGAAGGAGTGGGAGAGTCTTCCTGATGTCTTCTTGTCCAGGAGACGCTGCGAGTCACCGGGCGTCTGACATGTATTAGTGTTGCTAATTTCTGGCGTCTCTTGGTTTTGCCAACCATGTGGACAGCAGCAACTTGGTCGGGTCTTTCTTTTTCGGCCCATTTTTGGAAGACTTGAAGCTCAGAATGCTGAGTTCTTTGCTTCTAATATTTTTGTCGATATGCTGCGCAGCGATATATATGACGAACAATTTGAGCTTCGGTTAGCTCGGGTTGTGCTCTGGCAATTAAGGATGTGGTCCCTTGTGCACAGCAACCGAACTTGTCTTCCTTAAAGACTGGCATGGGCAGGATCTGGACGCAGTCCTTAGCCTGTCGCAGCGAAGCTTTAAATTTCTCAAGCTTGACCCCTATTGAGATGAAGGGTCGAGTTACAGGAGAGCAGGCCCTGGCAGGTTCTTGTCGAGGCCTTGTGATGCACGACTTGATTTTGGGCTTGTATGAACAAGCCGACTCATGTTGGGTTGGTTTTGTAGTTCGGTGGAGGGTAGGTTTCTCCCCTTTGATGTAAGCGAGAGGATAGAATCGGTTCTCCTTGAGAGGAGCCAGGTATGATGGCTTTGTCGATGTCCAGGACCTTCTTTGTTTTGGTGAAGATCGCAGGGACCAAGTCTTAGGACATACCTGGTTTTTTACAGGTTGAGGCTTCGCAGGATTGCCACGAGCCTCGGGCATCTTGGTGACCGCCTTTGGTGTCAGGGCAACGACACGTTGAGGGGCAGTCTTCTGCTTCTTAGTAGGTGCCGTCTCTTCTACAGGTAGTGGGAATGGTCCCAGTGACCCGAAGACGATGGTCCGGGGAGTGGAGGTCGACCCGGTGTTTTGGGAGTTGTCGAGGGTGGTGACGCTTCGGCAGCTGGTGGGGCGCTTGTAAGTGCGCTTGCTTTGTTTCTCTTGAAGCATGACTTGATACTTGTTCTCATTGAAGGTGATGGTCAACGAAGGTGCCATTGTTAGTTTTAGAAAACTTCTGAAACAAGACCACATCCATTAGTAATCACAAGAATATGGTGATCATAAGTGGAAAATACTATTGTTTTGTCTTTTCAAATCGCTCAGCCGGCATGGCCTATTCTGAGTGTAATGAAGAAGGCAAAAGGCCATAAAGGGTACAATTGTTCTGAGCGCAAGTATGGTAGGCTCGAAATGAGGGTTCCAGTGACTGCTAGAAGAAATTGTAAACCTTAATTCAAGTTACCGAGAAGCGAAGCTCACTTGAGGTAAAATGATATAAGGTTGTAGATACAAATGTGTCGGTCGTGAATACAGTAGACCCGAAAGGGCGTACTAGCACCCCTAGGCACAAATGTTGTAAATCGCATCATTGAAAAGGACACGAGATGGGATTTTTTTGAAAGGTTAAGATTGAATTTGCAAAAGAGAGCAAATGGTATTCCAATCCGATTGAAGGCTCCACGATTTCCGCGAGCCCTAAGTCCGAAGATGAAGGAACCAGGATTTCATAAATTTGAATCCAATAATGACGGAATTTTTTTTTTTTGAAAAGCCGAGATTGAATTCATAAAAGAGAGCAAATGATATTCCAATCCGAATACAGGCTCAAACATTTCGGTGAGCACTACATCTGAAAAGGAAGCAAGCGAAATTTCTCCAATTTGAACACAATAGTGACAGAATTTATTATTTATTATTTTTTTTGAAGAGAGATTTTTTTTAAGAGTACACATAAGTCTTCCAATTCGGTCTTATGAAACCTTAGTAGATAGATCGACCCCCAGGTAAGGGTAGGATTACTTAATGAACCTGTTTGAAGGACCTTTACCTCGAACAGTCTAGCTGCCTCCACACTCTGGACAAGGCTTTTCTTATATCCACTTTGGTCAAAGAACGCAATTAGTGCAACCTTAATGTTTTTTTTTTTTTTTTTTTTTTTTTTTTTTTTGAAAGATCTCCAATGGACCCATCAAAGAGAGGAAAGTGGCCCCTCCTAATCCAAAAGTTGGCTAACTTGAATCCAAAAGAAAAAAAAAATTGAAAACCCTTTTTTTTATATTTTTTTTTTTTGAAAAATCACAAAATGGATCCATCAAAGAGAGGGAAATGGCCCCTCCCAATCCGAACGTTGGCTCAAACATTTCTGTGAGTCATTGTACGAAAAGGAAAGAACCAAAGTTTCTCCAATTTGAATCCAAAAGAAACGAATTTAAAAAAAAAATTTAATATATATTTTTTTTGAAAGATCTCCAATGAACCCATCAAAGAGAGGAAAATGGCCCCTCCTAATCCGAACGTTAGCTCAAACATTTCTGCGAGCCATTGTACAAAAAAGAAAGAACCAAAGTTTCTCCAATTTGAGTCCAAAAGAAAGAAATTTGAAAACTTTTTTTTTTTTTTGCTTGAGAAAAGAAAGAACGGAAACAGGTTCAAAGAAAGAAGTTCCCAAAGAATCTCATCTCATGTTTTTTTTTTAAGATACAAGATCCAACATAGGCCATCAACTAGAAAGAAGCCAAGGATTCTAAGCATCATGTTCTCAAATGAACGAATCCCACCGAGTATGCCAACTTGGTGGACCCGTCTTTTTCTTCTTGCCTTCCTCCATCCCGGGTCCGCCGGGGTGCGGCGGGGGAAACAGAAAAAAGAGCAAGCATCAACAATTTTGTACGGGTATGCCAGATTTTCTGTTCTACTTGGAATTTTTAATGGTGATCCAGAGATTCACCTTTACAAGTAGAAAGGAAATCAAACGTTTTTTTTTACTTTCCATTGCACATATATTTTAAAGAAAGAGACAAGATTTTAAATGCCGTGAAAGGCAATTTTGTTTAGTTTGCTGTGAAAGGCAGTTTTGTGCTGTAGAAGGTGATTTTACAAATCTTATCAATAGTGAAATACGAGAATTGTGATTTTTTTTCTCTTTAAAAAATAAAAAATACAATAAAAAAGAAAGAAAGAGGGATCTAACTTCTCGGGAGATTATGGGGACTCGTTTAGATCAACGGTCGCGAATCATGTATGGACTCCACCGTCGTCCTTCATATGAGAACACTTGATGCTTTAGTTCACTTGGCTTGGCTTGGACCTCAGATTTTTAGAGGACAAAGACCAAGAGAAGGTCCTATATCCAATAAAAAAACCGAGTAGACGGGCTGAAAAGCCACATCTAGGCCATGTTGGATAGAAGAAGAAGGGGAAACCTTGGGGGGGTGGCCCCCAAAGGGACTTTTATCACCTTGTAGTTCTTGCAGCAGGGTTTTTTCAAGGCAGGAGAGCTTCTTTGTACAGAGAATTTTTCAGGACAATTTTCAGGCAATTTTTTAGAACCCCTTCCCTTTGGAATGACCGCCTATTTATAGGCTTTTGGTGGCCATTAAGAGGATTTTATGGGCATTAATGGGATTAATGCTCCATGATGGGAGGAGTTACAAGATTTAATTTTATAATTTTGTAACTCCATTTCCTTGGATTCTGATTGGCCGATGGAGAATAATGGCATTTAATCTCCATGATCATGGGAGTTTCATGAATAATTATCATGATTAATCTCCATAATGATAGGAGTTACATGGTTAATTGTCATGATTAATTGGACTTGTAACTCCCATTTGCTTGCTTCTGATTGGGCCGTCCAAAATAATGAGTTAATGACCCTAATAAGTTGTCATAAAAATGTCAATTAACAACATTAATTGGTCGTCAAGTCGCTTGAAGAGTCGTGGGCCGCATCGCGTCTTTTGGAATTCTTCTTGCGATGATCATCGATGGATCCGCATGTTATTTGATGTCGGATGACGATGCAAATTTAGACATTGGTTGACACCAATGGGCCAGCAACATTTGTCCAGTCGATTTCAAGATCGGTCGGGCAGAAAGTGTACTTTCTTGGTCGGCCGATTAGTGGTTTCTGAGTGTCCGATGATAATCAAATGATTTCGATAGTGGATCCGTGATGTTGGTGACGATCGACATATATTATCCCTCAAAAATAAGAATTTGAGAAAATCACCGGGGCCAAACATCGCGAAACAAGAAAAATACCCGAAAAAGTGGGTTTCCGAGCAAACTTTGGTGGCCCGAATCCTTATGGTCGCTGGCAACCATGGGGCTTTTGCCCCTTTTTCGATCGTCGTCCAGTCACCGTTTCTTGGTCGTTTCTCGGGCTTTTACGCTTATGTTTTCTCCTGTATTTTTCTTTGACATTTCTCCACATTTATTGGCTTGATTTCACTGAAGAAAACCTGTCGAGAAGTTGTGCGAATCAGGGCATAAAGTTTCCTATTTTTGGAAAAGTCGAAGACTGTAGCTGATTTTCCGCCAAGAGTTAAAACTAGGTCAAACGATGTCGGAATGACCTGAAATTTGAGGTGAAGCTTCTTTAGCATTAGATAGGACCAACCATGGGCTTTTATTTGAGTTTTGAAGCCGTTTGGGGTCCCGTCGATGCTAGACTTGATTTCATCGTACGAAAGATGTCTAGCTTCGATGTGCGGTCAATCGATGTCCGATTGACCTAAAATTTGATAGAGAGCCTATTGGGGTCATTTTGAGATGATCCATTAGCTTTGATTTGGATGCCATGGTCCCGGGGAGCTATGCCGCCGGTAGGCTTGATTTTGCTTCGGAACGTCAAAGCCGGGTCAAACGTCGTCGGAATGACCTAAAATTTGACGTGCAGCCCTTTGGAAGTATGTAAAAGTTACTCATGTGCTTTGTTTGATGAGTGACGACATTGGAGGTTCTCGCCGCCGAGAGGCTTGATTTCGCCTTTCGAGAGTTGATGGAGAGTCAAACGGTGTCAGTTTGACTTGAAATTTGGTGTGGAGTCTTTTGGAGGTATTTTGAGACCATCTATAGGCTCTGATCGAAGATTTGATGTCTTCAACACTGTCGTCGCCGGGAGCTCCTGCTCAGTTGTTGGAGGATTGAAGTTAGGCCAAATGGTGTCGAAATGACCTGAAACTTCATGTGTACCCTTCTTTTAGCCATTTTGAAGGATCTTGCTATTTTGTTCGATTCTAACAAGATCTGATGCTTGAAGCAGCTTTGCCTGTTTGTAGTAGGATGCGGCTCCATGTAGCTTTTGATATTGAGGAGGCAAAGTGATATTTTTGGTGTCAACAGCGGGCGGGGCAGCACCTTGATAAGGATCAGACGTCAGCAACCGGTGCCGAGATGAAAAAGAACACTTACTCCGAACTCATTACTCAGAAGACTCTTCCATCGCGGTGCTTAAGCTTCCATGCCTCGGTGACGGTACCAACACGACAGCTAATTTGGCTCGGTAAAAGTACCACCTCGGCAATAACACTTAGCTTCCGACCTCAAAGAGTTGGAGAACTCTAAGAGATCAAAAGCTAGGGAGCAATTGTGTGGGAGCAATCCCATAAATACCAAGATTATGCTAAGCTTCGACAACAGTGCCGGCTGGGTCTGACCTGGTCTCAGTCATTTGCGTCTTGGCAGTAGTGTCAGCTTGACATTATTGTTAACTCGACAATGGCGACAGCTCGGTAACAGTACCGCTACACCGAGCTTGGTAGTAGTACTAGCTCGGCTAACAGCTTCAGTTCTATTGAGATCGGCAAGAGTGCTAACTTGGCAATCCAAAAAGCCACTTCCAGTCTCGGTAAGAGTATCGAGTATCGGAAGAATGCCATCATGCTCTATGAAAAGTACGGACGTGTGCTGACTGATAGGGTGGCACGTGATAGTGATAAGGAGTTGACTTTATCACACCATCACGTCAGCGATCCTAGGGAGAATGGGAAGTCGTCCGATGGGACCTTCCCTTTCCACCTACCACTCAGTGTCAGGGTAAGGCCCGATGGGACCTTACCCCACCTACCTCCACTCAACAAGTGGCTTGATGGGACTATCGCCTATATGTACGCACAAGGTTAGTCCCACGGAGGTACGCACTTACACAACACAACGATTATAATATCTTCTCTTCTCCACTCTACCTTTGCTTAGTTGCAAAACTAATTTAGCCTTCGGAGTGCCTTCGGCTGACAGCAGCCAAGGCCTCTGACCTCCGTTTCTCTCCTTCCCTTTCAGGTCTCAGCGTTCGGTCTTTCCCTGAAGAATCCTATATTCATCTAATAAAGTTCGTGTCACTTTTGGCTCTTACAAGGGGTATAATTAATCTAAAGCTTTGTAGTTTCTTGTAATTTTCTCTTTTTTTTCAACAAAGATTGGGTAGGGTTTCTTCCTTTTCAATTAAAATAAAATCAAACTCATGTGATTGCTCTAGGCATGTCAAACGGGCCATGCCGCCCCAATTAAGGCCCACCTGTGCCACTGGCCGGGCCGGCACGGCCCACCCCATCTGGTGAGCAGGCACAGCCAGGCCCACCAGGAAAATAGCTTGGCACGGCACGGCCCGCCATGGGCTACGCTAGAGCAGGCTGGGCCGTGCTGTGCCTCCGTGCCTGGAGTGCCTCTTTCTTTTTTTTTCCCAATTATTTTTTTTATCTTTTCGGTATTAAAATAAAAAATTAGAACACAGGCATGGAGAATGACAAAGGTATTTAAGTGGTTCGGTTAAACTCAACCTACTCCATTGAGAAGAATGAGAGGGTTCGGGTATTTATAGACTTGGGATTTATGAAACTCAGGGTGCCTAAGATAAATTCAAAATTCCAGCATTGAAATCCGTAGACGCCCACCAGAAATGAATCCTGTAAATTCTTGTAACTAAATGGGTCTGTACATGTGCAATGAGGATCCATATTAGGTTTGCCCCTACCTGAATCCCCATTTACATACACCAGAGTGGCTAGTGACTTGGGTGGGTTTTTCAAATCTTCTACTTCTTCCTGGATTCACCCCCTATGTGAGGATAATGTGGAAAAAGGTGACATTTATTAACCTCATTTTAGCAGAGGAACCTACTAGTAATGTTCTTAGAAAGTTACACCATGCTCTGAGATTATGCAGTGCAATCCACAAATTGGAGACTAAGTCTAGGAACTGAGATATGAATGACCCCTAAAGTCCACACAGGTTTGCCTACCATGGTTAATCCATTAATAGCACTTTGAACAAGAGTACCACGATTCTGAAACATGCACGCACAAAGTCTTGAAGAATCTTGACCAATAAAACATATAAATATAACCCATTGTAAGTAAAGATATTTAAGTGGTCGGTCAAACTCAACCTACTCCACTGAGAAGAATGGGAGGGTTCGAGTATTTATAGACTTTGTAAAATTGAAAAGGACACAAAATACCCCTTATATGACCGTTTTATGAAAGTTGTGGGGGGGGGGGGGGGGGGGGGGGGGTGTAAAATGGATAATTTTTTTAAAAGTAGCCATTTTTGGGCAAGCCAGGTTGGCCTTGCCTAGCGGGCCAGGCCTATCGTGCCTGGCAGGCCAATCATGGCGGGCCTAGCGGGCCGCAGGGTTCAGCCCACGTGCCTGGTGGGTCTTGGCTGGCAATGCCAAAGGGGCCCAGAACCCTCGGCCCACACGCGCCGTTGACTGGCAGGTTGGGCGGCCCATTTGACATCCCAAGATTGTTCTATATCATCAGTAAGTACGGTTAATAATTTCCCAATTTCCACGTGTGGAGTAATAGTACTTATGCTCCTGCACCCCATAAATTTTTTTTTTCATATTTTCAGGTTTGCCTCCAAAGGAATGAAACATAAGCCACGGTGACAAGAAAGAGAGAGCCAGACAAACTATTTGGAGTACAAGAGAGGAGCAAAACAATGCCCAACCAAATACCAACTCCCAAAGAGGTTCCGGGTTTCACAAATATAGACTATATTTTTAAATGTTATAATACTAATATAATATTTTCCCAAATATAGTTCTGATAATATCAGAAGTTTTTTAATAATAATTCAAAATTGAAAATATCATGGAAAACACAATGATATCTAAAAGTTGGGAAATTAGAAAAAAAAAATTCTAAAGAGTGATATTTAAGGGTCCCTCGTAGTTTTTTCCATTTGCTCTTTGATTTTAATTACTCTGGCTCAACTTTCTTGCCACATTTCCAAAAACTATTCAGAACAAACGCTAGTTCCAGTTTTTTAAAATGCCAAACGTCTTTAATTTTGGGGTGATTATTCAAGGAGAGGTCATTTGTTAATGGTCATTCACATGGTATAGCTCCCATAGACAAGTTGATAGGGATGTAAACGGATTGGTTCCGGTCCCATAACCAATAACGAAAAGATGGAACCAAAACTGGAACTGGTTCAACACTAATTTTTTGGTTCCAGAACCGCAACCGTTATTGAGAAGATTGAACTAGAACCGGAACTAGTTCCGTATATGGGATGAGGACAGGTCCGGATCTGTGTAGAGAATGATTTGGAGAAAAAAAAAAAAAAAAAACTAACTTCTATGAGAAACTCTAAAAAAAATGACGTAATATGTCAGGTTTTGGGTCCACAGGTCAGAACCATGGTGAAACCGGATTTGGACCCGTTTAGAGCACGGGTCCAAAAAAAGGACCCGAACCCAAACCCATTTATTTATCGGGACCTAAATAAGGAGCTAAACCTGATTATTAATGGGTTGAAGTCTCCGAGTAATCAAATTATTTTCTTACATGGATATTTATAAATATTATTTGTATGTGTATATATTTAAATTTGATAATATATTATATACATGGAAATGTGGAAAGTATGATTAATAGATCTGAAGAAGCACAACCTAATCGAGGATTTGGTTTGGGATAGGTCAGATTGGAGAAACAAAATTCAAATAGCCGACTCCAACATGGTAAGGACTAGAGTTTGATGATGATGATGAGTATATTATATACAATCCTAAGTCTATTTTAATGGATAGTGTGCAAATGCAGATGTCCAATCTAAGGGAGTGTTTGGATAACTACAGATTATAATATAACCAAATTTGAATATCGTAAGATTTCATTATCACAAAATAAAATAGTGCCAGATTATAATATTTGTCACTTATGTTGTTTGGTAATTGTCTACAAATTTCAATATACGTATAAGTTATTTGGCAATTTATAAAATTTTCACTAGATGATGCACCGAAAACAAGAAATGAAGAGAGAAATAGGGATGATAGATCCAAAGGGAATTCACTGATTAGTAGTAACTCGAGAGTGATTTAATATTGGTAACCACGGTAGAGCCCATCTAATTAGAAAATTATTAGACTAAATGTTGAAAACCACGAACAGTGTTGTTTAATCAATGTGAGTCCACATGTTAGAAACCACAACGGAATACATCTAATGGTGACTATAACAGAGGACCCTATGTCTTAGACATCATTGATGAATCCATCCATGAAAAATCAATTTGGGACCCATTTGATGTTAAAAGTCAAATTAATTAAGCTAATCATAGAAATCAATAGGTGACCATTAAACAACGAGACTCATTTAATGATGATTACACAATCCAATATTGATAATGAATATGAGACCCAACTAATGTTGGTAATCATAGTGGAAGTCATCTAAGCAACATTTGTAGGACCCGCTTAATATTAATAATCAACAAGAAAATTGTATAATTATGAGAACGTTATAGGACCCACATAAAAATTATAATCATGAAAGGGCCCATCTAATAGAGAGTCATGATAGGACTACAATAAAAACCATCAATGTTAAAAATTGTAGTGGGCCACTATTGTAGTATTTGTTCAAGAACTTTCACTTGTGTTTGCAAAAACTCTTGGTAGTTTTCTTAACGAAAGATTGTTTTATACCGCATGTACTTGAATATTTTAATATTAGATTTTTTGTAAGAAAGTTAAATATTGAAGGATACATTTCAAGTTATCAAAACACCTAGTTTTTAGGTGTACATATTATATCATGAACTAGGAGATAATATAGTAAAGTCTTTAGAAATATATGGTTTCCAAACACCCCCTAAATTTAATATGAATATGAACTTGGACTTTTAATGTAGGTTTGTGTGGTCTATACTAGATATTCGTCTAGTTGTATATATTCTGTCATCTCGAACTACAGCTTAGCTAGTTGGAGACACTAGTATGCCACCCACCTCTCCCATTGGCTCTAACTAATTTCAATCGAGCAGGAGTTGGGGGCATACTATTAGCACTCACATGTTAAAACCATGTTTGCTTACAACATTTACTCAGCAGACATGTAAATGATGTGCGAAACTGATGTGCAAGCGATGTAAAAAAATGTACCCTGCATTTCTCAGGTGTTAACTGAAACCACAATCCAGCCCAAAAATGCGGTGCTACAATGCTCAGATGGTCAACAATGGTTGCCTACATTATAATCAGAACTGTTAATAATGCTTAGAAAGTCAGAAAAAGCTATCAAATTTCAGTTGTTAGATCATCATAGATTATGATAACTTTATGAAAAACTCTAGACTATTGGATCTGAGTTTTTGAACTTTTGTGGGCCCTATTTTCACGATCTAAACCATTAGTCCTCTTCAATAGGCCAAACACAACTGTGATGTCAAACATCAGCTGTTGGTTTATCAGGGTTCTTTAGGGAAAAAAAAATTCAAAATCGATGCAATCATATATTGATGCTACAATGAAAAACACGAGTTGTAAATGTAGTTTGTGCTTTTGAAGCTTGATAATCTTGAAGTACCCAAAAGCAAGATCCAAACTGTTAGACCTCTTCATAAGGCCCAAAATGGCTAGGTGCTCATTTTTGAGCCATTCATCAAGAATGGATTGTAATGGATTTCCCAGAAAGTCTAGACCATTAGATCTACTTTTCTAATTTCTGTGGGGATCTTTTTTCTGATCTAACCTGAAGCCCGATGATGGCTAGGGGTTGAATATCGTCGCCTGATTTCATCATGAATTTTAAAAACTTTTGAAAAATAGTGAAAGACATGTGAACCGTTGGATGCACTTAGATCACACATGAAGAGGTGTAAAAATGACAAACAGTGGAATGTTTTTCTCATTAATGTGGCTCATTTGCATATGAAAATGATTTAAATGTAAATAATTTCTACATTTGAACCGTTTTCCTATTACATATGAAATTGCCAACCAGCCCCTAATTATATGATTATTTTGTAAATATTATGTTTAAGTGTCTGTATGTGACAAGTAATGCCTGGGGCCCGACGGCTTCCGGCCACCTTCTTCTCTCATTGTTGGTCCATTTTCAAGGACTCTGTTATTGTAGCAGTGCAAATTTTGTTCCAAAAAATTTAGTTCAATAGTTACTTTATTAAAAAAAAAATCTAGCTCCAATAGTGACTTTACCTTCCTCATTCCTATATCAGCTACGCCTCAAAACTGTTGGCGAATTCAGACGATAAGGTAGAAACATCTGGTTGATGTGGATAAGTGTCCACAAGTGTCCACTTTACTTGTAATATTATCTTCAAGACTAAAGCAGAAACTTCCAAGAATCATCTTCCATGATCAGCTCACTTTTAATCTAAGGCATATCAAGCGATCATAAAGCTTTGGCTCTTAAACTTTCTCAAAGATTAAAAGTGGTCTCATTTTAATAAGTTGTTTGCATTGCTAACCATTTAATAATCATATCCAGTTTTAAATAATTAAATTTTATTTATAAGTAATTATGCATGAGGTTCGGAGCCAGTAATTTAAAAATGATGACGGGAGTGGAATCTAAACTCATATTTGATCTTTTACATTTGGTATTTGGACTACCAGACTATGTAATATGCAGTATTTTTCTTCAATTCTCTTTATTGAACTATATTTTTTGCATATATAAATTTATTTGTTTGATTTGATTATCATGAATGCATGTGGATACATATATTTTTCTATATTAGAAATAATGGATTCATTTTTAAAATTATTTTAAAAGAAACATAACTCTCTAAGTCCCCATGCCGATCACTCTATCCGAGTCAACTTTTTTCTGCATTGGACGATCGAGTTTGAGGAACGAGTTTTCCAACCTTGGATGGGTGATTCTTTTGGTCTGAAGCTTGATATAAATATATATATATATATATAACGCTTTTAATAAATTTAATTGTGTTATAAGATATGGATCTTGGGTGGATGCCCACTTAAGATGAGTTAGGGTTAAAATTAGGGTTCCTCTTTTATGATGTTACTTTGCCTATAAATAAGCTTCTCCCCTTTGTATTTGTACAGGTAATGAGATAATAGAAAAGCTCTCTACTTTTCTCTCTAATCTTTTCCCTTAGTCTCTCTTTCTTTTCTAATACGTTATCAGCATGAAGAAGAAAGAGAAAAAAAAAAAAAAACCCAAGCTGCCTCGGTTTTTTTCCCAACCTCAAAGTCCTCGGTTTCTATGCAACACAAAGTCTTGCGTGCGTGGAGATTATTTTCAACAAAAGGCTCTTTCGTCTCATCATACAAGGTGAAAGGAAGGTCACGTCCCTGTTTGCCTCGGGTTGCATGCGTCATTAGAGAAATTTTTTTCCAAAGCCTGGACCACGTGCAGCAGATCACACGTTATTGGAGAGTTTTTTTTAAAACATCACGTGCTTTTTGTTATCTTCCTCTCCTTGGGGCGTGTGCCAGAAAAGAGAGTAAATCAGCTCTCAGATCAGATTAGATTAGATCAGACCCATCTTGCCTCGGAACACGTGCCTACAAAGAAAGTCAATCTCATTATCAGGTTCGTCCATAACTCCTTCATTTGATCTTCGATCGACGAATGGTTTGGTTATACAGATTCGTGGCGACGAGCATTACCTAATAATTCAACAGATCAACAATTCAACGATCAGAAATTTTTCAGGATTACAATCACGGTAAGTGGTATCTAAACCATAGTTAAATCCAAATCTATTAGAATGCATAAAATTAGTTTATGATACTTATTTACAGTAATTATAGTGTTTGGTTATTGTTCATCCTCCTGTATGATTTTTTTTTAATTTAAATTTATCATTACTATGAATAGATCATAAAATAACACAAGAAGTTCTAAATCTGAACCCGATGTTCACCTATCTATGGACCGGCAGTCCTAGAAGTTGGAATACTGATATAAAACTATAGATTCATATCCATAAATCAAAACCTGGATTTTTTTTATTCCAAATAAATTATACGACCATGAAAGTAAACATGAAAATCTGACAGAACCAGAAGTTCTGATCATTTGTTAGAATTATAAGTTTTACTTCAAACTTGAAGATTTGACAAAACCTGTAGTTCTAATTTCATGTGTTATGAACTTGAAGTTTTAAATCAAGCTTGAGGTGTTGACAAAACCAGCAGTTCTGATCCTCGAAGTTGAGAACCTGATGTTCTAACTTTTCATTGGCCAACTTATTTGTCATGTTTATATTCATTTCTTAATTTACTTCTGATGTTAAGTTTTCATTTTTTCCTTTTTACTTTATTGATCATCTGCATACGGTTAATTATATATATAGATATATATTTCTTATTACAGTTCTTGCGTGATGAAAAATATGGCTAAACTTGACTTTAAAGCACTTAACATAAATTGAGACATTACTTATCTTGACAATTGGATGCTGAAATCCACTTGCAATCCAAGAAATTGGGATAGACCATAATGGAAGGCAACAAGATGTCTCCAAAGAAAAAGGCGTTAACTCTCATCTTCTTACACCATCACATACATGACGACCTTAAAAATGAATACCTTATTGGGGAAGACCCAACAGGCCTATGGAAATCCGTGAATGATAGGTATGATCACCAGAAGATGGCCATACTACCAGCTGCCCAAAATGAATGGTTAAACTTGAGGGTACAGGATTATATAACAGTATTTGAATACAACTCTGCCATCTTCAATACTGTTTCCAGATTAAGATTAAGTGGTGAAAAGGTTTCGGAGGAGCAGATGTTGGAGAAAACGTTATCCACTTTTCATGCATCGAATGTGCTCCTACAGCTGGCCAAACATTGAGGGCGTGCTGGGGAGGCAGTTGGCCAAGACAAACCGCGCAGTCAATCCTCAAGTGGTTGCCGCGCTGGGGCGAGCTTGCGCCCTTCCCCAGGACATGGCGAGGTGGGCGAAGATGGATAACGAATCGCTGCTGTTTTCGTCAATGCGGTCGCTGGTAACGGTAAGCTTGACATTTCTTTGAATTCTTCACTTCAGTTTTTTTTTTTTTACTGACGTTTGGTTTTGTTCTGTAGCTATTGCAAAAATGCCAGACGGACATGGAGAGGTTGGATGCAGCTGAGGCCAGGGCGGCCGAAAGGGCGGAGCTGCTGACGTCTTTACCGGCCAAGGAGGCGATGCTGGTAGAAGAGGCGGGCAGGAATGCTGGTCTTGCTGCCGACCTTGACGAAGCTCAGGCCATGGTAGAGCATTTCAAAGAAGAAGCAAAGGAGGAGGCGACCCAGAACGCCCACCTTTCCTCTAAGCTCGACGATGCCCGGATCGCACTGGCGTGGCAAGAAGAAGACCTGCGAACCATCCGCGGGACAAATAAGAGGCTAATCTCCCAGCGGAACATGGCTAAAGGCGAACTGGAGATGGCCCTTAAGGGGAAGGCGGCCGAGCTTGAGTCTGCTCTAGCGAAGCAGGAAGCCAAGCTCAAGGAAAAGTTCTTGGCCAAGCATGACACCGCCATGGGGGAGGAGGTGGGCAAACTGGCAGCGGACTACATGGCTCAGTTGCCAGGGATCCGGGACCGAGCCTAGAAGCTCGCATAGAAGGCAGCCTTGAAGAAGGTTGGGGTTCTTGGGGATAGCCCTATTTTCAGGAATCCCCTCAAGTTCCCTCGCTCGAACTCGGAACTCCACGCTATTACTTCGCCCCTCCTTCCCGGTCCATCTTCTCAAGCTCCACCGACTGCGAGCGCTGAGCCCGAGGCCCGCACTGCTGAGCCTTCTGACCCCGAGGTGCCACCAAAGGCGCCTCCAGCGGTGTTCGTAGCGCCCAAAGCCCCTTAGGCCATTCCCGAAGCTGCTCCGGCCGGTCCCGAAGCAGGCACGGCTGTGACAGAAGCTCCTCCAAAGATTGACTACAATGTTGATGCTGCAATACTCTAATTTTTTGTATTTTTTCTTTTCTTTTACTGTACCTCTCCCATTTGCTTGTAATCAACATTTATATCAATGAAAAAGCGACTTTTTTACACACTTAGCTTCTTTTTCCTGACTGAATGGGTGCATGGATGTCTTTCTTTTGCTCAAGTAGTTGGTCTCGGGTATCGTACTTCTTGTAAGCTTTAAAATTGGACCTTTGTACTCAAGTAACCGAGCTCGGTTTATAAACCGGAGTCTCAGCGACTTCTCGCCCACGATTGAGGAAGTGAACCTTTCCGGTTTCGACTTAGCGGAGGGTTTCGCCTTGGTTCTTCAATCCCAAGGTTTTTCTAAGCGTCGAAGTCTGTGCCTTCGATGTTTTTGGCTTTGCCGTCGTAGTTGGTGCTGGCACCGAGCTAAGGACGGTTGGCACTCTAACCGCTGTCGAGCTGGGGCGGGGACTGTCACCGGGCCCCTGACGTTTTTGACATTGTCATCGTAGTTGGTGCTGGCACCGAGCTAAGGACGATTGGCACTCTGACCGAGCTGGGACGGGCACTGTCACCAGGCCCCTGACGTTTTTGGCTTTACCATCGTAGCTGGTACTGGCGCCGAGCTAAGGACGGTTGGCACTCTGACCAAGTTGCCGAGCCGAGGCGAGGACTGTCACCAGGCCCCTGAGGAAGCTAGCATTGCTGCTGAGCTGTATAACTTGAAGCAGTTTGAAAGAGAAAGATCCGTTCCAAAAGAATGCGCTTTTATTGATGTTTGAATCATTGAGTACATTTTTCAGAAGTAGAACTTTTTGAGATGCATCGCATTCCATGGTCGTGGCAGCTCCTTGCCTTCCATGTCTTCAAGTCGGTATGTGGATCTCCCTGCTGCTGAAAGTACTTTGAACGGCCTTTGCCAGTTAAGTGCCAACTTACCCTCATTTGGATTTCTATCGCCAGGAAGTGTTTTCTTCAGGACTAGCTCTCCCACCATGAACCTTCTTTCTTTGACCTTCTGGTTGTATCCCTTGGCCAACTGCTGCAGATGGGCAGCCAGGTGGATAGCTGCCGCCTCTCTTCGTTCTTCAGCGAAGTCCAGCTCTCGCACCACGTTTAGATCATTCAGCCCTTGGTCGCAAAGTTCCGACCTCAAGGTCGGGAGGCCGACCTCAAGTGGAATAACTGCTTCCATGCTGTAGGTAAAGGAGAACGGCGTAGCCGAGGTGGAACGCCTTGGAGTCTTCCTGTATGCCCGTAGAACACTTGGGAGCTTTTTTGCCCACCTTCCTTTATCTCGGTCAAGTTTCTTCTTGAGTCCGTCGAGGATTACTTTGCTAGCGATCTCAGCCTCGCCGTTGCTCTGTGGATACGCCAAGGTGGAGTAGGCATTTCGGATGCCGTGCTCCTGGCAGAAGCTCTTGAAAAGGTTGGGATCGAACTGCGTCCCGTTGTCCGAGATGAGAGTCTGAGGGATCCCAAACCCTGTAATGATGTTCTTCCATACAAAGCTTTTCGTGTCCTGCTCAGTGATGGAGGACAGAGGCTCGGCTTCAACCCATTTGGTGAAGTAATCTGTGGCTACTATCAGCCACCTCTTGTTCCCTGGGGCTCGGTGAAGCGGTCCTACGATGTCCAAACCCACTAAGAGAAGGGCGACGGACTGGAGAGTGAGCTCAAGTCCTGTGCTGGCTGATGGAGCGAGTGGGAGAACTTCTGGCATTTTTCGCATCTTCTGGCGTAGAACTAGGCATCATTCTGCATATATGGCCACCAATACCCTTGGCTGATTGCTCAGTAAGCCAGCGACCGGCCTCCAATGTGACTGCTGCAGATCCCTTCATGAATTTCATAGAGGAAATCGTCGACTTTGCTTAGGTGAACGCACCGGAGGTAGGGCCCGGTAAATGACTTCCTGTAGAGTCTGCCATCTGGGGAGAGCCAAAACCGGGTTGCTTTCAGCCTTATCTTCTGCGCTTCCGTCATGTCTTCGGGCAACTAGTCATCCTTCAAATATGCGATGATCGGATCCATCCAGCTCGGACCGAGGTCGACACACATGAGCTGCCGAGGTCGCTGAAGTTTGATGCTGGGCTCTTGCAGGGTTTCTTTTTCCACAGTTCTTTTACTATTGGCTTCGACAGCCAAGGCAAGGCTGGCGAGGGCGTTTGCATAAGAGTTAGACTCTCTGCCTATCTGCTGGACTTCGGCTCTTTCGAATTCTGAGATGAGTCGCTTTGCGTGAGCTAGGTAGGCCGCCATCCTGTCATCCTGGGCTTGGTAATCTCCGCTGAGCTAGCTTGTCACCAACTGAGAATCACTGAAAACCGCTACACGCCAAGCTTCCAAGAATTTGGCACTATTCAGTCGCGCGATGAGCGCTTCGTACTCGGCCTCATTATTAGATGCTTTGAAACCGAGTGATAGATCTTGCTCAATGACAAGGCCCTCCGGAGATTAGAGGACTATGCCAACGCCAGCCCTCTTGGATGTCAAGGATCCGCTGACGAAGACTTTCCAGGCCGAGTCTAGGAACTTCTTCCAGGACTGCTCTTGCTTCGTCTCGACGACTACCTCTGTATCCTTATTGCCCCCCAGTTCGGTGTCGAGCAGGATCGGTGACGAACTTTGAGAGGTGAATTCCACGATGAAGTCTGCTAGAACTTGGGCTTTGATGGTCGTTCTGGGTTGGTACTTAATATCGTACTGCCCCATTTCGACAGCCCATTTGGAAAGTCTACCTGAGAAATCTGCCTTCCGGAAGAGAGCCTTGAGTGGGTGTTCTGTCACGACCACTATGGTGAAGGTTTGGAAGTAGTGGGAAAGCTTCCGCGAGGCACTGACGAGCGCCAAGGCAAGCTTTTCGAGCTGCAAGTACCGGGTCTCACTGTCGAGCAGGATCTTACTTGTGTAATACATAGGCTGCTGTTGGCTGTTTTCCTCTTTGATAAATACCGAGCTCACTGCATAATCCGAGACCGCCAGGTACAAGTACAACGCTTCACCATGGGTTGGAGTCGTTAGCAGCGGTGGCGAAGAGAAGTAGCGCTTGAGCTGTTGCAAGGCCTGATCGCAGTCCGGCGTCCATTGGAATTTGGAGCCTTTTCACAGAAGCTAGAAGAAAGGCCTGCATTTGTCAGAAGCTTGGCTGATGAAGCGATTGAGCGTGGCAGCCATGTCGGTCAGCCTCTGAACTTGTTTTACCGAGATCGGACTTTATAGCTCCTGGATCGTCGTCATCTGATCAGGGTTTGCTTCGATCCCTCTTCTTGTGACCAGGCTTCCTAAGAACTTGCCGGGACCGACACCGAAAGCGCATTTGGATGCGTTAAGCTTCAATTAGAACTGGCAGAGGATGTCGAAGATTTGCCTGAGGTCGGTCAAGTAGTCGTCTAACCTTTTAGACTTGACGACCATGTCATCAATGTAGACCTCCACTGTTTTGCAGAGCTGCGCTTAGAACATTTTGGTCACCAGCCGCTGGTATGTCGCTTCTGCATTCTTTAACCCGAAGGGCATCACTTTGTAGCAATAGGTGCCCCTGGGTGTGATGAAGGACGTCTTCTCCTGGTCTGCTTCGTACAAGGGAATCTGATGGTATCCCCTGTAGGCGTCGAGGAAGCTCATGCGGTCATGTCCGGCGGTGGCATCAATAAGCTGATCGATCTTTGGAAGAGGGAAGCTATCCTTGGGACATGCTTTATTCAAGTCTGTGAAGTCCACGCAGACCCTCCATTTCCCCGTCTTCTTTTTTACCACCACTGTGTTGGCCAGCCATTGCGGATAATGAACCTCTTTTATTGCCTCTGCCTCGAGCAGCTTCTGGACCTCCTCAATCACGGCCTCCGTTTGTGGGACCCCAGTTCGGCGTGCTTTTTGAATCACGGGTGTATGGCTGGGGTCCACGTTCAGCTTGTGGCACATGACTGCTGGGTCGATGCCGGGCATCTCATATGGTGTCCATGCAAAGACCTCTTTATTCTTAAGGAGGAGGTCGAGAAGCTCTGTCTTCTCGGGCTTGGGGAGCTGGCTTCCTATTAGGAAGAATCTGTCTGGGTCGGCAGTGTCGATTTTGACCTCGATGAGGTCCTCTATGCTCTTCTGTGCTGGAGCCCTGCCAACGTCCCCGAGCTCTGCCTCTCTGCCCAGCTCGGCCATGTGGACTTGGGATGATTCAGCTTCACCAAGCAGCACGGCCAGCAGGCACTGCCTGGCCATGTGCCGGTCGCCTCTCACAGTGATCACATCAGTCTGGCCAGACTGGTTCTTCAGAGGAAACTTGAGTTTCTTATGGCGAGTGGAGGGCACGACTTCCAAGCTATGTAGCCACATCCACCCCATTATAACATTGTAAGGGGAGGGAACGTCGACTACTAGGAAGTCGACCTGCCTGGAGGCGCCTCCTACTTGGACTCTGAGGGAGATCTTGCCCTTCGGGTACACGGGCTTGGAGCTGAAGCCGACCAGAGGGGTACGGGCTGTCTGGAGATTCTCATCTTTGAGCTTGAGCTTTTTGAAGCTGCTGTAGTAGAGGATCTCGGACGAATTGCCGGGATCAACAAGGACTCTTTGAACCAGGAAGTTCTGCAGCTTCAAGGTGAGCATTAGAGGTTTATTATGAGGGAGTTCGACGTCCTCTAGGTCCCTATCTGAGAACCAGATCTTGGGCCCCTCTGTCTTGGCTTTCTTTGCAACTACCTCCGGTGCAGCAGTCAACACCTGCTTCTGGTGAGAGGCCCTCCTGGCCTCGGCACGGGCTTTGGAGCTTCCCTTAGCCGGAGGGGCGAGGTGAATGACGTTGATGATGCCCTCCAGTTCGCTGTCGTCGTCTCAGTGGTGAGGTCGGCTACTGTCCCCGGCATCCTCCTTGATGTAGTCCCGCAAGTACCCGTTCTTTACGAGGTTCTCCAGGTGGGACTGGAAGCTTTTGCACTCATCGGTTCTGTGGCCGTTTTGTTTATGGTAAGCACAGAACTTGCTCTGGTCCAGGGAGGAGGATTTGCCTTTCATCGGCTGCGACCACTTGAAGAAGGGTTGCGTCTTTATTTTGCCGAGGAGCTTATAGATTGGCTCGTTGAAGACCGTGTTAACGGCTCTATAGACTGGGGCTTCACGTCTGGACGCCCTGCCTCCTCTTGAGGCTGCTACCGAAGTGGACTGGGCTCTGTGACGATCTGAGGAGGGGGGCCCTACGTTGGTCTGGAGACCGAGCTCTACGACGATCTGGGGACCGAGCACTGCTACAGTCCTCCTTCCTAGAGGACCTGCTGTCTCCCTTGGGGGCAACCTTCTGGTTGAGGCCAAAGTTCTCCCGACCTCGAACCTCGTCCTCTTCCGCTCAGATGAACCGGTTTACCCGTGTCATCAGCTCTTTCATCGTGGCCACGGCGTACATGACCAACTGTGCTCATAGCTCGATGCCCGGCTGCAGAGCTTGCTGGAAGGACTTCACAGCCATTTCCTCAGAACCGCTTTCGATATGGTTATAGATGGTCCAGAATCGTCTAGCGAACTGGGTGACGTTCTTGTCCTCTCGCATCCGAAGGGCCATCAGGTCGGCATCTGTCTTTGGGATGACACGATGGGCCTGGGACTTCTCCAGGAAGGAGGTCTGAAGCTACCGCCAACTGGAGATGGAGCCTTCAGGGAGTGAACAAAACCATCGGAGGGGGGATCTTCCAAACTGGAGGAGAAAACTTGATAGTTCAGGAAGTCATCATCACCCCACACCGACATCCGCTGGACGAAATGTTGGAGGTGCGCTGCAAGGTCCGAGGTTCCATCATACAAGGTGAACCTTGGGACGTTGAACTTCTCAGGAAGGGAGTATTTCCTAATATCCCTGGAGAAAGGGGATGCGCCAGTGTCTACAGCTTCAAAGGCGCTGTACTAGTCTCGGGCGATACCAACAGTTTCCATATTCTGGTGGATAGTCTACTTGATCTACTTGTCAAGCCACTACTTCAGCTCCTCCTCGTCTTCTGGTATCTGGCACTGCTTCTTTGGCCCTTCATGCACATAGCTGCTGCTGGAGTCTTCTTCTCCGTGGACCCAATCACGCCTCTTATTATTGAAGACGTGCCTCAGGTCCCGCTCGTGGGCCGAAGGAGCCTGGCTGTGCCTGGGTGGAGGACCCGAAGCACGGCTACGCACAGGAGGCGAGCTCGGGGCCCTTCTATCCTGGAGCTGCTGCTTGAGCCTCTGGATGAGCTCTTCTTGCTCCTAGATGAGGAGGTTTTGGGCCATGACAGCGTCCTAGAGCGGATCTTCATAGTCGTCGGGGTTGGCCTGATGATGAGACTTAGCCAGCGCGGACTTCTCACCTGGCTGGGTGACAGATTTGTCACCTTGCCTGGTATGTTCTTTGTTGCGGCGGGGCTGCTTTGGAGGTGGAACATTGCGAAGAGAAGGCACTGTCAGCCCTTTTGACTGCGATACCGATTGGACCGTGAGGGACCTCTCTCGTGACCTCCTCTGTCGAGGGGGTGGATTTTGCACCAGCACAGGCTGCATGGATGGGCCCTTGCCCTTGGAGGGTCCTTCACCATTTTTGGTTTTTAGAGGCATGGTGTTTGAAAGCTTTTTGTTCAGCTTTTTCCCACAGACGGCACCAAACTGTAGGCAGTGAAAACACGACACCCACTTAGATTAAGATGAACTTTGTAAATCAGGGAAGATTAAACGCCGAGAACCTGAAAAGGGAAGGAAAATGGCTTGGGTCAGAGCCCCTGGCTGCCGTGAGACGAAGGCACTCCGATGCCTGAGTTAGTTATGAGAAAACTAAGCAGGAGGAGGAAGAGAATGAGAGATTGTATGTCGTGTATTGTCTATTGCGTACCTCCATGGGGCTGATCCCATGTGTATATATAGGGGATTCCTCGTTCATTCTCTGTGAGTGGGGGTAGGTGGGGTAAGGTCCCATCGGGCCTTACCCTGACATTCGGCAGTAGGTAAAAAGGGCACATCCCATCGGAACCTTCCATGCTTTCGGTCAGTTGATGTTAAGGGATGATAAAACCAACTTCTTATTGCCATAAATGAGCGATCCTGTCGCCATAAATGAGCGGCCCTATCTGTTAGGGCGCGCCCGTACGTCTCATAGGAGCGTGATAGCCCACTCTGCCTTCGGTACTTTTACAGAGACCAGGAATGGTCTGGTAGGGCTGGCGCCTATGCCGAGCTGCCGAACTGATAGACGCTGAGCTGACACTCTTAACCGAGCTGCCGAACTGCTTAGCCTCTTGAGCTAACGCTTCTTACCGAGTCTCCGAACTGCTGGCTGTGATTACCGAGACCGGGGGTAAAGGCCGGTATATTACCGTGGTTCTTAATTTCGTCATTATGGTATTTTACTCACACAGAAACTAAAACACTAAGAGAGCCATCTGGTTCTCTTATCTCAACATGAGATATGAGATGGGTTGAGTTATATTTTTATGTACTTTTGTGCATACAGTGAGTGGAGAATAATATAAAAGATTTACACGAGTGTACATATAATATTGAATCTGATTTCTTGACTGATATGGATCATATACGATGTGGTCCCATCTTTTGAGAATCACGGGTGATGATGCCTGATCCTGTACGTGTTGGCATGGTCAATATCTCAATCTTTGTGAGCTGGATTTGAGGCAAGATCTACGTGCACTGAATTGGCAGGTACACATATGAGCCTGATTTACACATGGTCTATTACACCCCCTCAACCTGCTATGTCAGTCACGAATTGAAAGCTTGGTTTGAAACTAGTGATTTATTTTTTTTCTGGAGAGACCCTTTGTGAAAATGTCTACCACTTGATCTTTGATGGGAGCAAATGGAACATCAAGAAACTCATAGACAGATCACGCATCCAGAAACTCATAGACAAATGTAATTGGTGTTTTTCTTAATCAAAAACCTCCAATGGGGAGATTTTCTAAGAGTCTTGGTAGGCAAGCGATTAATAAGAAAAATCATTGTGTTGAAAGCATCATGCCAGTAAGACGATGGCATTCTAGCATGGGCTAATATTTTTGTTAAGTCCAAAAAATTGTAGTTTTTATTCATCATTTTATGTGACTTTGTGGACTTAATTAAGGTAATTTGCATTCAATTTTATAGAATTTCATAATTTCATGCATTTGAACATCAAAGTTGGAATCTTGATCAAATTTGATCAAAATTCATCACATTGCATCACTTTTGTGAAATTAGGGTTTCATCACCCCAAAATTAGTTTTTTGGCTTCACTAATGCATGCCTGATATATCTGGCACCATGTGCTATTATTTGGAAAGTTTGTTATTTTTTGTGTATTAAGTAGGCATATAGGGTCTCATACATAGTTCATCCAAATTCCTCACACCTAGTTACTATTAAGATTATTTAATCTTATTTGTGTAGGATAAGTCAAGAGTGGGGCCCACATTGGTGAGATTTGAGAGACATCAAAGGCGGGACACCCTTCATGGTGAGCTCACATATCTTGGCATCTTGGTGGAGTTGGAAAGCTTGAAGATTCTCAAAGAGGAAAGAAGAAACTCGGGTTTGGAAAAATGGTGCTGACTTGCTAAATTTGAAAACCAAAATCAAGAAAGAGAGAAGATTAGGAAGTTTGCAAGAAGAGTTGACTAGTCAAAGCTGTAAGTAAGGAAGCATGCCAAATATGTAAAGAGAAGCAAATAAGCAAGAAAATAAAGAGTCCAAGCATTCCTTGGACGTCCAACATAGGTCCCACACACCCCATTGCATGCCAACATAGCAGTTCATTTAATTGCACAATTATTCTCGGATTTTTTAAGGGGAGAAAATTAAAATGACTTTAACTCTTAAACCGAGTGTCAGATCGGCGCAAACTACCCACCGTTGGAAAGCTATTTTCGAGTATATATCCGTGGACCCAAGATTGGATAAATTGGAGCTATATCAAGATAGATATGACCTTGGGAAGTCGGCTGTTATAATTCTATGAGGGAATTGAAAAAAGTTTTCAAAATTGGCAACATGAGAGATCTTTGAGGAGCTCAATTTGGCAAGACTTGGAGCCCAAGAGAACACAATTATTAACCAATGCTCTCCAATTAAAATTGTTGCTAAGTAAAGAGGATTTCTTAGAAGCTAAGCCAAGAATCAAGTCAAGGAAGAAAATAATTCCTAGCAAATCAAGAGGCCAAAAAGTATAAAAAGAGCATAAGGGGCTAGAACTCAAAGCCTATTCTCCTTCATAAAGTGGCCCAGCCATTCTCTCTCTCTCTCTCTCTCTCTCTCTCTCTCTCTCTCTCTCTCCCCTTCCTTTTCTTCTTTCCCCTCTTCTAGTTCTAGTTCTTCATATTATTTCTTTTATTTTGGGTAGCTTTGGGCCTTGTCCAAGTAATTACTTGAAGGCGAAGATTGTAAAGATGCACTTTTTAATGACAAATCAATTCATCTTCTTTGTAATGGCGGGCTAGATTCTTGATCGGGGCTATGGATGCAGATAAGTGGTTGCCATTCATTTGTCTAGTGGTTCTAACTTGTTTTCACACGTTTATGTGCGTAGTGATTAACAGAATAGTGCTTAGATTATTTTTATTCTTTTATGAGGTGGAGGAAGCCTAGGGTTTTAGATTTTATAATTAAAAAAAAGGGGTTTTTAAAGTTAAATTTTCCAAGTAAAAAATATTGATTTTTCTTTGTTTGAAGTAAAAATTGGAACAAGTTAGGATTACTTGATAAATAATTAGTGGATGCTTATTGGATTCCTATGCTCTAATCACTTTCATTAATTGGTAGATTTTATATTTCTAAATTAGTTGATTGTTTTTATTTCTAAATTTATTCAAAACTTTCCTTAATTGATAATTTGTTAGTTTCCTTTATCTAAAAGGTTCTTTAATTAGCTCCCTGTGGGCTTGGTGAGAATTTTGCAGGACCCACTAAAATGGAATACTGGTTCTAATTTAACCAATCAACATGCAGTGGAAATAACCAATCAAACAAAATAGAACTAGCTATCTACCAATCACACACCACAAGAAGGCAGGCACAATATTTAGCGTGGAAACCCTATCCAGGGAAAAAAACCACGAATCAGAAATCAAGAGTTCACGAACAGTTACAAGATATACTCACAAGCTCATTTACCTCAGTCTGTACCTTGACCTAAGGACTGTAGTTGTTCTTGTAAAGAATCCACTAACACGACATCCACCGTGCCCCGTTCTCCTTACTTGATCTCCTTACACTTTGTCAAACAAGATGATCAATCTTTTATAAGATAGTAGAAGCAGTAAACACTTTCTAGAACAGCCTTTCAAAACGATCTCTCAATGGCTCTAGAGAAAATCTCTCTCTAAGATATCTCTGACTCAGATTAATGAGAGTGGTAATCATTAGGATTGAGAGAAACGCCCAATAAATAAGCCCAAGTTCTTCCAAGAGACTTCTAAGAATAATACACTCAGAATTTCAGTTTGTGTCAAACTTCTCATAAGAGTCCGGATCAAAACTGTGCATCTGTGCCCAGCTCGCTATAGCGAGCATTAGTCTCGCTATAACGAGACCTGCTACTGGGTTGGCGCCTCCATCACTCTCGCTATAGTGAGACACCGTTCTGCCATTTGGGCAGATTTGGCTCTGACAGCCACTAAGTTGACTTTTGGCCTTACAATCTCCTCCTTTTGGCAACTTTGGGACAAAATCCCCTGGAAAAATATAATATGATCTACCCAAAAAAAAAACCCCCAAAATACATTGAATTTAAAAAAAAAAATCCAGCACTATAGATCTTGTATTGCCTTTGTTTGAACTTTTAGATCTTAAATTGCCTTGGCATGTAAAGCTCCCCCTAGCTCCATTCTTCTCCCCTTGTATTTGTCCAAAATTGACAAACAAATATCATCATGCAACTTCTGTCAAAGTGTGTACCAATACAGAAGAGAGGTCTTCTTTCTTGACCCAAACAACTTTCGTATTCTTTTTTTTCAGCTCAGCCTTCTGCGTTTTCCATTGCTTTTGATTCGATAAACTTCAATGCTTATTGCAATGGGGTCGAATGTGTCCTTTAATTCCACAATGATAGCACGTGGAAATTCGTTTAGGATGTGACGCATTCTTCTTTTTTGGAGCTTTCTTTACAACACTAACAACAGGATTAGTAACAACTGAGTTTTTAACAAAACAATTTTTACCTTTGGCATTCAAAGTGGATGCTCCGCCAGCGTAGCCAATGCCATGCTTGTTAGTGTGTGCCTTTTTACTGCACAGAATGTCATCTAATTTTCTTGATCCGGTAGCAGTATTTAACTCAGATAAAACCATCTTGAGTCTTCCATTCAGATCAAAATCTTCTGCTTTCAAAGTCTTTATATCATAATCAAGTATGTCATACTTTTGTGATTCTGCAGTCAATTTGTCAGCCAACCTTTGATTTTCATTCTCTAATTTTTGTACTTTTGTAAGTACTTTTGCAAGTTCAGCTTTCAATGAGGCATTCTGCTCTTCAGACACTTGCCAATTAATAACAACTTTTTCATTCACTTTAACCATCTTCATGGTTTTCTTAAAAAGTGTTTCATATTCAGCCTTCCAATATGGTTCTTCATCTGACTCAATATCTTGATCAGTCTCAGTTTCGGAAGAAACATGGGAAGCAACAGAACCAGAAGTTGCCATAAAAGTAATAAACTTTCCCTTGCCAATGTCAGGCTTGTCAGACTCAGGATTTTCATTATTCTCATCAAAAGTTTCATCTTCCCAAGTAGTATTCAAAGCATTCTTTTTAGATTTTTTGTTTCCACAGTCATTAGCAATGTGTCCATAGCCTTGACACTCATAACATTGAATCCCTTTAAAAGATTTCTTATTTCCAAAATCTTTAGGGATTGTCACATTGGTTTTCTTCCCCTTCATAAAAAGCTTGAATTACTTCATGAACTGTACAGCAACTTGGGAATCAATTTCCTCGGAATTTGAATCTGAATCACTTGCACCTTTCTTGTATGATTCCTTGGACGCTTTCAAAGCAATACGTTTAGATTGTGTCTTCCTATTAGATCTAAGGTTTGCTTCAAAAGTTTGTAAGTTGCCAACCAACTCGCCAACTTTGAGTATATTAAAATTTTTATTTTCCTCTCTAGCCACAACTTTTGCATCAAACCTTTCTGGAAGAAACCGCAGGATCTTTTTCACAATTCTATTCTCAGGAACTGGCTCTCCTAAAGTAAAGGTGTCATTCACAATTGCATTCAGCTTCCAATTGAACTCATCAAAAGTTTCATCATCTTCCATCTTTATGGTTTCGAAGGCTGTATACAATTTTGATGGACCCAGCCCTTGCCTTCCTCCACCCTGGGTCTGCCGGGGCTTGGTGGACGAAAAGCAGACATCAACATTTTTTTGTATGAGTATACCAGATTTTCTATTCTACTAGAAATTTAGAAATGGTGGTCCGGAGATCCACCTTCACAAGTAGAAAGGAAATCAATCTTTTTTTCTAACTTTCCATTGCACATATATTTTTAAGAAAAGAGACAGATTTTGAATGCCGTGAAAGGTGATTTTCTTTTGTTTGCCGTAAAAGGCGGTTTTGCGTCATAGAAGGCGATTTACAAATCTCACTAATGAAAGACAAACGTTGTGATTTTTTGTCTCTTTAAAAATACAACATACAACAGAAAAAGTAAGAAAATGGATCTAACTTCTTAGAAGATTATGGGGACTCATTCAGATCGACGGTCGCGAGTCATGTATGGACTTCGCCATCGTCCTTCAAATGAGAACACATGATGCTTTGGTTCACCTGGCTTGGCTCGTACCTCAGATTTTTAAAGGATAAAGACCAAGGGGAGGTCCTATATCCAATAAAAAAACGAGTAGACGAGCTGAAAAGCCACATCTAGCCATGTTGGATAAGAGGATAGGGGACTTTGGGGGGTGGCCCCCCAAGGAACTTCAATCACCTTGTGGTGTTTCTTGCAGCAGAGTTTCTTTAAAGTAGTGGAGCTTCTTTGCACAAAGATTTCTTCGGGAATTCTCTTGTATTTTAATGGACAATCTTTCAGGCAATTTTTCGGACCCTTTCTTCTTGGAATGACTGCTTTTTATAGGCTTTTAGTGGCCATTAGAAGAGTTTATGAGCATTGATTATATTAATGCTCCATAATGGGAGGAGTTACAAGTATTTAATTTTTTATTTTGTAACTCCTTTTTCTTGGCTTCTGATTGGCCGATGGAGAATGATGGGCATTTAATCGCCTTTAATCTCCATGATGAGGGGAGTTACATGGTTTAATGTCAAGATTACTTGGATTTGTAACTCCTTTTTCCTTGCTTCTGATTGGGCCGTCCAAAATAATGACTTAATGACCGCATTAACTTATCATAAACGGGTCAATTAACAGCATTAAGTGGTCGCCAAGTAGCTTGAAGAGTCGCAGGCCGCACCATGTCTTTTGGAATTCTTCTTACGATGATCGCCGATGGATCCACATGTTGTTTGATATCGGATGTCGATGCAACTTTAGACATTGGTTGACACCAATGGGCCGGCAACATCTGTTCAGTCGATTTCACGATCGGTCGGGCAGAAAGTTTGCTTTCTTGGTCAGCTGGTTGGTGATTTTGAAGTGTCAAATGATGATTCCATAATTTCGACAGCGGATCCATAATGTTGACGAAGATCGACAGATATCGTGCTCAAAAAATCAAATTTTGGAAAAATCACAGGGGCAATAATCTCGAAACGCGAAAAGTACCCGGAAAAGTAGGTCTTCGGGCAAAATCAGGCGACCTGGATTCCCATGGTCGCCGCGACCATGGGGCAGGGTCACTGCCGGCAACCGTGGGCCATGGTCGCTAGCGACCATGGGGATTTATTCCTTTTTGGTCGTCGTTTCTCGACCGTTTTCTATTCTTTTTGTTTCTTCTTTCTCCTGTATTTTTTTTTGACATTTTTCCTCACTTATTGACTTGATTTTCCTGAAGAAAACCTGACGAAAAGCCGTGCAAATCGTGAAAGTCTGGTATCCTAACCTCAGAGGGAGGGTGAATAGGGTGAGCTACAAATTAGTAACCTATTATGACAAATTTTAACTTCTTTAAAATTAACTAGTCACAAGTGATGATTATAAATTTAAATGCGGAAGCTAAACAAAAACAACCACCACAAAGCATACACCATCACACAATGATTTATAGTGGTTCGGCCTCAATCCCTACATCCAGTACCGACTTGTGATCCAGCACCCCATCGGATTTCCACTATCTATGCTTTTCAATTGGCTAAGCAATAACTTTTACAATGATGTTTTTCTAAGCTAAACAACAATCTATCAATGTGCTTTTCTAGGCTAAGCAATAACCTTAACAAGATGCTTTTCAAAGGCTAAGTAATAACCTCTACACTATGCTTTTCTTAGGCTAAGCAATAACCTTTACAAGAAGAATATTTTCTCTCAAAGTAGTGTCTACACAAACACTAAAAGAGATACAATTTAAGCTCAATTACAATGCCTCTAAAATAGACGGATATGAAATTGAAAATCTAACTCACACAAACACTATATGAATGCAAAGGTGTATGTGTGATAACTTCAATCAAGTTAAAAAGTAAGCTCAATCAATATATGCTCAAAGCATTTAAAAGTATAAGGTACATAAAAAGTTTTGATTGAAGTGAAATGCAAATCACATGTATGAATACTAACTTGTTGATGAAGTGAAAATCAAAGGCTCACAAGTTGTATGAAACGAATTAACTCTAAACATGTGATGCATGTGCAATATTGTTTTCAAAACCAAACTAATTTAACTAAGGTTCCAATGAATGAAAACAACAAATAAAGATTCAACCAAGTAAATGAATCATGCTATAAAAGAAATCAAAGATTTTGGCTAAGCATGATTAAAGAAGATTTTAAAACAAACTTGGTTTGAAATCAAGGTGAAAAATCCAATCCAACTTAGATCAAAGATTAAATGAAGAATGGATTCAACACATCATAGTTATCATACTAAAATTCATTTACCAATAATTTAAACAAAGCATATAACACATGATTAATAAAAGTAAAGCTTACTTAGATATTTAACTTCATTGATCCAAGCTTTAGCTTTCCAAATGACCCATTGGTCTCTCTTAGCTCATTCTCCTTTGTCTTGTTTCCAAGCACCTCAAGAATGGCTTAGAAGTTTCTCACTTTGGCAAAGGAACGAGCTTCATTTAATACCCAATAAGTGAGTTCTGGCGTGTCCCCGGTCGACCTGGACCCTTGCCAGGTCGACCGTGTACTCAACGGTCAAAAATATGACCGTTTGAAAAACTGCTTTTAGCGGGGGTTAGAAACAACCGGTAAAAGTGGTTTGGCCGCCGATAAAAGTCCAATTTGCTAAAAAATGAATATTTCAAAGAGATTTTCTTTGGGGGGGGGGGGGGACTCTAGGCTATGGGATCAAGCTTGGAAACATTATTTAAATCAATCTAAGAGTTTTAAAAACATGAATCCTAAATTGCCTAAGATAAATTGAAAGTTTTAAAACCATATGCTGGCTTGATTAAAAAAAAAAAAAAAAAACTTCTTTTCAAAATTTAATGCATCCAAGTTTAAAACCAAAACATGCATGAAACATGATTCTTAAAAGTCTTGAAAACCAATGTATGTGAAAATCAATATTTCATGATTTTCTAAATCAATGCTCTTGTGAAAATTCAAATGATGATTAAAATGATAACGCATCCATCAAATTGTAAAACACAAAATCCCTAACAATCTCCCCTTTTGCAATTTGATGGCAACTCACTTATCGCTGAATTTACACACTAAGTCTTCAGTTCCTCCTAAGCTGGACAAGTCTTAAAATCTCTTGGATGCTTCCTTAGCTTGGGCTCTAGTCCTTTTTCTTCATTCTTCAAGCTTTCGTTTCATCTTTCTTTCATTAGCCAAGCATCTTCTTTAACTCCCAAGCTTTATCTTCTTTCAACTCTCCCCCTTTGACCATGCACTCTCTCCCTTTGGTAAGATAGGCATTCTCTCCCCCTTCGGAAGATTATACGATATCTCCCCTTAGGCAACTTGGATATTCTCTCCCCCTTTGGAAGATTATACGATATCTCCCCTTAGGCAACTTGGATATTCTCTCCCCCTTTGACATTAAATTGCAAAGGTACCTACACACATGAAATAAGGAAAATACCTTTTAGTAGCACCTGTTAACAAAAGAAATCAAAAATGAAATACATAACAGGGTATCATGTATGGATAGTTATCTCTAAAGGTACAAAGCCAATATAAGGGTGAATTTTATCAAAGCTAATGCTTCTTATGAATGCTTACACTCCCCCTCAATACATTATTTTCTTTTGTCAAACTTTTGGCAAAGATTTAACTAAGTGAAGCAAGAAGAAGATGGTTTTACCAATTGAGGGTAAACTTCAAGGGAAGATTAGTCACGTTTAACTATAGAGATTATTATGATCAAATAACCAAAATAAAGAGCAAGGCCATGAGGATGAGCAATCATGGATACCAATTGGAATAAAAAAAATACCAATTGAGATTCAAGGATAAGACTATTAACTCAATCACTCTAAAATGGAGTTAAAAGAATATAACTACTAGGATTAATCCAAATTAGAGCTATCCACGATGTTATGGGGTTTTACTAAACATAGTATCAATCAATATAACTATGAAAATCATATGCTATGAATATTTTGAAATCATTTCATTCAATCATTAAATATGACTATCATGTGCAAAAAGAGTGAAATGAAGTTCAAACATGAAGCCTACCTCAACCATTAACTAACCAAGATTATGAATACATAAACATGGTGGTCATGAGATTTACCTTTATGTGCAAGAGAGGTGGCAAACATGAAAATTATAATGGTGATGGAATGTAACATGGAATAAAAATATATTTACTATCAAGTTCAATCCAATGTACACAAGGTTTATCACAATCTCAAGATATGACATCAATTGGGTATGACATCAATCGAAAATGATACTAGTTGAAACCAATTGAATTTGACAACATGAATAAGAGCATGGATGTGAAAAACATAAAATTCAATCAAGCATCATAAATGAATATTCATCACTTTTAATGATATAACTAATGATCATAGTGATGAACTTGAGAAATTGCATTTTGAAAATATATAACTTAGTAGAGCATGCAATTTTCAAAGTGTCAAATCATATAAATTCAACATCTAAGATATCCATCAAACAATAGATATAACTATGAAATACAGGGAATGGATTTCAAAGTGGTTCATATGATCAAGAACACTACTATGAAGTTGAAACATGTATAAAGATGACAACACTAAGAAAATACACATAAATCAACATCATAACCATCCAAAAGAAAGTGACTAGAAAGCATAAAAGATGGATTTGAGAATTCTAGTGTGGTATCTTCAAATAAAATTAAGATCACAACCATACATGGAACTATTTGACATTTGCATAGAGAAAATCTTCACTCTAGCAAAAGTACTGTAAGAATCATGAAACATTATCACTATGCATAGAAAAGATGCACAAGACTAGGTATAGAATGCAAATCTATTTTATGATCCACAAATCATACAATTCAATTTGCTAAAAAAAAAATGTAACTAGAAGAGCAAAGAAGCAAATTGCTCGAAACCTTATTCATTTTCATTTAAGTTAATATAACCATATGCATAAGGAAATGAGAACATGGAACATGCTTTGATGATTATAACTAATGATGTTTTAAAGCATTTCCATTCATACAATCTTTAAATCATTTCAATAAACAAAATCCAACAATGAGCATAAAGAGGATGATTTTGAGGATAACACATAAACAATTTTGATCCTCATATCTTATCAATGAGGCTCAATCATTTTTCAACTTGCATTTTAAATCTTATTTGGAAAACATACAAGTTGATCTTTTCAAAACAATAATTTTCCATAAGAAAGTATAACTTAGAAATGCATGGAAAATCCAAATTGTTTCAAATCATTTGTTTTTCAAAAAAAAAATCTTACTATGACATCCAAACAAATGATTTTTCAACATCAATCGATTATGAAAGATCAAGCTATGAAAGCTTTTGGAAGCATAATCAATTGAACATATATAGAGACGCATTGCAAGAGATATAACTAAATGTGAGCAGAAAGCAAATCTAACATGACGAAATTATAATCAAATGATTTTGAAAACCATGACATTTAACTAGTATGGTGCAAGAAGACAAAATCAATTGATCACAAATAAACATTGCATTTTAAGAAATGTAACTATGAAAAACAAAATGCAAATGTAATCATGACCAGCAATATGATATGACAATAAAGAATAGGTTGGTCCAACGAGGTTCAAGGCCTTAAGGTTTGTCTAATTGTCAACCTTTGAAAATCCACATAAGGTCTTGATAGGGTTGTCCTTGAGGGTTCACTTTTGTCATCCACCAATCTCTGAAAATTTTCACTTGAGAAGGTATAGTTTGGTGAGATTGTTTCTTAGGGGAAAGAGTGAGCTAGAGGGGAATCTCCATTTTCAACTATAGTGGAATCCATTTTTTAATTATTCTCAATAAAGCACAATACTAGGGTTCTAACTCTAGGTTTTTACACCTAATCAAGATTTACAATATTCTTGATCCCAATATAGAGCACCTAGGCTATGATACCAATTTGAGTACTACTTGGTTTGAATCAAGGTGATGCACCCAAAACAATAAATCAATTCAAAACATATACATGTTAAGGACACAACAAATTATAGTTTATCATGCTAGAAAAGTTTTACCAATAATTAAAGTAAAACATGAACACATATGCTTAAGAAAAGTAAAGCTTACTTAGTGATTTAGCTCAATGGAACCAAGCTTTATCTTTCCAAATGACCCAGTAGTCTCTATTAGCTCATTCCCCTTTGTCTTGTTTCCAAACACCTCAAGAATGGCTTAGAAGTTCCTCACTTTGGCAAAGGAATGAGCTTCATTTAATACCCAATAAGTGACTTCTGGCGTGTCCCCGGTCGACCTGGACCCTTGCCCGGTCGATCAGGTACTCAACGGTAAAAAATATGACCGTTTGAAAAACTGCTTTTAGCGGGGGCCAAAAACCGTCGGTAAAAGTGGTTTGGCCACCGGTATAAGTCCAGTTTTCTAAAAAATGAATATTTCAAAGATATTTTCTTGGGGGGACTTTAGGCTATGGGATCAAGTTTGGAAACATGATTTAAATCAATCTAAGAGTTTTAAAAACATGAATCCTAAATTGCCTAAGATAAATTGAAAGTTTTAAAACCATAGGCTTGCTTGATTAAAAAAAAAAAAAAAAAAAAAACTTCTTTTCAAATTTAATGTATCCAAGTTTAAAAACCAAAACATGCATGAAACATGATTCTTAAAAGTCTTAAAAACCAATGTATGTGAAAATCAATATTTCAAGATTTTCTAAATCAATGCACTTGTGAAAATTCAAATGATGATTAAAATGATAATGCATCCATCAAATTACAAAACACAAAATCCCTAACAAATTGGAGCACAAAGTCTCCTTTTTTTTCTTTTAAAGCCGAAGACTTTGTAGCCAATTTTTTGTCAAGAGTTGAAACTAGGTCAAATGACGTCGGAATCACCTGAAATTTGAGGTGAAGCTTTCTGAGCAATAGATAGGACCAACCATGGGCTTTTGTTTGAGTTTTGAAGCCGTTTGGGGTCCCATCGATGCTAGACTTGATTTCACCGCGAGGAAGATGTCGAGCTTTGATGTACGGTCAACCGATGTCCGATTGACCTGAAATTTGACAGGGAGTCTATTGGAGTCATCTTGATACGATCCATTTGCTACGGTTTGGATGCCATGGTCCTAGGGAGCTCCGCCGCCGAGAGGCCTGATTCTGCTTTCGAGCGTCAAAGTTGGGTCAAACGTTGTCAGAATAACCTGAAATTTGACGTGTAGCCCTTTGGAAGCATGTAGAAGCTACCCATGTGCTTTGTTTGATAAGTGGTGGCCTCGGTGGTTCTCGCCGCCGAAAGGCTTAATTTTGCTGCTCGAGAGTTGATGGAGGGTCAAACAGTGTCGATTTGACTTGAAATTTGACCTGACGCCTTTTGGAGGTATTTTGAGACCATCCATAGGCTTTGATCGGAGATTTGATACCTTCGACAATGTCGCCTCCGGGAGCTCTTGCTCAGTCGCTGGAGGAGTGAAGTTAGGCCAAACGGTGTTGAAATGGCCCAAAACTTCATTTGTACCCTTCTTTTAGCTGTTTTGAAGGATCTTGTAGTTTTTATTTGATTCTGACAAGATCTGATGCTTGATTCAACTTTGCCTATTTGTAGTAGGATGCGACTCCATGTAGCTTTTGATGTTGAAGAGGCAATGTGACATTTTTTGTGTCAACAAATGCCCCCTCAAGGAATAGCGATGAATTGCATACCTTTTGCAATCGATGTGCTTCAAAGAAAACTTTGAAGGAGAGCTTCTGACTTGACCAAGAGTCTCTGAGCATTTTTCTTTTGATGGAGTAGCCTTTTGAATTTCCAAGGAGATTTTATGGCAATGAGAGAAATCACGTACCATCTCAAAGCAAAGTTTTGAAAATGACATTTGGATTTGGTTTTTGTGTATTGGATTTTTCTTTTTGACATTGCGAACCTAAAGGCTTCATGTGGCGCATTAGGCGGTCGAGAAGGGTTTTTTGGTTTTTTGACCTTGTGACCTAACAAGCTGTATGTGGCAGGTTAGGGGGTCGGGTTTTGGATTTTGATTTTGGCCTTATGACCCAACGAGCTGTATGTTGCAAGTTAGGGAACCGTGATTTGGTTTTTGGTTTTGGCCTTGTGACCTAACAAGCTGTGTGTGGCAAGTTAGGGGACCATGGTTTGGTTTTTTTGTCACTCTTTGGGACAATTTTGGGTCCATTGGAGTCATTTGAGTTTTTGTGGATTGTCAATTTCAAGGTTTTGGCTTAATTTGGTTCATGAGGTAGGATGGTTTGGATTTTTGGAAACTCATGAGGCTTGGAATTTTTTGTATTGTCCACTCGACTCAAAAGGAGGCATGGAACCATTTTTGTATGCTCTTGGTAAGAGGGATTTTGACTAAAAGCCGCTTTTAGTGCCTAGGTGGTCAAACTTGGCTCATGTGGGCTAACCCATGGGACCTTAAGCTTTAAAGATGGCTTAGATCTCATGTGGTGTCATTTTGTGAAGAATATCTAAGAATATCTCCTTTTGGTAGAGAATATCTAAAAATATCTTTACTCGGAGAGGATCTCTTAAGTTTCGTTGATTTTGGGAGAGATTTTCTCAAAGCATCTTTCTTTGGGAGAAAGTCTCTCAAAGAATCTTTCTTTTGGGAAGGTTGCTAATTCTTAGCACTTACCTTCTTGCTTTTCTACTTGCTTCCACTTTTGGTTTGCTTTCTTCTAAAAGAAAAGGAGATTGGATCTCTTGCTCTTGTTGCCTTCTTTTTTGCAAAAGTCTTCAAGAGTGCTCCAAGATCAAGAACCATTTTTCTTCGAGGATCTTCAAGTTCTTCTTCTTCTTCCTCCATGGCTTCAAGTAAGTTTTCTTCCTTCATAAGAAATTCCATGTAGAAGTAGGAAAAAGGTTCCTTTCTTTTCTTTTCTTCTTTCTTTTCTTTATTTCCTTTCTTTTCCTTTCTTTTTTTTCACGTGTTTCCTTCTTTACTTTTGTTTTTTACACGTTTTTGTTTCCTCTTTTTTTTTTTCACATGCTTTTCTTTTTCTTTGTTTTTTTTTCACCATTTTTTTTTCTTTTTTTCTTGGCTGTACGGCCGGGTCCATACGGACCTGGCCGTACTGCTATGTGGCAGTGGGCCTGTGGGCCACTTCCCCCCCCCCTTTTTTTTCCACGAGGTTCTCTTCTCTCTCTTTTTTTTTTTTTTTTCTTTCCCCTCTTTTTGCTCACCATGATAATGAAGTTTATGCAATCCAAGATGTTCATTCATTTTTTTTTTTTTTTTTTTTTTTGCTGCATCAAGATAAAAGGCTAGAGTTTCTAGGTCAAGTAAACATGAATTTTGACTTGGATAGAGTTTGATTGGTTTTGACCAAGTTGGGTTGGAATTGGTCAAACTTTTGTCAAGGTTTTCCTAGCATCTAATGCATGATGATTTTCTTTTATGCATGATTTCTGGTAAATTGATTTGGGAGCGTAATGATGATGCACCCTTGGAAATCTTTTGCAAGTCTGGGGATTTGGAGCTTGTAGCAATGTTGAGCCATTTCTTAGTCTTGCGGGGGTTTTGAGGAGCTTTTGCAAGTTTTGAAGTCTAGAGCTCGCAGCAATGTTGAGCCCTTTTTCCAATTTTGCAGAGGTTTGAGAAGACTGACTTGATCTCGCAGCAATGTTCGAGTTCGAGCCTTCTTTAAAAATCCTCCATTGATGATGAGCGCACAGCAATGTTGAGCTCATATTCAAGCTTCTTATCTTTTTCGGGGTGTTTTCCTTTTCTTTAGAATCTCGATAAGATTTTTTACTAGCAAAATTATGTCATTTTGATGATTGATTTATTCTTTTCCATCATTTGCAAGCAGTTCCTCCAGAACGAACAAGGGTAAGGTCTTGTTACCGATGCGCCTCATCGGTTTGCTAGATCTTCCAATGCGGCTGTACAGCAGGCATGGGAGAAGGTCCAATATGTGGAGAGGAACTTGGAAGAGTGTGACTCGCTCAACCGAGATGAGATGAGGCAACATTTGATCGCCCTCAAGGATGAAGAGTTTTATAGGATTGTGGTAAGCAATTGTCCTTAGGTCACGGACGATCAAAGCATTGTGCCCAAGCTTACCTTTTACTTTGGTGATGCCGTCCCTGACGACTTAACATACCAAAGGAGACGTTTTCAGTTCTCTTACACAGCTGATGGTGAGGAGAGAACTGTTTCTACCCAATCGACCTTCGATCTCACTGTCTCGATTATGAGTCTTTCCCCTACATGCCCTAAGAGGGAAGACCCTCCAAGCTGGGTTGTCACAACCCTAAAACCGGACTCCTGCGGCGGTCCGACCTCGGGGACGTGAATTGGGAAGTAAATGATAAAATAATGTTTCTCTCCAGGATCCGCGTGTGTGAGGAATGCAAAATTTCCAAACACATTAAGAACATTTTGCGGAAGCTTATGTGGCGTTGCGACTCGGAGCCCATGGCCATCGGATTCCCTGTCGCACTCAACCTGTCAACATAAAGTTGTCACAGCGATATTCATAACCAGACTGGAACAAAACATGATATCAAGATATACAGAGCTGACAGTAACAAGCGAAATAGTATCCAGACATGTTCAAGTTATAATTTACAAGTGCATTATTTACAATCCCAAGAAAGAGGGCTAACAAAAGCCTTACAAAATAACAAGCGAAGAACAATACTACCCAAGTGGTAACGAATCTCCGGAGTCAAGCTCGACGTCTACATGACATCAATGACCAATGAACCTGCACAACTCATGGCTTTACAGCCGTCTACGCACGCACTAGCTCAAGACGAGAATCTGCTACCTAAGGCACCAAAGATAGAATATCAGACATGACGGTCTGGCAGGTAATCAATTTAGGCATGAGCTTAAACAAAATTAAATTTAGAAGAGGCCATGTTTAAAACAATTTTACTGAACTTAAAACAATGTATGAACAATATACGAAACGAGATTAGCATGAATAGTAAATCCGTTTTTCAATACGAAAGCACATTTGAAAATCCCAGAGAAATCATGTCAAGCTTGCAAGATAAGAACATTGAAATCCATGTACAAGATAGAAACCACTTGTGATAAAACTGACTAAGCAGATGGCAACCACACGAAGCTATATTCTCCGTCACACGAGGTAACGAGAGCACTCACGATAGTAATTCTCCGTCACATGAGGTGAAAGGAGTACACCCAATCATGACCCATAAAGGCTGGGCATCACTCACGAATCCCGCCGCGGAACGAGCTAAATAAATACACACGATAATCCAAACTGCAGTTGGCACGAAATATTTAAGGACCCAAGGCGGTTGATCAGACCAGCAAGGTCGTCCAAGCTGAGTGGTGCCGACAAGAAAACAGATACACACGAACTTTCAAAACAATGCTTGATACACAATAATTCGGGAACTACTCACACAATATCATGGGCACGCACATTTGTTCACTAGAATTCACGAATTAGTAGTCCCGACACGATGTAATGAAAACATGATACACACGATGATTCCCAAAAATGGGGTTTTTAAATAAAACCTCGGAAACATCATTTTCAAGTCAAAACCTTTACAAATCCACATTATTGCAACCCAATGTTGGAAACATCATGTTTCAAGTCAAAACCTTTACAAATCCACATTATTGCAACCCAATGTTGGAAACATCATTTTTCAAGTCAAAACCTTTACAAATCCACATTATTGCAACCCAATGACTTTCACATCAACCCTAAGGTTTTCAAATAAAACTTTCAAGCATATGCTAAGGCCCATCATTTGATCCTTGTGTAATTGAAACCCAAATGTCAGAATTAAAAGCGAATTGGTGCTCCTAAAGCTGAACAACATTTCGGATTTCAATTGTAAAATGTCAAGTTAAAAGCTCTTAATCATATTCTGGTTTTTATTCCCTAAGAAATCCCTCAAAATTAGGTCAAATCTAAAGTTCGGTCACCTGTCGGTTAGCTGTCGGCAAGCCGACCTTGAACAGGTCGATTAGCCGAGTGCTGACCAAGAGCTAACCGCCCCCCCCCCCCCCCCCTCTCAGGACAGGAAACAACATTTTGGAATTGGAACCGACGTGGTTCGGTCACCTGTCGGCTGACCGACACCCCAAGATTTGGAAACATGAAGCATTCTGGAAATGGAACCCAGATGACTCGATCACCTGTCGGTTGGCCTGTCGGCTAGCCAACCCCTGACCGACAGCTAACCGACCAGCTACGGGGATGCATTTCTGAAGCTGTTTTCAGTCCTTTATTTCTTCCATCACTTCTCCTTATAACCCCTCCTTTCCTGCACAAAAATGAGCCTACATGCTCCTCCGATTTCATCAACCATTTATTCACCACAATACCCAAAATTCATCAACCAATACCTCATGAAATTTCAAGATTCATTTCTCACAATCACTCATAAGCTTCAATTCTTACAAGAGAAAATCTCATATCTTAATTCAATGAAATGAATCACAAAGTATGAGCATTTAAAACACATGTTTAGTAAGCTAAACTCCAAAACAAAAACAAGATTAAACAATGAAGATTGAAATCAAAAAATCAAGTTAGAAACCCATAAAACATTGCATGCATGAACAATAAACCTAGATTAATCACTTGCCTTTGCCTCTAGCACTCCAAGGTTACCCAAAAATCTCACCAATTGGACATAAGCACACCTATTAAACAAAAAACCCCCAAAACATACTAAAAAATGGCTCAAAATTAGAAAACTAACAAAGACATGGAATTTGATCATGCATGTTGGAATTCGTGGCTCATTTATGAACTAGATCAACATGTTGAAAGATGGGAGCAAGAGGGATGGGAGCAAGAGGCTTACTCTAAAGTAGCCCTACAAGAACTCTAATGGCTGTTGGAGAGATCATTGGCGACGAAACGATGAGAAAATGGTGCCAAGAGGAAGCTCTCAATGCATGGAGTTAGTGGTGGTGATCAATCTTCAATTTGGTAGAGTTTGGTGGGGATTTGGGAGAGAAAAGAAGCAAGGAAGAAGAGGAGTGAAGCTTAGCTGGGATTCTACAAGTCCATTCTCATTTTGGGCAGAAAATGAAGAAGAAGAAAGAAGGTGGGTCTCTCTTATAAGCATGTAATGGTGGGGCCCACAACTAATAGCACTATATGGGCTAGGAACTGGGCTTTCTGGGCCTCGAATGGACTCAATGAAGAAGACAAAAAATGATCCTCATAAAATCTAGTTTTCAAAAAGTATATCTTTTACATAGTTCTGAAATTTCAAATTTTGGGATCATATTTCAATGTAAAAAGACTATTTTGCCCTTCGAGCTAAAAAACTGATTTTTTGAGTTTCAAATAGGATCGGGCTGAACACAAAAGTTGCTGGGGTTAATTTGACCTATCAAAAGAAACCAAAATTGGAATTTTTCAAAAATCAAGAACAATCCCCCATGCTAACATGTACAACCCAAGGCATCCCCGGGCTGTCAGACTAGGTCCAACCGCTCTCAAAAATTTTCCAAAGCTATAGAAAACCATTCTAAACCATAAACTAACTCGATTACCCTCAAATCTTACTTAGAGAACCAACCCACAGCTAAAAACACACTAATCGCGAAAATTAGGGGTCTGGGTCTTACATGGGTGAAAAGGAACAATGTGATCAAGACCAAGGTTATTGTCGATGGCTCTTCCGGTTATACAGAGAAGTCGTCTGTCTGTACGAACATGTTGATGCTGGCCAGCAGCTACCAAGGTTCTGATTACCCATCAGTCAATTTGAGATCGGTGGGCCTTGGCATTTTCAAGGGTGACGACAGCAATTGGGGGAAGCCTTTTCGCCTTCGTGGCCGTTTTAGTGCTGACTCAAGCTGGGAGTCATGGACTGATCACATCCTGCAAGTTGGCGGGGCCATTCTAAAAGAAGCTGAGATCTTTGATGTAGTTCGCGCTTTTCAGAAGACCGTAGTTTTCTCCGATAAAGCCTTCATGGCCATGTTGGAGTCATTCCTTCCACAAACCAATACCTTCATTGTCACGAATGGTGAAATTGGTTTTTCTTTGAAGGAACTGAGCGCCATCACTAGGCTACCCATCGTTGGCAAACTCTATGAGGAGTTTATGCCTATTGACAGTGTCTTTTAGGAGCAGTCTGAGGAGTTCAGGGTTTTGTACTTTCAACTCGTCGCCTTCTATGATTTTTTTTAAGGAGAAAGGGGGCTCAAAAGTTAGGTGCAGCAGTTGGAAGAATTTTAGCTCTTTTTCCCCCAATTTCTTTAACGACGAAAAGTCTTCTGAGAGTATGACCCAAGAAGCCAGGGCTAAAACTTCGGGTTCGAAGAAGATCTCCATCATGCGAAAAAGTTTAAAGGAATTCTTCTCAGCACAAACGATGTTTATTCTGACATTACGCCACGGAGAGATATCGATGTTTACCTCACTTATTGATTACGTGACGCTGTTTTTGTTGGAGCAAATGGAACGCACATCAGGCCGCACTGCATTTTTCCGACTTGTTAGATGGCATTTGGAGAGCAGCTTGCTTTGGTGTCGTAACCCCTGACAGAGATCCGGGCCCGCGAATGAGGATGAACTACATAAATACAATGATCATACATTTGGATACATACTCACTTAATTTCCCACAGGTTTCCGCGGTGAGGATTTCACACACACTAGCAAAACATTTACATTGGTACGGAAGCGTGTAGCAAATCAAATTCATAATCCATTCCCAACACAAAGACTGATAAATACATGTAACTGACATGATGTCAGAGTGAGCAATAATTCCATAGGCTTAGCCCCAAAATATAAAGTTAGAAACTTAAACAAAAGATCAGTTAATTTAACATTCCTAAAAAATAATGGCCAACAAAAGCCAGTACAACCAAAAGTATAAATCAAATGTCATTCTATAATTTCCCAAAATGTTGCACAACTCGTAGCTCAATCCAATGTCTACATGACATTGTCCGCTTGCTACTCTACTAAACGTTGCGGCTTACCAACCGCCTCCTCCCGCTCCTCCTCAAAGGCAATAATGGGGACTGGACCTGAGTACCACAAAGATGGGTCAGACACGATGGTCTGACAGGTGGGTGAATAGATAATATCATACAAGAAATCAAAACATACCTTAAAACATAATGAAATCTTATTAAAGCAATAATTGTCATAAAACAGGATGCATCGTTTATTTAAAGTACGAATGCAATATAAATCATGAAGGTAGTCAAGGGACAGGAACTGACAATATGGCCACCACACTTAAGCTAAATCCTACAACTAATGTGATGAGAGCACACTAAAGGCGTTGTTCTTAGAGCACACAAGGTGACGAGAAACAACTATATACATATATAATATACTGAGCAAAACCACGGCCGTGGAACCTGGTGACAAAACAGAAAAGAATTCAAACTACAGCTGACAGAAGCTAAAAGGGGGACCCCAAGTCGGTAGATCAAACCGACAAGGTTGTCCAAGCTTAGTGGTGCCGACTCATAGGTCAAAACGCATCCAAAACATATATACATATATAAAGGACTGTATAACACCCAAAATAAACTGAACCGAAGGCTCGTAAGCGTATTTAACACAATAATGTCTTATAAAAAATGCATAATGTTGATCAAATATTCGAATTACAGATTTCAGTGGTTTTGAAATGCCACTTGTGCTAATATGCGAAAACTGTCGAAAACGTATAAGATTTGATAAAAGCGGGCACTATGGGCCCCTGCATATTTCCAGACCATACATTGAGGTTTCAGGATTCAAATAATAGGTATAAGGGTCTCGTATGTCAATTAAAGTCCATGGCATGGTACACCAGAAGGTTTGGGACATCCCAAATCCTTTATACAAAATGGTAAGTCCATTATCCTCAATAAATCTCCGGAATTAGGGTTCCTTTTTCCAAATCAGTCTCCATATAACGCCTCTTATTCCTCCACATCATATTAGACTCCGAACCAACCTCACCGGACCTTAAACAACCTTTTAATCATGTTTAGAAATAGTCCAAAAACTATGTACAGTTCGCTCGAGCAAACTGAGAGGTTCGTTCGAGCGAACAGCATTCTGGGAGGGGTTCGCTCGAACGAATACAAGTTTACTTGAGCGAACTGGTCCGAGTCAGCAAGGGTCAAGCGAAGCAGAGGGAGGCTTGAGCGACCAAGGTTCTGTGAGGGGTTCGCTAGAGCGAACTACTCCGAGTCAGGAAAGGTCGAGCGAAGAAGGAGGGAGGCTCGAGCGACCAAGGTTCTGTGAGGGGTTCGCTTGAGCGACCTTCATCGAAATAGGAAGGCTCGAGCAAAGAAGATGGTTAGCTCAAGCAATTGAAGTTCTGTAAAGGGTTCGCTCGAGCGAATAGAGGTTCGCTCGAGCGAACTGCTTCAGAAACACTCCGTTTCAGCAGTCCGGACCTCCACTTGTCTTCTCTTTACAACCTCATTTCAACCAACAATTAACACAATATTTATGGCTCTCCTACCACCCACTTCAACCACATCAAGTCTTCTAACATCCATCCCATTGCAACCAAAAATCACATTAATACACAAAGATATCCACTTCCTTCAATGCAAGAAACAACCCACATGAATGAAGATGTAAAGAATGACACAATAACCTTTAACCAAAAGCAATGCACTCATTTGTTTCCAAAAAGACTAAATAGAAGGAGATGCTCATCAAAACATTCATTTACACGCTTATATAAACCATGGCATCATAAATGAAAACAATAATGAAAATTCAAATAAAACATGAAATCATCAATTTACTCTATTCAACCACTTGCCTTGGCTTCCAATAAGCTAATCAAGCTCTAAGCACACTCTCCAAGCTCAAAGTCCACAACTACATAAAAACTCCAAAAATAACATACATTTCAAACCCTAAAATGGCAAAACAAGAAATAGAGTGAGAGAGCTCTCAATAATGGAGATAGAGCTTCTCTAAGACTAGAAGAACACATATCTAAGAGATGAGAGGAAGAGCCTACATGGAAGACCTCCAAATACACAAGGCTTGCTCAAAGAGGGTCTTAGAGTGGAGGGTTTTCTCTAAAATTGGTATCCAGAGGAAGCATTCATGGAGGGGAAGAAGATTGGAGTCTCCATTGTTCCTTTAGCAATAGATTGGTGGTTGATTGGAGATGAAGAAGTAAGGAGGAAGGGAAAGAAGAACCCTAGGGCTCGAATCTCTTCTCTTCTAATGAAAATTGCAAGGAAAGGGAAAGTGAAAGTCTTTTTATATAAAGTGGGGATGGGTCCCACCACTTAAGAATCTAGTTGGGCTTAAAACATCATTTTCTGGGCTTCGAATGGATTCGATGAAGAGGGAAGAATTGTTCATCGAAATTTCTAGTTTTCAAAAAGTATACATTTCACGGGTTTCGGAGACATTGAAAGTAGTGTCTAGATTTTGTGCAAAAAGATTGTTTTACCCTTATCATTAGCAAAGTAAGGTCTAGAGGTCTCGAATGGAAACGGAGAAAATACGAAAGTTGTCAGGAACAATAAAATAAGTCAAACAGGGCCAAATATAGATTTTTCCGAATATCAAATAAATCCCAAAAATCACACAAAACAAGATAAAGGAACCTCCAAAGAGTCCCACTAAATCAAAAGAGTTCCCAACTAAACCAAAACTATATAAACGCTATTCTAATCCACACCTAATCAATTACCACTAATCTCACTTATAACTAAAGCACATCTTAATTAGCACTAATCGGAAACTCTAGGGGCGGAGCTTACATTTGGTGCTTGCTCTTTACTCCTATTTGCGTACCGAGCTGCAGGCTGCTGCTTTCCTGATTCGGCTTGGGCTTCCCATGAATATGGTTTCCACCGATTGAGTGCTGCACAGGATGATGACCCATTCATGATTTGATTGGCTAGAGGGACAACCATTTCTGAATCTCTTTTGTCTACCCATTTGAGGATCCAACGGTTCAGGGACGTCGAGATTGGGCAGTCTTCGGTGAAGCTTTCTCCGGATTTGCGAAAGTGATGGACCCATCTTTTTCTTTCTCGCCTTCCTCCGTCCTGGGTCCGCCGGGGTGCGGCGGGGCGAAGAGAAAAGAAAGAGCAAGCATCAACATTTTTTTTTGTACGGGTATGCCAGATTTTCTATTCTACTTGGAATTTGAAGTGGTGATCCGGAGATTCACCTTCACAAGTAGAAAAAGAAATCAACTTTTTTCTAACTTTCCATTTCACATATATTTTAAAGAAAGAGACAAGGTTTTAAAATGCCGTGAGAGGCGATTTTGTTTAATTTGTCGTGAAAGGCAGTTTTGTGCCGTAGAAGGCGATTTTGTGCCCTTAAAAGGCAGTTTACAAATCTCGTCAAAATGTAAAGAAAAGAAATGTGATTTTTATGTCTCTTTTAAAAAAATACAATACAACGGAAAAGTAAGAAAAGGAATCTGACTTCTCAAGCGATTGTGGGGACTCGTTCAGATGGACGGTCGCGAGTCATTTATGGGCTCCGCCATCGTCCTTCAGATGAGAACACTTGATGCTTTGATTCACTTGGCTTGGCTTGGACCTCAGATTTTTAGAGGACAAAGACCAAGAGAAGGTCTTATATCCAATAAAAAACCAAGTAGACGGGCTGAAAAGCCGCATCTAGACCATGTTGGATAGAAGAATAGAGGAGATCCTGGAGGGGTGGCCCCCCAAGGGACTTCGATCACCTTGTAGTGCTTGCAGCAGAGTTTCTTCAAGGTAAGAGAGCTTTTTGTGCATAGAATTCTTCAGATGATTTTCAGACAATTTTTCTGGACCCAATTTTCAAGACCCCTTCCCTTTGGAATGACCGCCTAGTTATAGGCTTTTGGTGGCCATTAGGAAGGTCTTATGGGCATTAATGATATTAATGCTCCATGATGAGAGGAGTTACAAGATTTAATTTCATAATTTTGTAACTCCTTTTTCTTGGATTTTGATTGGCCGATGGAGAGTAATGGGCATTTAATCTCCATGATGATGGGAGTTTCATGATTAATTACCATGATTAATCTCCATAATGATAGGAGTTACATGGTTAATTGTCATGATTAATTGGACTTGAAACTCCCATTTCTTGGCTTCTGATTGGGCCATTCAAAATAATGAGTTAATGACCCTAATAAATTGCCATAAAAGGGTCATTTAACTTCATTAATTGGCTGCCGAGTCGCTTGAAGAGTAACGGGCCGCGCCGCGTCTTTTTGAATTCTTCTTGCGATGATCATCGATGGATCCGTACGTTGCTTGATGTCGGATGACGATGAAAATTCAGACATTGGTTGCCACGAATGGTCCGGCAACATCTGTCCAGTCGATTTCTTGATCGGTTGGGCAGAAAGTGTGCTTTCTTGGTCGGCCGATTGGCAGTTTCGGAGTGTCCGATGATGATCAAATGATTTTGATAGCGGATCCGTGATGTTGACGAAGATCGACGGATATCATGCCTCAAAAATCAGATTTTAAGAAAATCACAGGGGCCAATCATTGCGAAACGCGAAAAGAATCGGAAAAACGGACGTTTTGGAGGAAATCCGGTGACCTGGATTTCCACGGTCGCCGGCGACCATGCACCCATGGTCGCCTGCGACCATGGACCATGGGGCTGGTGACCTTGGGCCATGGTCGCCGGCGACCATGGGCCAAGGTCGCCGACGACCTTGGACTTTGGTCCATTTTTCGGCCGCCTTCCGGTCGCCGTTTCTTGGTCGTTTCTCGGGCTTTTTCGCTTCTGTTTTATCCTGTATTTTTCTTTGACATTTATCCTCATTTATTGGCTTGATTCCTCTAAAGAAAACCCGTCAAAAGGCTATGCAAATCAGAGCACAAAGTTTCCTATTTTTTGGAAAAGCCGAAGACTCTATAGCCGATTTTCCGCCAAGAGTTGAAACTAGGTCAAACGATGTCGGAATGACCTAAAATTTGAGGTGAAGCTCCTTGGGCATTAGATAGGACCAACCATGGCCTTTTATTTGAGTTTTGAAGCCGTTTGGGGTCCCGTCGATGCTTGACTTGATTTCACCGTGTAGAAGATGTCGAGCTTTGATGTACGGTCATCCGATGTCCGATTGACCTAAAATTTGACGGGGAGCCTATTGGAGTCATTTTGAGATGATCCATTAGCTCTGATTTGGGTGCCATGGTCCCGGGGAGCTTCGCCGCCGGTAGGCTTGATTTTGCTTCGGAGCATCAAAACCGGGTCAAACGTTGTCGGAATGACCTGAAATTTGACGTGCAGCCCTTTGGAAGCATGCAGAAGCTACTCATGTGTTTTGTTTGATGAGTGGCGGCAACAGAGGTTCTCTCCGCCAGAAGGCTTGATTTCGCCGTTCGAAAGTTGATGGAGGGTCAAACGGTGTCGGTTTGACTTGAAATTCGACGTGGAGCCTTTTGGAGGTATTTTGAGACCATCCATAGACTCTGATCAAAGATTTGATGTATTTGACATTGTCGCCGTTAGGAGCTCCCGCTCCGCTGTTAAAGGATTGAAGTTAGGCCAGATGGTGTCGAAATGGCCCGAAACTTCATGTGTACCCTTCTTTTGGCTATTCTGAAGGATCTTGCAGTTTTTGTTTGATTCTGACAAGATTTGATGCTTGAAGCAGCATTGCCTGTTTGTAGTAGGATGCGGCTCCATATAGTTTTTGATGTTGATGAGGCAAAGTAACATTTTTTGTGTCAACAGAAAGAAGGCTTTTGATTTTGGTGTCTCCCATGATTAGACCAGGGCAGGGTCGGGGAGACACTATTCTTTGACCAACGCAGAGAAAGCGTGGCTTTTCAACATACGTGTTGGTATGATGGTGTACCATAGACATCTTTTCATCGACATCCAACCGTATGTTCCTTCGCGTTTTGCCTTGCAGTTGGGCTTCTCTCAGGGCGTCGTGAAAGCACCTTCAAGTAAAGTGAAGCGCTTTGGAGGCTTACAGGACGGGAGGAATGCATGGGCCTTTTATACTACAGAGAACACTACCGCCATGATTTCCTATCCTGAGTTGCCCACTTTCCAGACTATTGGCTTCATGAAATGGTTCATAGAGGGCTTTTCTGTGTACTGGGGGCTTTTCAAGAAGAAGCTTGATGTAAAACAGTCTCCTAGGAAGGGTCTTGGCAGATCGAATGGAGTCCGACGAGAGGAAGTTTTGGCTTTCCTTTCGGGAGAGAAGCATAAGATAGGCTTTCTCGGTGAACAGGACATCATCAGATCAGGAGCTATACAAGAGGTACCTGGTGAGGTCTTGAAACAGCTGGAGGAGGAGGAGGTCGAGATTAACGCTTAGATGCAAGCAGAGAAAACAGCTTCCATGGAGTCTACTAGTAAGAGCAGACCATCCAGTGAGGACTCTAGTGAGAAGTCTGATTTTGATGGTGGGACGGGTACCTCAAGCAAACCATCACATAGAAGCAAAAGGGAAAGAGGACAGCGCCGAAATAAGAGACGGCACCAAGACTCTCCCGATCTGGAAGTCCGTCTCGCCATTACTGAGGAGGTGTCAGGGGATGCTGATGAACCTCCGGAAAAGGGGACCCGAGAGAAGGAGACCGTGATAATGGTATGCCTTTCCCTTTTCTCTTTCCGTTTCTTTTCTTTCATGAGAGATTTTTGTTTTGATCCACTGCTTTCTTTCTTTTTATCGGAAGATGATAATTGTAGACACCAAAAATGTCACTTTGCCTCATCAACATCAAAAGCTATATGGAGCCGCATCCTATTACAAACAGGCAAAGCTGCTTCAAGCATCAGATCTTGACAAAACCAAACAAAAACTACAAGATCTTTCAAAGTAACCAAATGAAGGGTACACATGAAGTTTCGGGCCATTTCGACACCATTTGGCCTAACTTCAATCCTCCAACAGCTGAGTGGGAGCTCCCGACGGCGATAGTGTCAAATACATCAAATCTTCGATCAGAGTCTATGGATGGTCTCAAAATACCTCCAAAAGGCTCCATGTCGAATTTCAAGTCAAACCGACACCTTTTGACCCTCCATCAACTCTCGAACGACGAAATCAAGCCTCCCGGCGGTGACAACCTCCGATGCCGCCACTCATCAAACAAAACACATGAGTAGCTTCTGCATGCTTCCCAAGGGCTGCACGTCAAATTTCAAGTCATTCCGACAACGTTTGACCCAGTTTTGATGCTCTGAAGCGAAATCAAACCTACCGGCGGCGAAGCTCCCCGGGACCATGGCACCCAAATCGGAGTTAATGGATCATCTCAAAATGACTCCAATAGGCTCCCCGTCAAATTTCAGGTCAATCGGACATCGGATGACCGTACATCAAAGCTCGACATCTTCCGCATGGTGAAATCAAGTCAAGCATCGACGGGACCCCAAACAGCTTCAAAACTCAAATAAAAGCCCATGGTTGGTCCTATCTAATGTCCAAGAAGCTTCACCTCAAATTTCAGGTCATCCCGACATCGTTTGACCCAGTTTCAACTCTTGGCGGAAAATCGGCTACGGAGTCTTCGGCTTTTCCAAAAATAGGAAACTTTGTGCTCTGATTTGCACAGCCTTTCGACAAGTTTTCTTTAGAGGAATTAAGCCTATAAATGAGGAGAAATGTCAAAGAAAAATACAGGAGAAAACATAAGCGAAAAAGCCCGAGAAACGACCAAGAAACGGCTACCGGAAGGCAACCGGAAAGTGGACCAAAGTCCAAGGTCGCCAGCCCCATGGTCGCCGGCGACCATGGGTGCATGGTCGCCGGCGACCCTAGAAATCCGAGTCGCCGGATTTCCGCCAAAAGCGTCGTTTTTCCGTTCTTTTTCGCGTTTCGCGATGTTTGGCCCCTGTGGTTTTCTTAAAATCTGATTTTTGAGGCATGATATCCGTCGATCTTCGTCAACATCACGGATCCGCCATCGAAATCATTTGATCATCATCGGACACTCCGAAACTGCCAACTGGCCGACCAAAAAAGCACACTTTCTGCCCGACCAATCAAGAAATCGACTGGACAGATGTTGTCGGCCCATTGGTGTCAACCAATGTCTGAATTTTCATCGTCATCCGACATCAAGCAATGTACGGATCCATCGATGATCATCGCAAGAAGAATTCCAAAAAACGCGGCGCGGCCCGCGACTCTTCAAGCAACTTGGCGGCCAATTAATGAAGTTAAATGACCCTTTTATGGCGATTTATTAGGGTGATTAACTCATTATTTTGAACGGCCCAATCAGAAGCCAAGAAATGGGAGTTACAAGTCCAATTAATCATGACAATTAACCATGTAACTCCTATCATTATGGAGATTAATCATGGTAGTTAATCATGAAACTCCCATCATCATGGAGATTAAATGCCCATTATTCTCCATCGGCCAATCAAAATCCAAGAAAAAGGAGTTACAATATAAAAAATTAAATACTTGTAACTCCTCCCATCATGGAGCATTAATACCATTAATGCCCATAAAACCCTCCTAATGGCCACCAAAAGCCTATAAATAGGCGGTCATTCCAAAGGGAAACGGTCCGAAAAAATTGTTGGAAGCCCCCCATAAGAAAAAATCATCTGAAGGATCCTGAAAAATTGTCTGAAAACTATCCTGAAGAATTCTCTACAAAAAGAAGCTTTCTCACTTTGAAGAAACTCTGCTGCAAATTCTACAAGGTGATCGAAGTCCCTTGGGGGGCCACCCCCCCAAGATCTCCTCTCTTCTTCTATCCAACATGGCCTAGATGCGGCTTTTCAGCCCATCTACTTGGTTTTTTATTGGATATAAGACCTTCCCTTGGTCTTTGTCCTCTAAAAATCCGAGGTCCAAGCCAAGCCAAGTGAACTAAAGCATCAAGTGTTCTCATCTGAAGGACGATGGCGGAGTCCATACATGACTCGCAACCGTCGATCTGAACGAGTCCCCACAATCGCTTGAGAAGTCAGATCCATTTTTCTTTCTTCTCTATTGTATTTTATATTTTTAAAAGAGACAAAAATCACAATTCTTGTCTTTCATCATTGATAAGATTTGTAAATCGCCTTCCATGGCAAAATCGCCTTCTACGGCACAAAACTGCCTTTCACGGCAAACTAAACAAAATCGCCTCTCACGGCATTTTAAAACCTTGTCTCTTTCTTTAAATATGCATGCAATAGAAAGTTAGAAAAAAAGTTTGATTTCCTTTCTACTTGTGAAGGTGAATCTCCGGATCACCACTTCAGATTCCAAGTAGAATAGAAAATCTGGCATACCCGTACAAAAAGAAAAAAATGTCGATGCTCACCTCTTTTTTTCTTCACCCCGCCGCACCCCGGCGGACCCGAGACGGAGGAAGGCAGAGAGAGAAAAAGATAGGTCCATCAATAATTTGATGACGCCTGAGGTTCCGGCCGATGAGGCGGTGACGGATCCAATTGTGGCATTTGAGGAAGAACCAAGGGACTCTGGAGTGGTTTCAAAATCTTCACATGGTATGATTTTCTTTGCTTTTTCACCATTTTGTTTTTCTTTGTCGCCACTTGCTGACATATTTTTGCTTTCTTGCCAGCTGACTTGCCAGAGGATTCCGACGATTTTGAACCATCCATGGATGCAACTTTTGATGATGCTCTAGATGAGTTCATGGAGGGAGAGAGTTCTCCACCGGTCGTCGAAGAAGGTATTTTGTAGTAATAATCTTGATATTGATTTTTGACAAGATCATATTCATACATTTTCGTCTTTCATTGGCAGGTTGTGAAGCAACAGGAGAAGTCCCTCCATCTTCTTCGGGTCCAGAGTAGGGGGTGCCCGCGATTGATCCAGAAGTAAGGGCTACTTCTAGTTTTGGTGCGGCAGAGATGAAACCTCATGATGAGATTCCTTCGCCAGCATCTTCGATAGGACGGGGTTTGTTAACTACCCCTCCAATGAAGCATGACAGAGGCAGTCAGCCGATGGAGCAGGGTGAGACTTCACCCGGGCCGTCTCTTCAATATGCGAAGAGAGTGCTAAAGAGCGTTTTGAGTTCTTGGATCGAGACTCTCTCTTCTGGCCATTTGGAAGCTGGCTTTGGCATGATCAAGCTGTTGGAAATAGGTGGGCCTCTAGGATAGGTTTTCAAAACTTTTGACCCACTTAACTCAGAGATCAACTATCCAATAGGCTACAAAACTCAATCCAGGATCCATGGCCTCTTTCTCATCACCATGTACAGTAATAAACCCTATCTAGAAGATAGAAATAGCAGCATACAAGCAACCACGAAATCCACAACATACAAGGATGTAGATCATAACTATGAAGCTCGGTTGTGCTCTAACGGAGGAGTTGATTTCTTTCTTTCATGATGAAACACTTTCACAAACCAAATAGGAATCTCCAAGACCCAATCGTCTTCCACGCTATGACCTGTATCAGATTCTCTTTTCTCAAAAAGATGGGTGGGATCTCCAAGAGAAAGCTCTTAAGGAAACTAAAAGAGAAACTAGAAGAGGAAGAGGAGAGAAGCATGTGCAACTCTTGCACAAAAGAACCTTGGGTGTGATTCCTTAGGTGGGATTGAGCATGGGGGACGTCCAACACACTTGTTCCTCATATATATAGCTTTCAAGCTACCTCCTCTTTCTAATTGAAATGGAAGTCTTACTTCTCTAACAATTAGTAACTCTCTTCTTATTAATTTAAATAGAAGTCTCACTTCCATTATAATTAGTAACTTACTATTACCACTATTAGAAGTCTCACTTCAAATAGAAATAGTAACTTACCATTTCCTTTTAGAGTTCTACTATAATTAGTATCTTTCCAATAACTTGGACTAGCGTGGGGACCACTAGGAATTCCTTAGAAAGCTGGCTCCAACTGGGACACCGTGACCCCACATCTCATGTGCAATCCGGGTTGTTAATTGCAAATAACTCCACTATATAAATGCAATTGGACTCCAGTCTTATGAATAAATTACATAGAAGACCATAGACTTTCCTATCACCACAAGTAGGCCCCTCCATCAATATCCATGGATCAATTGGACCTGTCTTCCAAACTTAGATCCATATCTTACTATCCTTAAGCCCCAATTATAATGATCATTTGGTACCGATCCAATTAACTTTTAATTGGAATGAGTGCGCACTTACCAATGATAAATCCATCAATTGGCACAAGGGGATATAAAAGAGAGATTCCATTTTGACCATTGAATGTTCCCACAGCGCTACTACCACATACCCAAATCACCGATGTGTTGACCTACAATTGGCCTCACTCATTGGTTACTCAAAGCAAATAAATAGATAGAAACTTGAGTTCATTAATGTCTCAGGATTGAGAGCCTATTGTTAGGGAATTATGAGAGCAGAGCTTAAAGTAAGACAGTGTTCATAAGGTGCTTTTCATAGTTCTTCAATACATCTAATGTACCAAAACTATGATCTAGAATCTTACATTCTGATGATCGAGATAAATCACACTATCTCATAGTAATCAAAGTATTGCAACCTTATCAAATGAGATGTCCAGTCATCATTACTGGTTGTGAAGATATTCAAGTATAAGATTTGCTATACATGCCTCCTATATGTAGATCTCATCCATACACATAAATTACATCTAGTATACTTATGGATTCCGGTTCATCTCATGAACCATCATGTCATTCGTATTAGTTATATGCAAACAAGTAATAAAACACTATTCATCTCATGAAAGGAAAGCATGAATATGTTGATAAATAAAGAAATTAATCAATTTATTTCATCAATCTTAATGGAATGAGACCATAAAACTAACACAAGCATGTACAAGACATTCTTGCTGACAGCGAAGAGGTCGGTTTGGACGTTGCAAGTGCTAAGGCTTTTGTTGACGAAGTCATTGCCTTGGGCAACAAGTGGAATAAGACCAAGAGCTTCCCAAACGGTGACTTCTTCAATGATATGTTTCTTATGCCTTCCAGCGAAGTCAAATCTGAAGTAGATGAGATTTCGCGAACTCGGAAGCAGTTCGTTCGGGAGAGGAACGTTACTGAGTTGACTATTTGTCAAACCCCGACCCAGGTTTAATACTTTAATCATGGTTTTAGTCGTGTTTAGTTAATAAGTGGGGTTAGATGACGATTAGCTTGGACTTCTAGCTAGATTAGCATTTTGAATAGCTTTGGGGAATTTTCGAGGGCGTTGAGTTAGGTTTGACCAGGCCTGGGGTGGCCCGTGCATCACATGCTCGTGTGGGAATCCGAATTTTTTATTTTGAAAAATATCGATTTGAACTCTTGGATTCGTATTTTTATTTCAACAACCTTGGAAATTACTCCGTGTGTATTTGAACCCCGAAACCATGTTTTCGGCAAAAAGGGCAAAACGAGCTTTTCACCTGAAAATTTGTGCATGAATTTCGAAATCCCAAAAATGTGAAAAAATTATACTTTTTAGAAACTAGACATTTCGACGATCATTTTTCCCTCTTCGTCGATCTCATTCGGGACCCACAAGAGGAAGTTTTAAGCTCTCAAAGTATTAGGGGCCATGGGACCCACAACTCACCCAACTTAAAAATGAAACCCATGTGTGTTGTTGTTGTTGTTCTTCTTCTTCATTCGTTCCATACCAGCTGAGGACTTGAGAGGAAAACCAGCTCTTCTTCTCCTCTCTTCCAGCCACTCTCTCTCTTCTTGCATGTCTATCTTTCTTGGTGGAAAGTGGAGCTTTGATCACACCAATCTCTTCTCCTTCCTCTTGACTATCTTCTGACACCATTTTTGAAGAGAACCAGCTGGAATCATCTTCTTCTTCAAGGCTTTCTTCTTGTCTAGGACTGTGAAAGGTAAGCAATGGCTTCCTTTTCTCATTCTTGGTTTTATTGAATCCATTAGAGCTCAATCTTCATGCATGCAAGGCTTCCCATGGAGGAACCCTTTCTTTTTCAAATTTCTTGGATTTTTTAGCTTTGATCATGGGGCTTTTGTAGATTGGAGTTCAGCTTAGAGAGAGGTGTGTGGGGAGACTTTCTTGAGTGTATTTCTACCCAAGGCAAGTAATTGAATAAGATGTGATTGTGCATGCAGTGTCTTTTGGAATTATGGGTTAATTTCTTACTCTTAATCTTTTTTGAATAAGTATGTTTTGCATTGATATTTGACTCCCTAAATACATGTTTAAATGCTCACATGTTCTGATTTATGTCATGGAATTCTGTTTTCAATTTGTTTCATTCAATTTGGGAAGTGTGTATTTCAATCATAGTGATGTTATCTTGGAAATTTGGTGAAGTTTGGTTGATGAATTTTGGGAGTTGAAATAATGGTTGTTTGATGAAAGGGAAGGAGTATGTAGGCTCATTTTCATGCAGGAAAGGAGGGGTGATAAGGAGAAGTGATGGAGAAAAGAAAGGACTGAAAACAGGTTCAGAAATGCATTCCCGCAGCTGGTCGGCTAGCTGTTGGTCAATGGTCGGCTAGCCGACATGCCAACCGACAGGTGACTGAGCCATCTCAATTCCATTTCTAGAACGCTGTTTTCCTGTCCTGATGGGACCGTTAGCTCTCGGTCAGCACTCGGCTAACCGACCTGTTCAGGGTCGGCCTACCGACAGGTGACCAACTGTACCCAGAATCCTGAAATGAAGAGAACATTGAGGTTTTCAATTCCAATTCCTTTTGGACCCTTCCTAGTTGATGCATACACATTGATATCTTTAATGTCATTAAAAATTGGGCACCATCTAAATGAATGAACGACATGGGACCTCAAAGTGTACACTAACTCAACGGCTATGATTCCAAGGAATTGATTGAGTGCTGTGGAATGAACGTGTGATTTCATAAATCTCGTTTTGTGATTTAGTGCACAAACCGTGTTTTTATACACATCGTGTCGGGACTACTATTCGTGAATTCGTGTGAATTAGCATGTGTTCTTAAAATAGTGTGAGTAGTTCCCGAATTTAAACATAGCAAGCATGATTTCGAAAATTAGTGTGTGTTTGTTTTCTTGTCGTCACCACTCAGCTTAGACAACCTTGTCAGTTTGATCAACCGCCTTGGGTCCTTAATTATTTCGAACCAACTGCAGTTTGGATTATCGTGCGTGTTATTTAGCCCGTTTCACGGCGGGACTCGTAAGTGATGCCTAGCTCTACCGGGTCATGTTTTCATGCTCCCTTCCACCTTGTGTAACGGAGAAGTTATATCGTGAGTGCTCTTGTTACCTCATGTGACAGAGAATGTAGCTTTGTGTGGTTGCCAAGGTTGATTTCAAGTGTGTATCGTGATTTAGCATTGACTTCACAAAGGATGTTGCTTTGAACTATTTGTTTTATTTGGGTTCTTTCCATCATATTTTTTTTACAAATTAAAAATGATTGATTTATAACATGATTATACTTGATTCAATTACCTGTCAGACCGTCATGTCTGACCCTTCGTTTTTTGTGCTCAAATCCAGGTAACGTTGCCACCGAGGAGGCAAACGAGGAGGTGTTAGGCGAGCAGCCCGTTGGGCAATAGTGGCAGCCAAAAGATGTCATGTAGGCATCGCGTTGGGGTATGAGGCGACACACTTTAGGAATTCAGCAACTCTTATTTTGGGATTTTGTAATTAACCAATGTTGGCTTATTTCTTTTGGGGAAAACTTGTAAAACTTAACCTTGCTTTTGGATGTGATGGAAACTTTAATCTAATTATGAGTATGCTAGTGATGTTCTCTCTCTCTTACATGAGTCTATAAATGCATTTATACTTTCCCTTATTGAAAGTGATTTGATTGAGTGTTTGCTACATGCTTCCGCAAATGTATCGAACGTGTATGATTCATGTGGAATCCTCACTGTGGAAACCTGGGGGTGGAGTTTTCGCCGAATTAGGAAGAGGTCCCGGTCCAGGGTCGTGACAAGACTGGTATCAGAGCGAGACACATTTCAGGCACTTAAAAAGAACCTAGAAACATAGGGACGTGAAGAGGACTCATTAGAATTAGTGTTAGCTAGCATCGCATGGGAATGTCGGGTTACGTTTTCTTTATGCGATTTATTGTACTAACAAGTGGTTTTGCAGCACTATGCCTCCATGCAGAGACTACACCAACACAAACCCTTCCAGCAGCAATGCTCACACCCCAGGTTCCTCCAGCGAAAATCAATTTTAGGATTTCATACAGATGATGATGGAACAACAACAAAGGACCAATGAGATGATGATGGAACAACAGAGGCGAGCAAATGAGACCCACAACAGATTGCAAGAGCAAATGGCCAAAAAGGATGAAAAATTAGCACAAGTCCAAAGATAGTTGTTGGAAGTGTTAGGGAGGAGACCAGAGCCGGTACAACATTAGCATACAAGTCCTCAGATTGTCATCAACAATCGTGATAAGGATCCGAATATTTTGTTTGAACGCTTCCGTAAAAGAGGCCCGAAGGAGTTCACCGGCAAGGGAGATCCTTTGACAGCAGACGATTGGTTGGCTCATAAAGAAAATATCTTCGATCTCTTTGAGTGTACAGGCAAACAACAAGTCCACCTAACAGCTTCTATGTTTATCGGTTTGGCAGACATATGGCGGAAGACACTGAAAGATGGTTACCAGGACTTCGCAGATGGCATTGCATGGGCTACCCTCAAGGACCAATTCACCGAGAAGTTTGTGCCAACTCATATTAAAAGACAGATGGCAGTAGAATTCTAATTGCTTAAACAGGGTGACATGGCAGTCTTGCAATATGTCACTAAGTTTGAGAGATTGTCCCGCTATGCACCGGAGCTTGTGGATACGGAGGAGAAGAAAAATTTTAAATTTCTAGAGGGCTGAACCCTATTCTTAAACAACATGCTACCGGTGTAGTACTGCCAGCTACCTTTCAAGAAGCAGTGAAGAGAGCATACAAATTTGAGGACATCCATAAAAAGATAATCCAAGAAGCTCAAAGGAAGCGTCAGCAAGCATCTTCAAGACAACAACAAAAGAAGAAGCCAAGACAAGATTAGAATGCTCAGGTTCAAGGACAATGTGAACATTGTGGCAGAGACCATAACTCCAATGAATGCCGCAAAGTTACAAGAGCATGTTTCAAATGTGGATCTTTTGACCACTTGCTTCGTAACTGTCTAAGGCTTAATGATCAGGGCAACAGGCCCCCACAACAACAGCAACAAGCACCCCCACAGAATCAACAAGCAGCACAGAATCAAGCCAGACAACCCCAAAGCAGCAACAAGCAAGACAGCCACCTCCAAACCAAAATCGCTCCCCTCAACAAAACAGAAATGGCCAGCAAGGAAGGCAAAACCAAGGATAGAATAGACCAAGGCAGCAAAGACACGCCTATCATCTCAACCAAGTGGATGCTGATGCAGCAGGCAATGTTGTTGAAGGTAAAATTCTCATCTGTAGCATAGAAGCTACGATATTGTTTGACCCTGGATCCAGTCACTCTTTTATATCTCCTATGTTTGCTAAGTTAATTGCTATTCCTGGTTGCAAACTTACATTTGTTTTGGTTATCACCACTCCAGTAGGTAAACAAACTGTTTGTAGAAACTACTATCCCAATTGTTCGATTATGATAGGAGAGGTTAACTTCCCAGCAAATTTGATTCTGTTGGATATGCATGATTTTGACATTATTCTGGGAATGGACTGGTTAGGTGAACATCATGCAACCATGGAATGTTTCACTAAGGTTTTCACCTTCAAATTGGATGCTGCACTTATGGAAATTAAATTTCAGGGAGAACTAAAGGACCCTCAAGCAAAGTTAATTTCAGCCTTGAAGGCTTCCAAATTGTTAAGAAAAGGTTGTCAGGGATATGTGGCGTTTATCACAGAGGATAAACAATCCAAAGGGGTGGAGGGAATCCCCGTTATATGCAAATTCCCAGATGTTTTTCCAGAGGAGATTCCAGGTTTGCCTCCAACTCGAGAGATTGACTTCACGATCGAACTATTACCAGGGACTACTCCAATTTCGATTGCACCGTATAGAATGGCTCTGGCAGATTTAGGAGAGTGAAAGATACAGTTGCAAGATTTACTACAAAAATATTTTATTAGACCAAGCATCTCACCATGGGGAGCCCCAGTTTTATTCGTCAAGAAGAAGATGGCAGTTTGAGAATATGTATTGATTACAGGAAGTTGAACCAAGTCACAATCAAGAATAAATACCCACTGCCAAGAATATATGAACTATTTGATCAGTTGAAAGGAGCAGCGTACTTCTCAAATATTGACTTACAATCCGGCTACCATCAGTTGAGAATGAGAGAATCAGATGTACCGAAGACGGCCTTCAGGACTAGATATGGGCATTATGAGTTTTTAGTGATGCCCTTTGGATTGACAAACGCGCCAGCAGTGTTTATGGCCCTAATGAACAAGATCTTCGTATTTATATCCTGAAGCAGTCAGGACAATATCCAGGTTTCATTTCCAGTCTACATAGTTGGATCCCACCATCTTATTCTGGTTGAAAATTGCCGCAAGTGGATTGAAAGCATTTGAATTCATGCTGAATAAATTGTACACATAACCATACATTCAATCAAGGAATATAAATGACATTAGGTTTTAGTATTCTACCAAATTCATGTAGGAATCCTCATAACCACTAAATTCAGAATACATCGGAATCCCAACCCCTTGGGGTATGCCTCCTTGGGGAGTGTGAATACCACCTAGATTGGTGCGGATCAAAGTTGGTCAAAATTAGGATTAAGGCCAACTATACATGATCCCCTTCATTCATTATCATCTAATATCTCATACCAAATAATGTATGACTCCCGATTAGCTTTGGTCTCTAAAATACATGAGGCAAATCCTTGAGGATACTATTTCACTATTTTAGTTAAGTGTGACCCATCAACTAGCATTGTGTGACAACTGTTGTGGGTAGCTCCTCCTTGGGGAGTGGGCCCCCACCCCGTCTCACCAACACTATCCTTTAGGAGATCTATATCTGGTAACCAGATAAATAAAAGCCCTCCATGGGGAACGGCCATTCTCAAAATGGCGCGAGGCTAATACTTTCCATACAATAGACTTATGGTGAAAAACCATAGGGATTTTTTAATTTAAATGCCCCGCTCCCACTTAATATTTTAGAATTGAGGATTTCCTTTTAAGGTCTATGGGCCCACCATATAAACATCAAATCATCTCATGATATGACCAAAGATTGGTTCCAATTCAAGTTATATTTAAGGAAAGTCCAGTTTCTAAGATTAGTATTACCAATGGGTCCATCTCATGGGTCCATTAACACTAATTAGAACTCTTTCCAAAATTAATTTGATTTGACTAGTTTTTAGTAACTACTATGTTTGGATCAGATTTGGAAATATTCTATAAAAGCAACCATCCATAAATAGAAAGTGCATAAAATTGAAACCAGTCATCTCTTCCGCATGGCCAAAGCGAAATAGACTTCTTGGACTCTTTAGACTTTCCAAAATATTGGGATTCCTCAAACTCTTTGGGCATCTCAAAAACTCTTTTGGTAATCTTCAAACTCTTTGATTGGGAGTCCAACTTCACTTTCTTTTTTCGTCTCAGACATCGCCAGAGTTTACAAAATTCATAAAATTACATAAATTCCTATGTCTCAATGATGAGATTTACATGGCAATCCAATAATGGAAATTAAAGGGCTATAGGGAAATTCACCATGCCTTGTCTTTTCACGGGAAACCAAGGAAACCATAATACCCTTTACACTTAGCCTCAAATAAACCAATAACCATAAAAAGAAAGTAAAAGACTTATGGGCCACATGGAGAGGATAAGATAACTTGCAAGTTAGTATCTCATACCACCAAACATCTCAGAAGACCAGGCTGCCAAACTTTGGTGGAAAAACAGGATGTCAAAGAAGGAACCCGAATTTGGAAAAACCAAATTCTGCACTGCTGTGTCAGTGTTCTACCCGGTCGACTTGCCTAGAGGCACCCGGACTGACGAAACCATAAATTTGGTTTTTCTGAATTCGTGTCCAAACACCTCCAAAACTCTTCTAAAGGTTCCCAATGGCTTCCTACCATCCTTCCATCATTGTTAAACCCTTTTGTGACTATCCAAACATGGATCTACTATAAAAACCAAGCAAATCCAACAAAATTGATCCTGACATAGCCCTCGCTCTATCCTCTTCGTATCTCATGCAAAGACTAGAACAAGCTTGCTAATCTAATATGATTAGAGATGAGGTATAGCTTTGATACAAATTGTTGGAAGTAGGTGGGCCTCATGGATAGGTTTTCAAAACTTTTGACCCACTTGACATAGGGATCAAGTATCCATAAGGCCATGAAACCCAATCCAGGATCCAAAACTCAATCTCATCAACCATGATCAATAAAAACCTCTATCTAGAAGATCGAACCAGCACATAACAAGCAACCACGAGATTCTACAACATACAATGAGTAGATCATACCTTAGGAGCTTAGTAGTGCTCTAATGGAGAAGTTGATCTCTTTCTTTGATGAATAATTCTTTCACAAAGCAAATCAGAATCTCCAAGACCTCTTAGCCTTCCACGATATGACCTTTATCAAATCTCTTTCCTCAAGAAAGATGGTGGGATCTTCAAGAGAAAACCAACTAGAACCTCAATGGAAACCGGAAGAGAAACTAGAAGAGAGAAGAAAAGAAAGAGGATGTGCAGCTCTTGCACACAAGAGGTTTGGGCGTGGATTCCGATGTGGAGAACATGCATGGACATCCAAGCCTCTATTCCCCTCTATTTATAGCTCCAAGCAACCTCCGTTCACTAATAAATAATAGAAGTCTTACTTCCATAAGAATTAGTAACCTTCTTTTACTACTACTACCTTTATTAAAAGTCTCACTTCAAATAAAAATAGTAACTTTCTAATTCTTTTCCTTTTTAGTTCAAATACAATTAGTAATGACCTAATATTGGGTTAGCGTGGGGACCACTAGGTATTCCTTAGAAAGCTTATTCCAATTGGGACACCCTAACCCCACATCTCATGTGCAATACGAGCTCACGATTAATTGCAAATAACTCCACTAAATAAATGCAATTGAACTCCAGTCTTAGGAATAAATAACATGAAGACCCTAAACTTCCCTATCACCACAAGTAGGCCCCTCCATCTATATCCATGGATCAATTGGATAAAATCGTCCCACCAATTTAGATCCGTCGCTTGTTATCCTTGAGACCTAATTAATCACAGTGATCATCAATTCCATCCAATTAACTCTTAATTGAGATAGGTATAAACTTACTAATGATAAATCCATTAATTGGCATAAGGGGATAATAAAGATAGATTCCATCTTGACCATTAAAATGTTCTTACAGTTCTACTATCACGTACCTAAGACACCGATGTGTTGACCTACAATTGGTCTCACTCTTTGGTGACTCAAAGCAAATAAATAGATAGAAACTTGAGTTCATCAATAACTCAAGATTGAGAGCTTATTGTTAGGAAATTATGAGCGCATACCTTAAAGCAAAGACAGTGTTTCACATGTTCCTTTTCATGGTCCTTCAATACATCCAATGTACTAGTATGATGATCCAGAGTCTTACACTCCAATGATAGGGACAGACCACACTATCTCATAGTGATCATAATACTGCAACCTTGTCAGATGAGATGCTCAATCATCTCATCATCGGTTGTGAATCAATTTAAGTATAAGATTTGTGATACATGTCTCTTGTATGTGGATCTCATCCACACACATATATTACATCTAATATACTTGTGGACTCCAGTTCATCTCATGAACCATCATGTCATTTGTATTGGTTATGTGCAACTAAATAATAAAACACCATTCATCTCATGAAAGGAAAACATGATTATATTGAAATAAATCAATTTATTATATCATCCACTGGACTGAGACCATATAATCTAATAAGATTATGAGCAGGCACTCACCATTCTCGATGATGTAACTGAAAGGAGTGAGGACCATTGGGTTGAAGACCCGCAGGTCTATATACTCATGTGCAACAGGTGAGCCATGTGTTACGGGGAGTTTAAATTACTGGTACTCAACGAACTTTTTGACACCTCCACATGAGTTCACAAAGTTACACTCGCAGCAGGCCTAAGAAGGGAAGGGTCACTTGAAGAATTTTGAAGACACATTATGAACGGAAACTCTTAAGCGTTGTTCTTATGCTTTTCCTATTTTGAATGGATGTTAAGAGTATTTGAAATCTCTTTAAACTAGTTTTTATTTTGGACTATGGTTGTACTTATTGGCCTATTTGTTTGATCTTCTTTCGCTTAGGGCCCTCTCCATTATTCCTATCACGCTGATATTGTCCACTTCTCTCGCATGCAATGAGTACTCTAGCTTTGACACCTACCCGAGCAGCATTGGAAGCCTAAATCACAATGACAAAGATATTTCTCCTTACTACACCATGAGCCCAACTGATCAACAAATCACGACTGTGAGAAATTTACAATAAACCAATTAAATACGAATTTAATAACGTACAACAGTAATTTGAGTAATATATTTACAGTCGGTCTTACCTCTTGAGTTATAAACTCACTGGTATAATCCATCACACAATCCGATCCAACCTGATTTTTTTGTGTAGAGACCTGTAGAGTGTACAGATAAAAAGCAATGAATAATATGTTCAGAATGAAATAGCAGAACATACTAATAGTGTTCGGCTATATATGTTCAAACATGATCCAAGTGTTCGGAATATAACGTCCGAACATGAAATTTATGTTCAATCTATTACTACCGATCATTTGCATTCGGTTCAGCCCTTAAAGACCGCACATATCGGGGCCTACAACTCATGATTCCAAGCGTGAAAAGCCTAAAATAAATGGCAAAAAAGTGAAAAAAATAACAAAGAAACAGATCTTTCCATTGATGCTCTGATTGAAAGGCACCATTTGATTGTTGTTTTTTTTTCCTTCATTGCACTAGAAAGCCTTAGAGATTGAATGGAAAATAGAGAAAGTACAAAAAGGAAGAAAGATGAAGGAGATAAAAGAAGATGAGTTGCCCAAGAGCAGAAAACCAAGGAAGATGAGTTACCAAAGACCATTGTGTAAGGGAAATGGAGAGAGAGATGGGTGGGAGAATGGGATAGGGAAGAAGATGAGTTTGTGCGTGAAAAGAGATTTTTTTTTTTTTTTCGAGTTTTGGTGGGAGAATGGATATTTTGGTCATTTCATAAAGGGGTACAAATGTAATAAAGAAGATTTTAAATTCCATGTGTGGGAAGAGTAAAAATTTGTGTGCCAATAGAACGTCCCAAAAACATTTACACAGCGTTGTATGTTGTTATGTTTTTTAGCTAAGTAAAATTCAATATATCTTTCCAACACTTTTCAATATTTAGACTCCTCCATAGTTTTTCAATATAGCTGTGAAGTTATTCTTTTTCTTGATGTCATTTTTTTCCTTATGTTTAATGGGTGCTTCTTGGAAGGTAGCTGCCCTTAAAAGCATTTGATTTCTTTTAAATACCCTTTGAAGGCCCTTGAAAGTAGCTGTCAAGTGATCTTAGATGTACTCCTTTGAGCTAGACTAAACTAAAGCAGCCAATTCATTTACTGTGACTTACAGTGAGTCTATAATACCATGTGACTGTGACATTGCCTGATGCGATGAAGCTATATGTACAGTTGAATAACCAACTGATTCTAAACTTGGGTATGCTTGGGAACTTCATTATTAGAGTGGAGTGGAGTGGAGTGAAGTAAAGCTTTTAATTTTCAGATAAAGGATAACATCAAAAGTACATATTTTCAAAATTTCCTCATTAAAAATAAAACAAAAAAAAAACCCTCCTTTCTCCACTAAAAGTAAAAAGAACCCACTTTTTAAATAAATCTCCGAAAGATTTCTTACCAAACAACTAAAGATAAAATATCACCATAACCCATTTACATTTTAGGGGTTTTTACCATATGGGATATAAAAAATCATGAATTTCTAAAAATGGTGTTGACCAAAACTATATATCAAATATGGGTACTATACATGGGACCCCAAATTCTTTTTCCAATTCTACCCATTTTGTGCGATATCGCATAATCTTTCACCTTCATATTGTGCAATATCGCACAATATAGGTAGAATTGAAAAAAGAATTTGGAGTTATATGTACAATAACCACATTTGGGATATAGTTTTAATCAACATCATTTTGAGGAATTTATGGTCTTTTATATCCCGTATGGTCAAAATCTCTATATTTTATTCTTTCACTATTTGAGACTTTGCTTCACTCCACTCTACTAGTGAAGCTCCCAAACATTCTGCCTCTAATATACTCTGAACTAGTGAATCATATCTTAGTACTAGCAGAATTAGGCGCCCCAAACACACAAACCTCCCCCTCCACCCCCAAGAAAAAAAAAAAGAGTTTACAAGACCCCTTATGTTTTTGTAAAACTATATTCAATTTTAAGGATTTTACCAAAAAAAAAATATTAGGTGCACATAATACCCACTTCCATTTTCTCTTTTTTTTTTTTTTTAGTGTGTGTGTGAAACGAGAGAGTCGATATTGGCCCTCCGCATGTGAAAAAAACAGCTTTCGTCATCTTCCTCCTTCTCTTTTCCCCCAAACCCTACCCAATGGGGAAGAACAAATGAATAGAAAATGTCATTTCAGTTTGGATATATGATTTTTTAGATAATATGAGGATTCCCGCACATGAAGAAGAGAAGATTTGCATGGGCTTCAATTTGGGATGAAGAAGAATAGGACATTGGATTTCCACGAAGAAGAGGAGATTTGCAGGGTTCCAATCTGAGATGAAAAAAAGAGGAGGACATTCACGGCATCTTAGGACGTCACGAGCTAGATATCATGTCAAGATTAAATATTTGTTCTCTTCCCTATTTTATAAGGATTTAAGAAATATGTTTTATTAAAAGTCCCAAGACATTAAGAATTCTTTATATTGGTTTTTTTATTTCTCAGAGCTAACCTACTTTCTGATACATTTTCCAAAATATCCAAAAACTACCCTATTTTTGAAAATCTCGAAAACATCTTCTTTAAGGTGACCATCTACTTAAGATTCTGATATTATTAGAATATCTTAAAAATATACATACCTGTAATACTACAATAAAATAAAATAGAAAATTCAAAACAGAAAATGTATGTGAAAAAAAAAAAAACATTTACACAGCATTGTATGTTGTGATTTTCTTTAGCTAAGTAAAATCCAATATATCTTTCCAACACTTTCCAATATTTTAACTCCGTGTCTTTTTAACCCGCAGAAGCGGAAAGATCAGGCCGAATAAGATTTGACGCACCTCACCACTTGGACGCCTCCATATCTTGAGAACACCCCCAACAACTTTTCAGTAGGTAAACGTGGCACATTAACTAGTCATAGTTGGGTCCCTATCACTCCACTGCTTTTTTGCATTCTCCAATACATGAATCCAAGATTCCCGTAGTCAGCACCTGACTCTGTCTTAACTCATACCTGAAGCACTCACAGGTTCCAGATTCAGATTCCCACTTGCATCACTTGGATTTTCCTTTGGGACATTTGTCATTGAATTCTACAAGTGGCCGCGGCCCCCACCGCCAATGAAAAGTTCTTTGGATTTTCCTTATTCGCCTCCTTTGAAAATTCAAATTTCGCCTCCTTTGAAATTTCTAGCTTTGCAATCTTTTGTAACAGAAATTCTACATGTTTCATGCACATTTTTACATTCTAAATATTTTAAATTCTAAAATGTCATGTAGAAAAAAGATTTTAAACTCAGACGGAATTATATTAGGAGAAATTAAAAATATCTTTTCCGGTGAACATTCTTCGAACTTCCCTAACCAAACACGCTTCAAGTCGGTCTAATTACCTAAAAAAAAGTTAAATTATCTATAACTTTAACAAACGCACCGGAGAGATAATAGAGTGGCATGACATGGGGGTTTGTTCCTCACATCCTATGTGTGATACCACTCCAAATTCGCCCACTGCGCATTTGTATGGGATTAACGGAACGCCACCTTGGCAATTAGTCTTGTTGTGGCAAACACCTCAAGGATGCCCACATCATAAAAAATAATAATAATAATAATAACTTTAATATATAAGAGATTATCTCTAGTATTGTATTGATACCCACCCAAATAAGATTTTCGATTCCATATCCGCCTTTATTTGATCGAACTCACTTATATCACATATATTTTACCATGTGATTAGTCACCCACCTAAATTTCACTTCAATACGTAGTATTTGATTTATATTGTACGACAAAGACAGCTGCAGATTTTATAGTCAATCAAACCATCAGCTTATTGGACTCTATTCAAAGGAAAACTTGTAAAGGTAGATAGATGCTACTTTTTTATTTGTGCATGTAAATGGTCTTGATCGCGCATGGGTGAGTTTCACAAAGATTAATAAGAAGACCATCAGTAATGATAACATGCGTTCGTTGTCAACTTAAATTACGTATAAAACTAGCAACGACAAAAGACCAAAGCCAATTGTGACTCACGTGTAACTAAGGTCATCTGAACCTTTATTTATAAACCAACCAAATCATTTGCATCCGATTTAGAAAGACCCAAACAAACATTTTAGTTTCTCAAAGGCCCAGCTCAATTTTGTGAAACTCAACTAGAGTCCGACCTGAATTCCATGCAAATTCTCCTTTTTATGTATCCTATTTACCATTTATATGAGCAGTTAAACAGGAAAAAATAAAACAGAGAGGGAAGAGAATTTCTCCAATTGTATGGATATTCAATGGTTGGTACACTGATTTTTTATGTTGTTACTCAAGGGCCTGTTTACTTAAGAGCATTTATAATATTGGGGATTCCTCTTATTGGGAATTCTTGACAAAAATGCATTTGTTGTCCTTAGAATTCTCAATTTCGTATTTGATTGGGTTTAAATGGTGAGAGTATGCTAAGCTAACAAATTGAAAATTTACTTTTGCCCAGCAGATTTCTCATAATTTTGGATTTCAAAATGCTCTTTTGTCTTGAGTATTTTGTAATTGTACTTTGAGAGAGGACATTCAAAATTTTCCAAGTAGGCAAAAAAAAAATAAGAAGAAGAATTTTTTTATTTTGAGGTGGAGAGAAGGATTGAACTTTTAGGTCTTTTTTAAACAGAATTATCTCTCCTTCAAGCACTCTAAATTATTAAATAATCTGGAGCTTGTGAAACATACAGTCAAAATGTGCAAGAGATAATGAAGGGGCTCATTTGTGTAAAATGTAACAAAGGAAGAGAAGAAAACTTTTGTGCTCGATGGTGGTTGGAGTGCAGCTGAATTTAAAAGGGAAAGGAATTTTGCCCATAGATAGAGATGTAAAATGGGCCAACATATCGTAGCCCTCCCAGGCACAATGACCGGCTCCACACGGCCCAGCCCATGGCCAGGTAAGCCACAACCCAGATCCATCCAAGCCATGCTTACGAATAGGGGAGACTTATGTGTTTGTTGGTGGGTGGATAGACTTATCGATATTGGTGGGATAGTAGATCCATTTAAAATGCTTATTTGTGGGATGAGGATATGAAAATTGACCAATATAAACTTCAATGAATAGTATTTATAACATCATATAAGTAGGGGTGTTTATGGCGCGTGCTGATGAATGCCCAGGCCTGACCCAACTTCTACACTATAAGCCCAAGCCCGATCTCTGCCCAAGCTCGAGTTGGGCCAAAAGTAGCTAGCTCGGGCCCAGCCCGCTTGAAAATGATAAAGCCCAAGCCCAGCTCATGTTAGAGATACATAATTAGAAAAGGCATTTCTTATTATGCCCTAGGTTGTAGCTCAATGGGACTAGGTATATCACCTAGTTTGAGAGGTCATTTGTTCAACTCTCACCTTTAATTATTGTTATATATGAGCCAGGTTCAGGCTCTCTACCACTGAGCCCAAGCCCTGCCCATCTATCAAAAAGGCCACATAAAAAGCTTGAACCCAGCCCATCAAGTCCAGGCCAAAGAGGGCTGAGCTGGGCTTGCCCAATCCATGAGCACCCCTACATATAAGCTTCAATGCGGCATTAATTGCCTCAAACAATGTTCAATGACTAATATTTATGGGCTAATAAAAGTTTTAATGACAATTATAAAACAGAATTAGAAAAGAAAGTCAGTGGGCCGGCCCTCCAGGCACACGACCCAATATGAGACTGCGAGAGACGTGTGCTTGTGGCCATGCTGGGCCAAGACCCTGCCGAAGTGGGAAGTCATGGGCCGACTGCTGGGCATAGGCCCGTTTTACACATCCTAGAGCTTTAATAAGTGAATCGAATTGGAGAAGAAAGCTGACAATGTCACGTCAGAATCTCCTTCTCCAAAGGAATCCAAGTTGTGAACATCTTTGATTCTGTATTTACAGCTAGCACTGTACTGACCAGCATCCTTCTGAGAGTTTCAAGAAAAATGGCCTTTTCCTTACTCCTCAGATCACAGATGTAACATCCAATTGCAAGAGAGGCTCCTGGTCCTGGCTGCTGTCCATCACTTTCTAGCGGATATTTCTAGGCATTGTATTCTCAGTGCAGTACCCGACCATAAAGTCCTCCAACCCCTGTGCCCATTTGCAGAGCATCACACGCAGAATATTAATTGGCTTCATTGGGACCATGGGAGGACAAGTCTTTGTCCTATTTTCCACTTTCTCCCTTTGTTTGAATGTATTTTATGTGTCAAGATTTTGAAATCAAATGGATTGTTTAGAGAAGATAGAAGACACCCAATTAAATATAAAATATTATAGACGTAGGCATCGATTTCGAAATTAGAGCCCAATTTGCTAATCGATTGCATAATTGGACTCTAATCTCAAAATCAATTTGAGAAATTGGATCTCAAATCAATTTCAAGAGAAACTCTATCAATCAATTCAGAGTCCATTTTTGTTAAGCTTCTTTATGTGAATTTCAAATTTTAATATATATTTATTATGGATAGGTGATTAAAGAGTCCAGATGAAAAAATCCACTTTGCCCAATAACTCTATCCAACCAAGTTAAAATGAGTTTTCTTTAGATGGATTTAGAATTTTAATATATCTATTATGGTTAGAAAATCCTTAATGTTTGTGATTTTTAAAAGTGGATCATTGATAGTGATTTATACATATGGGCTCCACATACAATAAACATTTTTAAAGTGGGCCTTATATTCTAATTCCTAAAGACGGACGGGGCCACATGCAATTTTTTGCAATTATTTGTTTGATTCCGATTTTAATATTGACTTTATTTTATCTTATTTCTAAAAAATAGATATATATCTTATCTGTTATGATTTTTCTTATATAGAGATTCATTTAAATAGAATTCATAAAATATATCTTATCTTTTGGGTTGTCTTGCAATTGACTAAGAAAGTTTCATATAGTAACTAAAAGACTCTGTATCGAGTGATATGTAATATACATACAATTTCATAGCAAGTTATATTGCAACTCTGCAAGGCACCCAAGTGTCCAATTCGGAAAGAAATAAATGTCAAATCTTGATCAATGATATTTTCTTTCTACCTTTTTTATTCATATCCCTGATGTACCTGTGAAATCCAAACTACTCAAGTCCAAAATTATCGTATGTATTGGCACACACCGTCCACATCCCCATTCTGCGGAAAATAAAATGTTTTAAAGTTATTTTTAAGAAAATATATAAATAAAATGGATTCTTACAAGAAGATATAAAGACCTCCAGTAATTCTCAAATAAATATAAGATTTGAACTTTTGTCAAATAAGCATGGCCCGCTTTCAGATCGGCCTAGCCGTGCCATGCCATGCCTCAATTATGGTAGGCAGTGCCACCGACGAGCTGGCCCAAATGCCCATCCTAATCTTTTTATTTTTAAACTTGCTTGGTTAAATTAAAAGAGACTTTATGGGCTTTTAGGGTTTTCAACTTGAAATAAAGTTGAAATTACTAAAATACATACATAAACGTTGACGTTAATTTACATAAGACTTGAAGTTTCATACTCATTTATGTAAAAATTAATATTTACTTTGTATAAATGTCGGGCAGGGCCATGCTTCGAACCATAATAAATGGTATATTTGTTTGTTTTATATTTATTTTTTTATTAATTAATATCTCATAAAATAGCCACAAATTGGATGTGTTTTTATTTCTGGGCTTAGGCTTAATGCGGGCATGCATGCTTTGCTAGTATTGTCAATTATAAATGAAACCTAAGGTGTGTTTTTACAATGAGCAAATTACACACTTTACGGGTTTTCATTTTCACCAAGAAATTGAGGGAAATTAGTTCCTGCATTCCTAATCCTCATATAGGGAATTGAGGAAAATCAGTTCATTTTTTCTCTTTTCTACAAAAAAAAATAAGAAAAATTTCACCAAACAACTAAGCGCGGGTTTTTACTTTTGTGCAAGAGAGAAATCCTACATTCCTACCTCTCGCATAGAAAATTGAACAAAATTAGTTCATTTTTTTTCTTTTTTGAGAAGAAGATCTGTTGCAACAAATGATGAAAAAGGGATTGTGGAAAATCGGAATAAGTTCGAGTTCCGGAAGGTCGCTTCGTTGGTCCGTCAAATCAAAGCCTCTGTTTGCAACCTCTCTTCTCATGATATGCTCCTATCTCGAGTTGCAGCTCAGATGAGGGACATCACACCCATCTAAGTTTTGGTTTTGGCTTGGATTTCTTTTTCCACTTTGTTTTAATGACTTGGCTGTGAGTCTTTTTTCTCCTTTTTCTGCCACTCCGTAGTTGTATGAAAGGCTTGCCTTAATTTTAGGTGGTCCATAAAACAAACTTCTGGCTTCTATTTTTGCAGTGTGAGCAAGTTCTACTTACAATGCTCAGAACCATGAATGCATCATTGTATTTTGTCTATGCTTTAATACAGCATAATTACCTTAAAAAAAAATCAAAATAATCTCCTTTCTATTGTACATTCCTCTCGTTGCATAAACACACCTAAGGAGAAAGTAGGGGTGTAACGGTTCAGTTAACCGTTTGTTTTGGGAAAACCGTTAACCAAACCATATTTTACGATTTTTCAGTTTTTAAAAATTGCAACCGTAACCGTACCCTAAAAAACCGTTAAAAACCAAACCGCGGTTAACCGTATTAGACGGTTCGATTACGGTTAATTGTCACTTTAAAAAAATTCTATCTTTGCCCTTTAACTCTGTATGCTGAACAACGTTCACATACCAAACAAAACAATACCATCATTTTTCATGAAAATAAACACAACTAAAAGTCTCAAATGATACTACAAAATATCTATCATGCAATACATTTAGACCCTTTAGCTCTTTTTATTAGTGTAACGGTTCGATTAACTATGTATTTTGGGAAAACAGTTAACCAAACTGTACGGTTAATAACCGTGAGTTGAGACTGAAAACTGTAAAAAAACCGTAAAACATGGCTTTCCAATTTTAATAACCATAACCGTAACCATAATCGAACCTTGAAACACAGTTATTAACTGTTGTTGGGTCAGTTTGACATTTTTCGGTTTTTTTTTTAACACACCGTGGAGAAAAATAGCTAAATAAACCAAAGAGAATAAAGTTTTCATTCTTCGAGTTTGTCCACTAATGAGTAATGATTGCCTAGAGATTATTAATGACACCCCGCAACAATACCAACAGAAAGATCTCTTTCTATGCTTTGAAATGAGAAACAATTTGATTGCTTTTTTTTTTTTTAGGGAAAATAGGCCAAAATAAATTCCTAGGAACTAAATAGTAAAGTGGATTCCAATATTACAAAGGTGAGGGAGTGAAGGAAGTTTAAATGGAGGAGATGTCGTGGGTCTCACTTTGACTTGATTTACTAGGGTGATGACATCGTCCTTTGTAGATCTTTACCCGTACAACAAATCTAGATCCTTTAGTAGGAAGGTATTGTTTTTTCTTAAATTTGTCAGTTTTTACCGGCCAATCCCATGCCCAAATAAAGGAGGCTTGCATTAGGTAAGTTGACAACCAACATAAAAATTTTATCACAATCCAAACATGAATTTTGAGCTAGCAATATTCCAAGATCCTGTTAACGCGCTCCCTGCTTTAAGCAACACATTGCAGCGTCAACTCGTTGCAGTGGAAAATAGGCAATGAATACTGCACCATTTTGAATAAGTGGTTCTAAAGAAATTTGTCCAAAAGAAGAGGAAGATTCGACTTACTACTTAAAATATAGGAACCTTGATAGGCAAAAGAATGGAGTTGCTCAAAGTAATGAAAAGAATGAGAGTTAATGTAACATATTTACAGAAGACAAAGTAGAAAGGAAATAAAGCTAAGGAGCTCGCTAATGATTGTTAACTCTACTATGAACGAAAGGACAATGTAAGAAATGAAGTTAGTTGTAGACAATAATTTTAAAGATAAAAAAACTATAACTAGTGTTAGAGGAAGACATAATTCATATCATTAGTCCATATGCACCCCAAGCAAGATTAGTTGAAAGTGTCAAGTGACAATTTTGGGAGGAGATTGATGGTTTACGATGAGAAATTCCAACTAGTGAAAAGACTTTCCTTAAAAGGGACTCAAATGGGCATGTAGGAAAGGAGAATAGAGGGTATGAGAGAGTGCATGGAAGACAAAGATTTGGATAAAGATTGAGTTAAAAGACACTATCTTAAATCTTGCATTAGCTTTTGATCTCGTAATAACAAACACCAATTTTTAACAAGAGTGAGAAGCATTTAACTACCCATAAAAGTGGAACTAATAGGAGCTTGATAGACTTTTTTCTAATTAGAAAACATGACCGATTAACTTATAAATATTTTACGGTTATTCTAGGAGAGAGTTTGACCACACAACATAAGCTAGTAGCTTTATATTTTTGCATTAGAAGTAAAAAGAGAGGGGTAGAAATAAGATTTATGTTAAAACAAGGTGGAGAGATTTGGAAAGAGAGGGCAATAATTATTAAGGATAAAGTATTGAAAAAGGGAGAAAGAGACTTTGTGGAAGAAACTACAATGATGTGAAATCAAATGACTAAATTGTATTAGGAAAGCTGCAAAAGAGGTACTCGGAGAGTCAAAAAGGAAAAGATGGTATAATAAAGAAACCTAAAATGGTGAAGTGTAGAGGTTCATGAAGCTATTCAGGGAAAAAGATGTTACAAGGTTAGGCAAGAGACGGGAAATATAGAAAACTACTAAATGTTGGAAAATTCCATCATGTGGGGCCACACATGTAAATATTAAATGTGTTATGCTATCTTTGGTTAAGCCTAAATTAAAGTGATCTAATTAAGACTTAAAGTTCTAAGGCTTAAGAGTATAATTGTCATGGGATTAATGTGTAAATATCAGAATGCTATATCTAATTTGATGAGGGGCCAAATTAGAAATAGCAAACTTATGATAATCTTATTATTATATTTTAGGGTTATGGTCCCCAATTCATATGGTGAGTTCCCATTCTCTCTGACATTCCATCATCAGAAAGAATCAATAGGGTTTTCTCTGGATAGCCATATTGGATTGGAAGATCAACAACTTGCGAACAAGATCGTTCCATGGATCAAGGTATGTTTTCGCATTACATCTCTCAATGATTTGACATGGAGGATCTTAGATGATTAAAGTTTACAGATCTATATAATTGTTGTTTTTCCCTACAATGGTATCAGAGCATCTCCATGTTAAGCCATTGGGAATCTAGTTTTTTTTCTTTATTTTTATTTTTTTGATCAAGATCAAAATTGTTGGAATACAAATCGAACTTGGATCTAGATGTTTCTTCTTCTTCAGTTTCTTCGTTGTCTTCTTCTTCTAGGAATACTGGTTTTATGACTTGGTCTTTGCATGATCTGGGGTTACGCCCTCTTTTTTGCATCTGTTACGATGTGGGTTTTGGTGGATTGATACAAATCATGAAAAGGGGTTGACGGTTGTGGGACCCATCAGTGGACCTCATCAAAGATCACAACCCCACATCTTGAAGGCGACCCAGGGGCGATCATGTTGGTGGTGGTCCCATGTGGAGTGGACCCCATCTGCCCGTTCATCCAGTGGTCATAAGGTTCTGCAGTTTATTATGTTCATCGATCTGTAATTTGTTATAGAACGGGTTTTTTTTTTTTTTTTTTTTTTTTTTTTTTTTTTTTTTTGTTGTTGTGGTTTTGTGGAGAAGATGATGGGTGGTTTGGTGGTCCAGGGGAGCACATGTTTTGGTGGTCAGAGGTATTATAATAATAATAAGTACATATATAGTCTTTCGTATGTTGTGACGGTTGGAGAGAACTAATTGGTTTTCTTCAACGCCAATTCAAATATTTTATGGTATATCTTTTATGGTTAAATAAAATAGTCCATTATTCTAAATGGGCTAATTGAAACAAAATGTCACCAAAGTGACCTCTCTTGTGTAGATTGTTCATGAGGAATATTGGATGTTTGTGTGTGTATAAATTCATGTGGGTCTTAGTCGGCCCAAAGGAAGGTTAATACTTGGCCGAATTGCATACACACCTGTGGTGGTAAACATGTGACGATTACACGGTTTTAACATGTGAATAATAAGTCGATCCAAAGATAGATTTATTATTTGACATGAATTATTTTCAATGTTTGATCACTACAACAAGAGTACCATTTACAATTAATATTACTGTCCAAAGACTTGATATTAATGTTGTGCTAGGTACCTTGAGATGAGACTTACCATTATTTGAATTTGTTGATTATTGTATTTGGTTAATAATATGAGCCTGTTTGTCTCTTCTTGTTTTTTTTTTTTTTTTTTGGTTCTCTTTACAGCTAATGTTTCTACTATATCAACTCAATACCTGTACTTAATGGGACCAACTTTAAGGATTGGAAAGAGAACATAGAAATTATTCTCGGCTGCATGGATCTAGACCTTGCACTACGAATTGAGCAATCTGCTTCTCTTACAGATGCAAGTTCTCCTGATGAAAAGAAGAACTTTGAGAAGTGGGATCGCTCAAATCACATGAGTCTTATGATCATCAAGCGCAGCATTCCGGAGGCATTTAGGGGTTCGGTATCTGACAAGATAACCAAAGCCAAAGAGTTCCTAACTGAAATTGAAAAGCGTTTTGTGAAAAACAATAAGGTAGAAACAAGCACGCTTTTGCAAAGCTTGATTTCTATGAAGTACAATGGCAAGGGGATCATACGGGAGTACATTATGGGAATGTCTCTTATTGCTTCTAAGCTTAAGGCACTGAAGCTCGAGCTGTCTGACGACTTGCTCGTGCTTTTGGTATTAATATCACTTTCTGCACCTATACAGTCAATTTAAGGTCAGTTACAACTGTCAAAAGGAGAAATGGACTCTTAATGAGCTCATTTCTTACTATGTACGAGAGGAAGAGAGATTGAAGCAAGACAGGACCGAAAGTGCTCATTTGGCTAGCACCTCTAAGGATAAGGGCAAAAAGAGAAAGAATAATGAAGCTGTTAAGGGTCCAACTCAAAAGAAACAACAACAAGACAAAGAGGGTTGTTTCTTTTGCAACAAGCCTGGACATGTAAGAAGGACTGTACAAAGTATCATGCTTGGCATGCCAAGAAAGGTACATTTCTTACTTTGGTCTGTTCTGAGGTAAATTTAGCTTCAGTACCTCGAAACACGTGGTGGTTAGATTCTGGTGCTACTACTCACATCAGTGTTTCTATGCAGGGTTGCCTGAGTTACCGAAAACCAAGTGATGCTGAAAGACACATCTTTGTGGGCGATGGCAAGTCGGTAGAAGTAGAGGCAATAGAGCATTTTAGGTTGTTATTAGAAACAGGTTATTTTTTGGATCTATTAGATACTTTTATTGTACCGTCTTTTAGACGGAATTTGGTTTCAATTTCTTTATTGGACAAGTTTGGTTATTTTTGTTCATTTGGAAACAATCAATTCAGTTTATCTATCAATTCAAATGTTGTTGGAACTGGTTTTTTATGTGTATATGACAACTTATATTTGCTTGATACAATTGTTGCTTAGCATGAATCCTTGCATGTGGAATCACGAGGCACTAAACACAAACTAAGTAACGATAATTCAGCCTCATTATGGCACAAACGCTTAGGTCACATCTCTAAGACTAGAGTTGAGTGACTTGTGTCTGATGGGATTTTAGATTCCCTTGGCTTTTCAGATTTTGATGTTTGTATTGTTTGCATCAAGGGAAAACAGACCAAAATGAAGAAATTAGGTGCCAATAGAACTAAAGACGTTTTAAAATTGATACACACAGATATCTGTGAACCATTCCCTACGACTTCCTGGAATGGCCAACTGTATTTCATATCATTCATAGACGATTACTCTCGCTATGGGTACCTATTTCTCATTCATGAGAAATCACAGTCTTTGGACGTGTTCAAAACATTTAAAGCTGAAGTTGAGAACCAACTCAATAAACGAATTAAAAGTGTCAGGTTTGACCGTGGTGGTGAATATTACGGCAGATATGACGGTTTAAGTGAACAACGTCCAGGACCGTTTGCTAAATTCCTAGAGGAATGTGGAATCGTCCCACAATACACCATGCCAGGTTCACCTAGCATGAATGGTGTAGCTGAAAGGCGAAACCGGACTCTTAAGGATATGGTACGGAGTATGATTAGTCATTCCTCTCTACCAGAGTCACTCTGGGGAGAAGCACTCAAAACAGTAGCTTACATTCTAAATAGAGTGCCAACTAAAGCAGCTGCAAAAACACCTTATGAGCTTTGGACAGGCAGAAAGCCCAGTCTAAAACATTTTCACATTTGGGGATGTCCTGCTGAGGCAAGGCCTTACAGGCCACATGAAAAGAAATTGGACTCCAAAACTGTGAGCAGCTACTTCATTGGCTACTCTAAGCGATCTAGGGGCTATAAGTTTTATGATCCCACACTTAGATCAATTTTTTAGACGGGAACTGCAACATTTTTTGAGGATGTTGAGTTTGGGGGGAAAAATAAGGTTAGAGACATTGTCTTTGGGGGGAGAAATAAAGAAGCTAAAAAAGTTGTAAGTGATGCAAAGTTAAAAGTATATGATGACCTATATATAATAGGTTGGGAACAAAAGAAGGACAGTGATATTTTTTAAGCTTACAAAAACAAGTGAAATGAAAAGTAGGGACTTTGATCATATAAAATATATTAAGAGCAATGACCACAAGGTGTTAGTTAATATTAAAGAAAGTTGGAGGGAATATTTTAGTAAACTTTTAAATGAATACTATATATAAGATATAAGAACAAAAGATGATATTTCATTAGCAAAACATAATTTTCCCGCAGAATTAGGGTTATAGAAGTGAAAAAGTCATTGACACAAATGAAGATATGAAAGACTATGGGCCCATATAACATTCAGATGGAGGCTTGGAAGTGCTTAGAAAAATTTGGGAGGATTTGGTTAACTAGACTTTTTAATAATATATTAATGACCAAGAAAATATTAGAAAAAGAAGTGTTGTAGTACCTCAATATAATTAAGAGACCTAGATATAATGGAAAAGTGGATTAATGGCATTGCTTAAACCCTCCATATGCCCAAATAGGGTTTTGTGCACAAAGTGTTACGATTTAAATGTTTTATTTCATATTTATTAATATTTATTGGAAGCTCTAGTCATTGGTAGGTTTGTCCGAGTCTTTAGGCATTTGGTTATTTGATTTCGTAGTTGAGAAAGTGTCTCATGTGTGATGCTATTTTATAGGAGTTGTGGTGAGTGTTAGGATGAAGTGTTCTGATGTAAAGCCTATATATAGGCTCTTTTCTTTATCAATTATATACATAGAGCTTTACCACTTCTATACGTCTCGTTTGTTTTTTCTTAACTCTGTATTAGTGGTATCAGAGAAGAAAACGAGTGAGAGAAAGCAGGAGAGAAAGAATTCCCAAACAGTGAGAGTCACCAAATCGGTTCAAAATAGCAACAGCTATTTTCTCCTCACTTTTTTTTTTTTTTTTTTTTTTTTTTTTTTTTTTTTGCAGGAAACGATTGCTTCAAATTCCAACTTTGTGCAGGCGGCAATCCCACATTTTTTATGGTCACTATGACCATTGGAGTATGCTAATGGAGAATTTTCTACTGTCAAAAAAATATTTGTCGATTTTTGAATCTGGAATAGTAGAACCAGCAACAAATGCAGTTTTGACAAATGCCCAGAAAACAGAGTTGGAAGGGAGGAAGCTAAAAGATATGAAGGCAAGAAATTACCTTTTTCAGGCAATTTATCGTCCCATCTTGGAAACAATTCTCAGCAAAGAAACTTCCAAGGATATTTGGGATTCCATGAAGAAAAAATATCAAGGCTCTGCTCGAGTGAAGCGTGCACAGCTTCAAGCCTTGAGAAGAGGTTTTGAGACTCTACAAATGAAGGATGGGGAAACCTATCACCAGCTAATGTGCCAAGACTATGGTGATAAGCAACAAAATGCGATTTTGTGGTGAGAAGATGGAAGATGTCACCATTGTGGAGAAGATATTGCGTTCCCTGACACCAAAGTTTGACTATGTCGTATATTCAATTGAAGAATCAAAAGACATAGATGCATTCTCTCTTGATGAACTATGGAGCTCCTTACTGGTCCATGAACAAAAGACGAATCGAAGTTCAACTTCAGAGGAGCAAGCTTTGAAGGCATCTACCTCTACTCATTTCTCAAACTCTAGAGGGGTAGAGGTAGAGGTAGAGGAAGAGGAAATCGAGGCAATAGAGATGGCAACAGGTATTTCAAAACCAATGATGATCAATCTCAGGGCAAAGGCAGAAGACGAGATCAACATTTTGACAAATCCAAGGTAGAGTACTTTAGATGTCATAAATTTGGACATTATTGTTTTGAATGTTATACTAGGCTGCCTAATGACAAAGAAAAGGAAGAGCAATCGAATTTTGCCGAAAAGAAGGAAGTGGAAACTTTGTTGATGGTTGTTCAAGCTAATCAGGAACCTGAGTCTGATGTTTGGTATGTGGAT